>ULGX01000011.1:327430-350575 GCA_900519075.1 Yarrowia bubula | reverse complement strand
AAAAAAAAAAAAAAAAAAAAAAAAAAAAACTGACGAAATTTCATTTTAGAGATATATCCTTGATATACCTGTAGATCTGTGGTTTTGGGAACAGTTGGAACAGTTGGTTGCTACTCTGTAGGTTATTATTTTTATACTGTATCTGCATTTACAGTACAACCTGGTCTCAAGATACATGAACACCGAGATAGACACTGATGCTTATCTGGCAGTCAAACACACTGGATAATTACTATTATAATATTTTTTCAACAGTATCATTCTCATTCTCAACATCAATTATATCCAGATATATAAGTGCCTCTTTGCAGCAATGCTTCTACTGAACCTCTGCAGAACAGCAAGAGCAGTTGTATCAATACCCCTTTTAAATACATGACCTTAGCCTTATCTATGTACTGTATGTACCGTAGTTGTCCTGACCTTGATATTACAAACTACATCACTGTAGACACACAACTGCATCTTACCTGACAGTCAATCATACACACTCTTAGTGTATTATGATACCCTACACAATTGTCGTTCTCATTGTTTTAATACAGTACCACAGAAAATTCGTTATTCACAGCCACCATAACACAATGTCTCCTCAGAGTTGCTTCCAACACTGTAAAACACTTCCCCAAGAGCAACACCCTTACCTCGAACTCCTGAACGACACACGTTCGATATTATGCAAGATAGGAGATCCACCCTGAAACAGCACCTCCAATATTAAATTCTGATAACAGTTCTCAGAGAACACTTTGAAAGAACACAGCACAAGAAGAGAATGACAATAGCTTCATGTAAATATTATCTTGTCAGATGTCATCCATAGATGTCCATTGTATATTACACTTTCAGGTGATGTGTCTGCCCAAAACCTTGGAACATGCTGCCTGAGTGAAGTGAACAGCACTTACATTCAAATCCTACAATTTTTTACTACACTCGACAATTACGGTATAACCGATTTACTAATTATTTAAAAGACACAAATTGAGGGGTATACATTAACCGAAACTTCGCTTACGCTCAGTTTCGCTTAAAGGCACCGCTCCTCAAGCTTCATGTCGTTGTTGGGCTTGAGACCAATGAGAGCTCGCATGAGGTTCTCAAGGGCGGCTCGCTGCTTGTTGAGACCGTTGACGGCATCATAACCGGGTCGGGTAAGAGGAGCCTTGAGCCAGTAGGACAGGAAGGACAGGACAGAGTGGAACTTCTGGAAGTCACCCTCGGAACCCTTCTTCTTGTAAGAGACTCGGGACAGGAACTCAGCCATGATGACCAGATCGATGATCAGGGGGGTGGCGAGCAGAGAGTCCTCACAGACGTTGTGGATGGAGATGGTGTTGTGACCACCGAGCATGAGCTCGGAGTGGTACTCATCCATAGCCACCTTGGAGTCTCCGACAGCAGGCACGTACTTGATGACAATGCAATGGTCAACAGAGTTACCGTTCTTGTCGTTGTAGAGCAGCTGGTTGGACTCGATCATGTCGTCAATGACAGAGGCCTTGGAGATCTCCTTGGATCGGAACTGCTGGGGAGCAGACAGGTTGAAACCATCGTTGTTACCAAGATGGTTGTAAGAAGCCACGGAAAGGGGCTTGATACCGGCATCAACCAGGAACTGGGCCAGGACGGACTTGAGCTTGGTCTGGCCAGACTTGAAGTCGTCACCACCAATGTAGGACTCCTCTCGCTCGGCGAGCTCGATGCAGCCGGGAACAAAGGTGTTCTGGGGGGATCCGTTGATGTAAGGCACACCCTCGAGGATAGAGGCCACGGCAAAGATGGTGGAAGGAGCAATCTCGTCGTGAGAGTCCTTGATGGCCTGGAGCAGGTTGTCGGCAGTGTCGTTGACACCGTCGATGAGGTTGGCGTATCGCTCAGTGTTGGCGGTCCAGAGGACAATCACCTTGTCGAGTCCGTTCTTCTCCTTGAACTCCCGGATATCCTTTCGGATGTGCTCGACATGGGCCCACTTGTCGGTGCCCTCGATGACGTTGTCAGCTCGCTCGCCCTGGTTGGCAGCAATGAAGTCGGGGTAGTAGACGGACTTCATGGGGGTGATGGGCTGCAGGTGCTTGGCGACCTGTCGCTGGAGATCGTACTCCAGGACCTTGGCTCGCTTCATGGCGTCGGACAGGTTGAGGGAAGAGATATCCCAGCCACCGATCACGAAATCGTTGGGGTGCAGCATGGGCAGCACCTCGTTGAAGGGAGCGTAGACGTCCTTACCGTTGGCATCAACACCGAGCTTGATGGTGGAAGCCTGGGTGACGGAACCAAAGTAGTTGGGCTCGATCTCGCCGTTCTTGGTGTTGAACTTGATGTTGTGTCGGTTGGCGGCGACAGCGGCAGTCAGGGTGGTACCGTTGTTTCCTCCGAGACCAACAAGCATCAGACCAGTCTTGGGGACAGTCAGGTCGACCTTGAACTCGTAGTCGGTAGAGGTGGGGGTGACCTCGTACTTACCGTCAGCGGTCTTGTTGACAGTGGCGTTGTCGTAGGTGTAGGTGGAGTACAGAGAGCCATCCTTGATGGAGGTTCGGTCAGTCTCGACGTGGACAGTGGTCAGTCCAGACTTGACGGGGCCGGGGTTGCCAGCGATGGTATCAGCAGAAGGGGACATGTTGATAGTTGAAAAAGAAGTTGATTTAGTTGTTTGTGGCACAAGTGAATTAGTACACTATTATTATCTCACCCGAACCGGAAGAAGGAGAAGAACGAGAGCTTTGGAAAGGGTGGTGTGCGGAACCGAGAAGATTGGCAAACAGTTTGTGAGCGAGAGGTCTGCTAAAACGGAGGTCTTAACAGAAGTTCGATGTTTGGGTGGTGTAAAAAGATAGGGTGGGAGAGAGACTATATACTCCGGAGAATGATAAGGTTTGAGTGGGATGACAGACTGCATGAGGTGTGGGTGGTATCTAGGGGGGGGGGGTGCCACAGGGGCTGTGTGCTAGCTACAGATATGGGGACCTCCAAATATACCCTACTCGACCGTGCAAATCTTTTGCACTGCTCAGAATTCCTCTAGCACATCCAGATCACCTCCAAAACCACTCCTTGCTAAACCCCTCTATCGAACCTTGTTGCAACCAATCCTCTCCTGCATTTAAGGACGTGGCAGAGATAACGTGAAAGCCTATCCTTCTGGGCTAAGAGTGGGGAGTGTGGAGGGGAATAGGGTATAAGTCACGTGAGGTATAGAGTATCTGGTCACGTGACTCGTATTATACTGCTCTCAAACTCCGTGCACGTGATTATCCACAGCTCCACTCATAGCAATATCCCTCATACACACTGCATTGTTGAGCCCAACACAGGGTAAGTTTACTCCCCATGGGACGTGATAAACTTAAATGTGGACCCTCCGAACCGTGTCGTGGAAGTGTGTGGAATTGTACTGTACGATACATGGTAAACACACCTTGGACAGTGCTTTTGCGCTCGGAATATGCGCATATCTGTGGTAACGTTCACTTAGATCGCTCGTATACACAGTTACAGCTGAGACAGGGTGGAGGTTGAGGGTTGAGAGGGATACAGTTCCAGCCACTTTTTTTGGTGTATTTTTTCACTCTCTTTTCACTCCTTTTCTTTACAGCTTAAGACCGCCCCGATACCGGGAAATTACCGTGTCCGAGTTAAACCCGTCTTGCTGCGGCATGCAGATGCAGATATGCAGGTCGTTCAGGCGGAGCACCGAAGTTAGCAGCAGGAGCCGAAATAATTGTTGGTAAATTGAGGAAAATGGGAATAAAATGGGAATAAAATGGGAATAAAATGGGTCGTATACATCAAACGCGTGTGAAAATGGCACTATTTTTGCTCTTTTTCTTGCTCTTTTGCCCATCTCTCTAGGGCTCCCTTTATGCCTGTCATTGTATAGTCATGCCATGTCTCTCCACACTCCACACTGTCATTGCTGTCAATCATAGTCGGGTGTTTGAGCCATACGAGCAACGTACGAGGCACGATACACTGGTATATCCTGTATTCTCAGCCTCAGCCGTTAAATACGACTGTAACTTTTGCTGTTGCAACATCTTCATTAACCTCGGCTTATGCAACCGACTTTGGACCAACATCTGGAGCAAGGCATACCCGTGTTTCGAGGTCCGTGTTCGTTTTGGTGCATGACAAAAGCGGGGTGTACGGGATACGTGTTGGGCTGCCGTGGAAGCGGGACATAAGCGGGTTCATGGGTTTTACGAATTTATCTGCATTTATTTGAATTTTCCTGGATTTATTTTGATTTATTTGAATTTTCCCGAATTTTCAATCATTTTTAACCATTTACGTTTTTTGACCATTGTTATTTCTCTCGTAAAGTGAAACCTGATACACTGATAACATAGAGTTGTGGAGTGATACGGAGAGTGAAACAGCAGGCCCGAAAAACACAGTAAATACAAATAAATACGCTTCTTAATGACACCTCTATCACCCCACACTATCCACAGCCTATTCCCTACTCTGTTCGTACCTGCTTATATTATAAACGCACTTTGGCTGGTGAACACTTGCTTGTCTTTGTCGATCATGTAACCATGTAACCATGACAGTTATAGCAAGTTATGAATGGAGTGAGCGATAACATGAGCGGAAAACAGGTCTAAAAAACTCACCACAGCCACCCCCGCACTTCCATCATTGCCCTGATATTATCTAATATCTCTAGCTGTGTTTTTTGACTTGTTTTGTTGACCTTGCAATATTCCGTCACTTCAAACACGCCAACCCAAAAAGCTAAGATAATCGTCGGCCAAAGTTTATGTGAGATTGCAAATTTCACACCCTGTCTGCTGGTGCAGTTTTCGTGCTAGCGGAATTTGGACAAGTGTGTGAGAATGCCAGACGCGGGTAGAGCCATAATCCTCAATATCTACCTTCTACCGTGCGTTCCCCAGCCCCACCATCACATTCCGTTTACGCACGGCTTTGAGTTATGTTACCCTACCCTCCCCAAGCTCATTTACGGGGTACTGTTCTGAGGCAATGCAATGTATGGAGATAGGAGGAGGTGGACATACAATCAATATATTTGGCCTTGTTTTTTTCGTGCTATACTATTCACATCACGTGACCCTTATCCTATCCTACCCTACCCCACTCCTGTCTCACCTTGACACTCTCCACTTGCGCTATCTCGTCCTGTACTGCTTTCTCTCCTCCTAACCTTGTTCCGTGCACTCCTATCGCGACCCACTTTTTACACACACCACAACAACACTAAAGGAACGGCTTCAACTCCATGTCCCTCTCTATCCCTCTCGCCAACGGCCCCTCGCTGCCACCGTCGCCACCACAAAACGTCTCAACACTGGCGGCGTGTAATGAGGACAAAGCGGCGTCTTCACGAGCTGCTTCTCCTTCGTCCGTGTGCCCCAACTCGCCGCCTACACCGCCGTTCAAGGAGGTGAATTGCGACGGCGAAATGGACGTGACGGAGGACCTGTTGTCGGCACAGAATGTGGCCCAGACACAAACGACTCAAACAGCCCCTCCCACACCTGCCGTCACAGACGCAGTGCTGTCCATGCCGTCGCCACCGCTGCGCAAGTCCGCGCTGCTGGATTCGGCCAACTGGTCGATTCTGACTCACTCGCCGCCAGTGATTGGAATCGACACTAAAACGCTCGTCGACGCCATCGACTTCCACTACTCCACGCGGCTCCCTCGCGTCGACAAAATGTTCCCCTGGCTGCACGGCCTGCACCCGGCCAATGTTAACCAGCGGACGTTTCTGCACCCCAACCGAAGGGTGAACAAGGAGTTCACGACGGAGTTCATCCCCAACAACTCGTCATTTCCCGTGTCGCAGCAGCCGGGAGCTTCCACGCCGCTGCCGTCGCACAAAGACGTGCCCAGTGAGGTACGCGGCCTGATTATCGTCAAGGCCAACCGGCGGCAGGTCGCAGCAAACACCCCCGTCCAGTACAACGGGTTTGGACACGCCATGAAGGGCGAGGCGCTCCGAGAAGCCGCCCACTCGGGGTCCATCATCGGCACCATCTTCCTGGAGGACTTTCTGGAGGGCGACGCCGAAACAGAGACGTTCCAGGACAAGTTCAAGTTCCTGGACGCGCCCGAGGGCATTTCGCTGCGGAAATTCCAGATCCAGGTCGCCAAGTGGGCCGTCATCTCGGACATTGTGCTGTACGACTCGGCGGAGGGCCTCACGCCACGGCTGCTGCGTCTGGCAGAGCTCTGTTCCGGAGCCCAGCGTCGTTTTGCCGCCGAAAACGACAAACTGCACCAGGTGTACCGGACCTACGTGTTCACGGACTCCATCACGCAGCTGGAGCAGGAGGCGCCGCACACGGTGACCATGTCGCACAATCTGTCGCCCGACGAGATTGACGAGCAGCGGCTCAAGAACTGGGACGCAAACCTGCTGTTCCACGAGCGTGTCGAAATCTCCATGATGTCGACCGCCACGCCGATCGCCTGCGACGTGTGGCTGGGCAACACGACCGACTTTGACGCGTACACGGCGTCGCTGTCGGCTGCCAAACAGGCCAAGCAGGCCAACAAGCATCATGGCGACATTGATGCTGCTGCAGTCAAGGCACCCGCCAACTGGGTGACCATCATTGACTGCCAGGAAAACGCCCGACTGGTCCCGTTGGCTGTATTGGACCAGTACATCCGGGAAGCCGAGGCGTGTATTTTGGACCCTTCTCGACGACTGTCGCCTCTGCAACTGGGTTTTCCCTCTTCAGGTTCCATTCCGCTGCAGGCTCTCACTGCTGAAAACGTTTATTCCATCATAAACGTGTGCAAGCTCATCTACCTGCGGTCAAAGTGCACTTATGGAGGCAAGCCGGCCGCGTCGCTGGTGTTTTGCAACGACGGATACACCGAGACGTCGTTGCTGGCGCTCATCTTCCTGATGTACTCCACGGGATGCAGAGCGCCCCAGGCGTGGCTGGACCTGCATGTGCAGTACAAGCGGCCGTTTTTCTGTTTCCCCATTGACGTGACGGTTGCTTCGGCCTTGCAGACGGCGCTGCACAAGTACTCGCCTGCTCTCAACGAGAAGCTGTCGTCTGGCGCAGAGTACACGGGTATGCCCCCGAATCTCATGTTCCTGTCGGATGAGGAGGAGAGCCCTGCGGTGCGGCGGGAGGATGCGTGGTTCAGCCACTTTGACGGCTCCGTGCCGTCGCGTATCCTGCCGCACTTGTACCTGGGCTCACTGGATCATGCCTCCAACCACGGGCTGATCCAGAAGCTCGGCATCAAGCGGATCTTGTCCGTGGGTGAGCCTGTGCCCTGGGCCATGGCCGAGGATGCCGACGAGGACGAGGAGATTGACCTCGAGGAGGAGGCCCGCAAGGTCGCACACGATCCTGACCTGGTCAAGCTGGTGCGACAGACGCAGGAGCGTCGGGAGGCCCGTAAGCATCTGTCTCGGGTGCTGTACGTGTCCAACATCCAGGACGACGGCATTGACGAGATCACCGACTCGTTGGCGCAGTGTCTGGATTTCCTGGACGAGGGATACCGGCTTGGTGAGATGACGCTGGTGCATTGCCGTGTGGGTGTTTCCCGTTCAGCTACTGTGTGCATCGCCGAGGTCATGAAGCGGCTGGGTGTGGGTCTACCCCGAGCGTACCTGTTTGTGCGTGTGCGGCGGCTCAATGTCATCATCCAGCCCAACCTGCGGCTCATGTACGAGCTGGTCAAGTGGGAGGAGCGGCACCGGGACCAGGGCGAAGGCTGGCTGCGCGAAGTCGATTGGCACATTCTCTGTCGCGAGATTGCCAACATGAACCGGGTGTACATTCCGGAATAAGGAGGATTTTGATGTTGTAATTGTTTTGAATTATTTATAGGGATTGGCGTTTAATAAAGAGGTATTATTAATTATGTAAGTTTTCTGCGTTTGTTTGATTTGACCTGGGAAATGTCCTGGAATAGAGAGACCAGCAGGTCTTTGTCCAAGTGGCTGATTTTGGTGTGAAATTCATCCACCTCAGACATTAGTGTGTTGATGTGTTCAGAGGAGTAGTCTCTCAGATCATCGTTGTTTGCTTCAAAGCTTTTAGTCCATAACAAAACAGCTTGGTCGATATCCAGAGTTGTTTCTTTGACTGTTTTTGTAGCAATATCCAGCAGTTCAGGAAGATTGTACATTTGTCCAAACACGTAAAAAACTGGCTGCTTCTTCAAACTCCATTGACAGTTGTTCACCGTACAAGTATCGTACAATGACTTGAAGCGTAGTTCCAGGAATATCAAAAGCAACAAACCCCTGAGCTGCTTCTTTCATATTTGTAGCCAGCATGCTTTTAAAAAAAGGCCATAGTCCTTCCAATACTGATTTGAGAACTGGGATTTCCTCACCTCCATTTGCTTTCAGAACAAAATCAGAAGTCGCGTTTTCTCGTATCATAGAGAGACCCGATTTTTGCACGTTTGTTTGACTAGATGAAGATTTAGTCATAATTGCTTGGGCTTCAGTAGTACCAAGTGGCAGTAGTCCACTGGTCATTGAGTGCAACAAAGCAGTTCTCGATCATGAAGAGATTATGGGCCAGTGCCACACATTTAGAAAGTGTAGTATCGGTATCAAACTGTCGATAGCCCGTTATAAAAGGGGAACAGTGTAGCGTTAGTTTCTGTTGGTCATAGAACATGATTTGCCTTCTTTCCTCATATGGCTCTATCCCAGAAACAAAGTAGAAAGTCCCGAAATTTTCAAGCTCACATTGACCAAGTGAATAGTGTTTGATAAGCTGATCAAACTCCTTTCTGGTGCCAGGAATTTTAGTTCCTCCAATTTGAATGTGTTTTCTCGGATTCATGTTGGTGATAAAGCTGAAGTTCGAAGGTCTGTGAATATATTCAAAAAAAATGAAATAGGCAAGTGGAGTTAGCAAAGGAAGGTGGAAGATGATGAGGCAGGTGGAGTGTGTATTGGGCGGTTATTCAAGTTAAAGGATTTAATAATTTAATAATTTAATGCAATAATGAATAGAAAATCAATTTAAATACAATGAAATCACTAGGTTTTCAGCAATCAATAGTTCAGTGGATGGAATATCAACAAAGAATAATATTTAGATAGTATTCTTTGTATGGATAAGACGCCGTAATGTAAGCTGATTCTTCTCATCAATTACAATACGTGCCCATAGATTATCCTACTTTTTAGGTTTTGATAAGAATCAAATGGTGCATTTTTGAAATCTTAATTCCTAGTATTTTTAATGGGAGGCTATAACTAATGAGACAGCTATCTGTCTAGAAATACGATAGCCGGGTTAGAATAGCAGAGTCTAGGCGATCATTTGGCTATACTTAATGTTGTATTTACGATAAACCTGCGTGTAGCAATGACCCTTGAAATTAATGAGTGTTTGTGAGAATGCTTTGAATATCAAAACACCACTGCTGCTATGATATGAGACTTCATAGTTACCATTATGACCGCCAGAACAGTGCGATTCCAACCAACTACCTATTAATTCTGTAGCACCAATATCACAGAAGTTATAAGCCGTTAAACATTGAAACAACGACAACAACAGCAATATTAACGAAAACACTTAGCGAACGCCATCTTAGACAACACACGACCTCAACGAACACACCCATACCAATATCTCAACATGTCCAAAATTCCTAGTTTAGGAGCCCCGAAATCTAAAAAAAATCATGCAGAAACGCAAATAAACACAAAATAAATGGTACCATTGTGTTCGTGAGGAAACGCTGATCACTTCTATACCAATTTTTCTGGGTTTCATTTTTTACAAATCTTTAAACCGTCTCAACATACCCAGGATTAATGGTAGATGATTGGTCTTTTAAAGTATTGTTTATTTAAGCTATGGGAGCATTGCGTAACTTTTTGGTTAAGATTGGCTGTATTTTAAGCTACGAACTACTTTGGATATTACTTGAAATACATCCAATTTTAACCAAAAAATTACCCAATGTTCCCATAGCTTAAATAAACAACACCTTAAAATCCCAAGACTCTGCCAGTCTTCCAGGGTATGTGGGAAGGGGTTACAGATATCAAAAAAATGAAATACAAAGTAATTGATATAGAAGTGATCTTCGTTTCCCGATGAACACAATGGTGGCCTCTATTTTGTGATTTTTTGCGTTTCTGCACGATTTTATTTTAGGTTTTAGGTGACCCAAACTAGGATTTTGACAGGTTAAGAGTATGTCAAAAATGTTAAATTTTGAGATTGGTATGGTTGGATTCCTTGGAATGTCCTGATGTCAAATACAGTATTCGCTATGAGTTTTGAGAACTTTTACTCTTGTTGTCGGTGCTTGAAGTTAAGAACGTTTTTGCAGTATATCTCGGTGGATATTAATACTAGGCGGCTCTAGAGTTGAGCATTGGAATAATTCATCTCGGGCGGTTTGAATAATAGCAGCCATATTGCATTTGAGCACATTCTACGTATTTTGGTAGTGTTATAAGCTATCAGTGTCTCTCTTTTACTAAACCCCATTTATCTCACTCTAGATTAATCCAAAAACAAAGCCATAAGTACTGGTTTACTCCTCTATTTTCCCTCTATATTCTCATACATAATTCACTAAGTATGTTCGGTTTTAGGGCTGTATACTGGCGCCTATAATGTGTGATGTCACATTCGGTTCTACCAGTTCAACCATTTTGTAACATTTCATATTTTCAAAATAACACAAAGATAGCCCTGCTTCTTAAGAGCTGAACTCTTCTACCCTTATTCTCCAAATATGCCTAGTTAGTGCTGGAGGATCGATACAATTTCGTAGTTTTGCATCTTTTAACAAAACCCCATCTAAAGTTTATCTTTACTTGTATCATCCCAAGTAACCTTACGTCTGTAGTATATTGCACGTAACTCACGCTACACCCATCCAATACCAATAATACCTGTACCAAAATACTCCTCTCATTTCCAGCTTTTCGATAACATCACTAATATCCTTCTTACTATAATCTGACCTCTCCAAAAAACCCATAAGCACACTCCACACAAAAATGTGTGTTCCGGAAGTTAATCGAATCTCACTAAATTCGACAGAATCCCAGAAATAACAATAATTCGTGATAAACACAATGTGTTATTCCTTTTATTTGTAGCTATTTAATTGGTTTAATAAACGCCAAACACTTTCCCAGCACTAACGTGCTTTGGAAAAGTGTTTAAAGTTCATCCTCCCAACCCTAACCCTACCTTTACACCTCCATGAAACATCACCAGTTGTCCCACTTTCCACACCACCATGAACATCTCCACCAGTACCGTTCAGCAGCAGCGACGTAAACCCACCACCGTCAACGCCGTGCAGGACGAAGATGCCGCTCAGCTGAAGCTCGGACCTGAGTTTGACGTTGTTCAGTTCACTCATGACGGATTTGAGACTGCTCTGACCGCTCTGTCTACTTCTGAAGCCCGATCGCTCATTAATCATACTCTCAAGAAGCGGAAAAACGACGCGCTTGGTATTGAAAACACGGAGGACGATACACTTGACGATGAGGAGGAAATCAACGCCAATGACGTGCTTCGAAAGACCCGAGAGTACATGAATATCTTTTCGCGGTTCCGAGAGCAGCAAAAGGTGGCAGCTGTGGCTCAGATTCTGCGTCATCCGGATAACGCGGACCTGCATCCGTTTGAGATTGCCCAGTTGGGAACTCTGTCGTGCGATGGAGCGGAGGAGGCCAAGACATTGATTCCGAGTTTGGCAAAGAAGAGAACGGATGCGCAGTTGCAGGAGTTGTTGGATTTGGTGAGGGAGCATGACAGGGAGAACTAGACACCGAACGCAGTGAGCACGAAGTGCGAGTGGAGTGAGGTGCAGACAATGTACACTGGAGCTAAGCGACAGTGTGCATTATAGTACTCTCTATCTAATATTGTGAAATGGAGTGCACTGAGAAACTACAGGTGTGATAGTCTGTTGATAGGAACTAGGGAGGATATAAAAGGAATAGGATAATGTATAGTATTAAGTCAGTTACTCGGTTGCTGGACAGATACATGGTGTGCTGTAGATAGCTATAGGACACCGTACTCAGCACTGTAGACACTGTTACTTGGTAGACTGCCTCGAGTAAGTTGTATGGCAGTTATTGAGTGGGTTGTACACATACTGTAGAGGTGTGAGTATAGTTTTACTCAGTGCTTGTAGACTCAAGGTATTTGTATGCTGTAGAGATAGTGAGCATACTGTACAAGTAGAAAGCTACTGACTGAAACAAGATCTGGTCAGTAGCTACTGGATACTGCTACTACTGAGTGTACTGTACCTCTCAGTGCCCTGACAGTTACGTGTACGGTACTGTGGACAGCTACTGGTTCGACTGTAGTATCAGTCACGGAAAAGGTTGATATACTGCAGAAATCACTGAGCCAACTATACAGCTACCTTGTTGGACTGTAGAGGCAGCTACAGAACCAGCTGATACGAGATTTTTGGCCATTTGTCATATTCAGCATCATTCACAGAAATACATCTTTGCAGACTACGATAACATCTCTCAAGGTGGAGAGCTGTTGGGTCCTTTGTGCATGTACCAGTTGTTGTATTCTGTAGTTGAAACTGTTGTCTCTCAGTCAAAGCTACCTACCATCATACATCAGCAAAGACACTCTCTCGCTCAATTGAATGAATCCAGGGTTGCCGTTAACCAGGCTGAACATCTACACTTTACTACAGTTGTAGCAAACAGACCAAGACTTCCTCGAACACCTATCAGCTCTTATCCAAGCTCTCAGTTAGAACTCATAGAAGTATAGGAGGCTTCACTCCATGTTGCTGTCTACTGGTACTGTAAGACCAATGGTGCGTCTGATGTGTTAGTTCGACCGACTGCGAGGTTACATGTGCGCTGAGCACCTTACAGGTACAGTACCTACAGTACAACACCTTAAAACCGCCACTCCAAAACTACCTTGTCCCACCTCCACTCCACACTCAAGCACAAACACCCGAGGTTTCAATCATGGCTGGCTCTTTTGTCAGTTTGTCACTAGATCACCGTTTGTGCGTGGGTGGGGGGTGGTGGTTACACAAACAACGTCGGATTGGCAGGACCTCTTTCTGTGTAAAATCAGGGTTAGGGCACATTGGAGCGAAGCGACAGTGTGCACTACAGTGCCGGTGGGGCACTGTGATCCTCTAGTTTATGCAACAGTAGCCTTCTCTAATACCGACTGTGAAGGATACCTAGTGCACACTGTCGCTTCGCTCCAGTGTGCTGTGAAATGGTGTACACTGAGAAGCTACAGTGCACTAAGGATATCAATAAGTAAACAGATGGGTGGACGGTTACAGTCTACTATCCAGTTGATTTTATTGTTTAACTCAGTGTCGGTATGCTGTAGGGCTGAGGGCACTTTAGACACTGTAACTGAGTATACTGTAGTTAGGGCAGTTGGTAGGCTATGCTGTAGACAGTTGCTGACTGTGTGGTATACACAGCTATTTAGATGCCGTACAAGTAGACAGTCTTGCTGGAGACAACTACATTGAAGTTTTAGCTACTCAGTATACTGGGGGGACTCTTACTGGTTCTGATACTCAGTATTAAAGCAGGCTATATTCATGATGTACAACAGTTACTGAGACTACTGTAGTCAGCGCTACTCAATTTTGAAAGGAGGACTGTATTAGACGTTGACACTGTGGACTATACAACCACTCGGTGTGTGGTAGAGGTAGCTACTGAACAGCTGTAGACTCTCTCTGTTCATACTTAGTTTTTTGGCCAATTCTCCAACTGCATCATTCACAGAAATATACACCTTATGGACTATCCTGGTGTCTCTCAAGGTGATCAGAGAGATGTTGGACCATTTGCCTTCTCTTAGAGGCTCCACTTTAGAGTGGTCTCTGACCTGTAGTTGGGAGTTGACTTGTCCTTGGGATGCTGGTCATTAAGGATGAGACCATGTATCAGAACATACTGAACACGAAGGACTGAGAATATCTTGAATATTCCACAGAGTACTCGCTGGTCAAAATCCAGCTAGGTGGATATAATATTTTTACAGTACAGGTGGTCATGTGTTGTGGAGACTGCTCAGCATTAGCTACCCTAAGGCTTCTCAGGCATACCCCAGGTTAAAACTGGGCAACTTAACACTGTAACCTGTATTTCTCTGTCGACCGACTTCAGCTACCGGATGCTGTAAGATACTATCAAGTTCAAAATGAAAGCTAGAAATACAGTAGTGTGAATACAGTCCTCTAACAAAAGCCTACAGTATGTCATAATCAGCTAGCTGCGCCCTCTTTAATGGCCATACTAAGCTTTTTACTCTATTTCCCTACAGGTACTAGACTTATGAGTGAGCTTAGCTAGCTTGAACTGCTCAGGGGTCGCTACAGAAGTACCGGTACCAGGAGCATCAGAAGCTCAAACGGTTCATTCTATTTAACAGCTCCAGTCCGACGGTCTAAAGCATCCGTATAACCTATAGTAACAGTGATATATAAGCACCGTATCTACTTGTACGACTTGGTCTTACCTCTGACCGTCTTCTACCATCAGCTCCTGGTAGCTCTACAAACTCTCACTATCAAGCAGAAGTCACTATCGGCAAACATCATCTCCACATACTTCTGCTTAGCACAAGTTCCAAGTCAGATGCTCTACCTGCCACCTCTCCAGCGCCCTACACCCACCATCATTAAATTGTTTGTTAAATATATACCCCCCTCTAGTTCCGCTTGGCCCGGCCAATATGCGTATTGTTCACCTTTGTGGCAAACCTGAGTGAATTCACCGTCTCTGACGCATGAGCTTGCATGGGGGAAACGTTGACCAACATGAGTGTTTTGGAATTACCACCTAACGAATATTGCAGGAGATAGGTGAGTTTGGAGTTGCGATACGGGATATGAGAGCCTTCTTTGGCACTTCCTAACGCATGAATGACGTCACCAAGACAAGACAACGACTTGTTGATGTTCTGAGTCTCTCTTAGTCGATCACCAGTGGCTCCAGAGTGGTTCAAGCGTTCAGAACCAGCTAAATCAATGAGATTCAGACGACCATCACATGACTCTCCTGTCACGTGATTCACTCCTTTCAGTGACACGATAAACACAGAATGTGATCTCGAAGACCTTTCGTTAGCCTTGGTAGCAGCTACCATTCTGTTTTTATCACTCTTGCGTAACAACCTATTGACATAATCAATATCCTGTAACACCACCGGTTCGATTCCCACCACTGAGGTCTTCTCCGTCTTTACATCATGTCTGATTTCCAGCTTTTTCGCATCCATGTCACTCGCACTTCCAAGTAAATCGTTCAGATTCTCGTTGTAAATCTCGATAAACTGGCCACAAACTTCATACTCCCAGCCTTTATCTTTGAGAGAAGTTGTTTGGTTGAAAATCAAATTCAACGTTTCAGGAATAACTCCCCCTGATCCACTCATAGTGTGAGTCTTACCAGAACCTGTCTGACCGTAGGCAAATATACACACATTGAAGCCATCCAGAGCAGACTGAATGAGCTGAGAGACTTCACTGAACACGTCTGAATTCGAAGCTGACGGTCCAAACACCCGGTCAAACTTGAACGACTGGGTCTTGGAACCCATAGCTCCTGTAATGGAGTCGATTTGAGGCGTAGAAATGGAAATATTCTCTTCATCCGGGAAATCCATGCTCACAGACACTCCAGATTCGTGTTCCAGCTTCGGTCTCACTCTAGAAATCACCCTGATGTTACCTCTCAGCTCCTGAATCTCATTATGAAGCTTCCTTCTCTTGGTCTCCTCATAAAGCAACCTCCTACAAGCATCATCTCTCTCCTGATTGGCTAGTAAGACAGCCTGCTTCATTTCCTCCATGGTGCCATACTGAGACTCATTCTGATGTTGCAGCTTATCAATCTGAGACTGAAGTACGGCAGTTAAGGAAGTAGCTTGGTTGGAAGACACGCCCAAGTCATGAATCTGAGACTTGAGCACGTGGTTTTCCTGCTCGTACACGTGACATTCACGTGATTTCGCACTCAACTCCGCCGAAATCTGCTCGAAATCGCGTTTCCGAGACTGCAACACCTCCTCCATTTTCTGTTTTGACTCATCATGGCGCTTATTCAGCTCGGAAATGGACTTGCGATGAGTCTCTGTGATCATCTCGGCTCGCTCTTTCTCCTGAGCACGAAATTGGCTCAGTTGGACGTCGACTTCACGTTGTAAATCGAGTTTTTCGTTTTGCAACATGGTCAAAAGCCGCTCCTTTTCCTCCAGATCGTGTTTGAGGTCATCAAGCAATTTTCCCATATCACTAATGACCTCCTCCTTCTCCTTGAGCCTCCCTTCAAGCTCCTTGACAACATCCTCCCTCTCTAGCTTCTCTCTATCCATATCCTTCACACTAGTTTCCCACAAGGACATCAGATCATCAGCTCCTTCACTCAACTCCTTGATCCGCTTAGCTCCTTCACCAATCTCCTGCTGTTGATGTTCGTTTTCCCTCCTCAAACTGTCCACCTTCCTCCGTAACATGTCACAGTCATCCTCCACCTTTTGTTTCTCAAAACACATGCGATTGAGCTCATTCAAAACCTGCATGTGTTTGTTTGCATTGTCCTGGAACTCTTGTCTCTTCTGTTCCAGCTCCTTATCTTTTTCCCCCAATCTTACCCACATTTCCTTCACCATCACACTCGTGTAGTCGTCCTCAGAAGAGCTTTTGGAACCGCCCATTTTGCTTCTGATTTGTGCGGGAGCCGTATGAGACGGTGTAGGAGGCGCAGGCGCTGAAATTCCGGTTCTTCTGGCGTAAATAGTATCATCTCTGTGTCTGAGCGGAATTGAAGCGGGTCGTTTGGAGCCCAGAGGCACGTTTTCGGCGTTTTTTAAATCGGGCTTGGTTGCGCCTTTCGAGACGAACCGGGGAATACCCGAATTGGACGCCTTGGAGGGCTGTAGCACGTTGTCCATGGTATGTTGTGTATGAAGAGTGGTGATGGTGGAGTGGAAAGATAAGGTTCGTGTGTTGTGGGTGGTTGCCAGGGTAACCAAAACACAGCATAACAAATGGAACTTTAATTGGGAGGTAGATAAATAAACAAAAGAAATTAATAGAAAATGAATTAAAATAGTAATAGATTAGGTAGTTGGTAAGGGGGTATTTGAAGAGTAGATGTGTCATATTAAATTAATTTTGAACAAAAATAATAAAAATTGAGCCATATTGATCGGCTTTGTTGTGGTAAAGTGTCATTAGAGAAATACATGATAAAGACGAATGGAAGGGGTAAATAAATAATGGAGTTCATTTCTGAGCATTAATTCACCTGTTTAATCCACTGTCACGTGATTCAGACTGAAATTCTCAATGAGGTGCTGGATCTATGTCATGTTCAGTTATCGTGCATAATGTCATCTCTGTATATGTAGTTATTGGTGAATACTGAACAAATGCAGCAAATAAACGTCTTAATTGAGTCAAAGTTGGTGGATTATTGAACATGAGGGGCTTCCTTATACAAATTTGATTTTAATTTATTTGTTCCGATTTTACTTGATTTGTTCTGTATTTATTCATCTCTAAATTGCTCCTAAAGCTCGCAAATGGAGCCCTAGAGCTCTAGAAAATTGTCATGTGACTAAAACACGCAAAATAAACACTTTTGCCTATTCAAAATTCCCCTATTAATTCTATAGCGCCCAACGACAGCTAAATAGATTTAAACAAACAACCTTCCTCTCCTCTGATTGGCTGCTTCCTTAAATCGATTTAAGGGAAACCTGACGAGACGATTTAATTGCTGATTTTGACGAGCTTAAAAGGGTTTAGGTTTGTTAACAAATGTACACATTGAAGAGATACTGAGAGCACTTACAACAGTTAAAATACCACAGAAACACAGTCACGTGACATAAAAAGAGCAGGATTCGCATATCCCTCTTGAAATTTCAATTTCGGCTGACTAAAAAATACATTCCCTTGTAACTCCCCCAGCACCAATGCTACTGAGAAACCAGTTACATTTCCAGAATCCCCAGGCCCAGGGCTTCATTTTAATATCTCAAAACCTCTACTTTTATTCCACCCTTATTTATTTTCCATGCTTCCCCCATATCCCTTCATCGTTTACTCATAAGGCCTAAATTAACTTTCCCTCTGCATATCCCACGCACACCACCAAAAAAAATCCATGCAGCAAATTTCATCCACCACATCTCACAACATGGCTTCGAAAAGTGGATCCAAGGGCAAAGTGACCATCAGTGTTGAGACCAAGGCTTCCGCCAAGCCTCAGGAGACAAAGAAGGCCCAAAAACCCGTTGAAAATGACGAAAACGAGGAGGATATGGAGGACCTTGAAGGAGACGATAACTCGGACTCCTTTGACGACAGTGAAGACACAGACGATATGATGGGAGATGAATTTGACCTGTCTGATTCGGATTCCGACGCCGAGCTGGATGCCAGTGCGCTACACAAGGCGAAAAAGGCGAAAAAAGACGAGGCTTTCGGAAAGGCCTTTTCTGCCATTCTCGGCTCGAATATCAAAGCCCATGCTAAGGAAAACCCCATTCTGATCAGATCTACAAAGAGTGCCAAGGAGCTGGAGGACCAGAAACTGGAAGCCAAGGCTCGACGGCTTATCAAGCTCGAGAAACGAAAGGCGGCTGAGAAGGACAGAGTCAAGAACCTGGTTCCTCTGGACCAGCCCGAAAAGGCCAAGGAAATTCTCGCCAATGAGAAGAAGCTCAAGAAGGTGGCTCAGAGAGGAGCCATTCGTATGTTCAACGCCATTCTCGCTGCTCAAACTGGAGCCAAGGCCGTGGACGAGAGTGTACTGGGAGCTAAGAAGAGAGACGAAATGGCGTCTCAGATGAGCAAGGAGAGCTTTCTGGATGCGGTCCGAGAGGGTTAAATGGGTGGGAAGCATTGTTAATATTGTATAGAAGGAAAAATGGAAAAAAATGAAGAAACAGAGGAGTACCGTATGAGTGTTGTGTGGAGTTGTAGAGTGTCAGAGATGTAGATTCGGTGGAGATGCCAATTCAGTATATTGTATTGTAGGTGGTTGTTTCGTTACTTGGTCTNAAAAAAAAAAAAAAAAAAAAAAAAAAAAAAAAAAAAAAAAAAAAAAAAAAAAAAAAAAAAAAAAAAAAAAAAAAAAAAAAAAAAAAAAAAAAAAAAAAAAAAAAAAAAAAAAAAAAAAAAAAAAAAAAAAAAAAAAAAAAAAAAAAAAAAAAAAAAAAAAAAAAAAAAAAAAAAAAAAAAAAAAAAAAAAAAAAAAAAAAAAAAAAAAAAAAAAAAAAAAAAAAAAAAAAAAAAAAAAAAAAAAAAAAAAAAAAAAAAAAAAAAAAAAAAAAAAAAAAAAAAAAAAAAAAAAAAAAAAAAAAAAAAAAAAAAAAAAAAAAAAAAAAAAAAAAAAAAAAAAAAAAAAAAAAAAAAAAAAAAAAAAAAAAAAAAAAAAAAAAAAAAAAAAAAAAAAAAAAAAAAAAAAAAAAAAAAAAAAAAAAAAAACTGCCCAAGAACAGACTGTATGGAGTTGTGGACTGGCATACTGAAGAGATGCGACAGTTTAGTATACTGCTTTTTTCATGGAGACATCTTTGGACAGGAGTGTTGAGCAAGGTGGTAAGACTTTAAACACAGCAGCATTAAGGCCTCTTGGAAGACACATGCTAGAGCTTTCTGTAATTTCAGACTATCTGAAGGGCCAGCTGAAACAGAGAGCAATGGTCTGGTAGACGGAATATTATAAGAGCTTTGGTCGGTTAGGAAATCCATTCACATGTACCGTCTTTGACCAGTCACTCCCTGTCAAGTCTCAAGGGACTTTTCCACATGACTCTAAAAAGGAGCCCCATCAGAGCTCTTGGTACTTGCCTTGAAACCAAGGTCCTCGTTCATAAAACCATTGGAGAGGCAGTAGACAGAGCACACAGTCATGTCAGCCAATAACCCAAGAATATCCCAGTGGAATAAATATACACGTGTGAATAAATAGGTTGCGTAGAGTAAATAGTAGGCCATAGGCTCTTCTAGGAAGCCTTAACAAAGCCCAACCCATGAGCTTCAGTCTTAAGCTGAGCGACTGCCAGCTCAACACAGCAGAATACAATCAGTTGACAAGGCCATTCTTGTGCTAGCAGGCCATCAAGTCGTCAAATATTTTTCAGACTCTCATCATTGTCGCCCTACTTTCAATAAGTAGGTGATTGGCTAATTGTAGTTCTTCCAATTTTACTGTAGGTTGTTATATAACTCCTGCTGTCCTTCTCATATTCACTTCAGTTAAGCTTAAGACAGCTCAACATAGCCCATCAGTGGGTCATAGAATTAAGGTGGACTACAGAAGGTCAAGTCATATTACTGTAGCTAGTCTACAGGTAGTTACAGTAAGCTGTTAAGTCTGAGGGTAGCCAGTATGTTTCTACAACGAAGTGCGTATCATCTAGTCATCAATTCATATATCATTAGTGGTCAGACGGAAGTTATAAAGTGGGTTGTTAGATATGGTGTGCACTTGAGGTTATTACTGTACAAGGAAGGGCATGTCATCAAGTCATCAATCATATTACTCTAAGGTCATACTGACAGTTGTTAGGGTAAAGGCCATGCAGTGTATAGTTAGGCTGAAGGTCACCCTGTTGGTTGTTATAATGAGGTAACCAGTGGGTTGTATAATGAGGTAACCAGTGGGTTGTATAATGAGGTAACCAGTGGGTTGTATAACTCGTGTTACTTTCGCTCGCGCAGTCTTCGCCGCCTGTTCAGCCCTTCACTCTAGTAATGTGTATAAGCTCCGTTATGTTTTCGCTCGCGCAGTTCTTCGTTCGTTTTCGCTTCGCTCAAACTCACTTGAACTGGCTCGCTCAAAAAACATCCCTACCCGCCTTCCTCACCCCCAACCCCTCACCTCCATTCGGAGCATTCTTACTAACCGTTGGTCTCTCTGCCAACTCCGCCTCAATCTCATCAGCCAGTTTCGCATCTTCTTCAGCGATATCCTGAATAAAGACGTAATTCTGACCCCGAGAATAATACTTCAGCGTCACATCTCTCTGATTAGTCATTGAGAACCCGTCCAAAACTTGAGAATCAACCAAGACATACTTTGTACTAGTACCAGGACACTCGTAATTCGCATTCAAGCAAATCTTCTCCATGACTGCATGCAGCCCTCGTGCTCCTAGACCTTCTTTGAGAGCCGTTTTGGCAATAATCTTGAGAGCAGGAGTAGTAAACACGATTCTGGTGCCAAACGACTTGAATTTCACGCGAAACTGCTCAACTAGAGCGTTTTTCGGCTCAGTTAAAATTCGCATAAGGTCTTCTTCTGTCAGATGGTTCAGTTTAACAATAGTAGGAGCTCTTCCTAGAAGCTCAGGAATAAGTCCGTACTTTTTCAAATCGGCTGACGTAATCATATCCAGAGCATTCACCACTTTTCCATCTTCCAGCGTAACCAACTTATCTTCACTCTCCACCTGCTTAACACTCTCTTTCGCGCCAAAACCGATATCTGAAGAAGTGTTCACTCTAGCAGATACCACATCACTAAGGCCAACAAAAGCACCCATCAGAATAAACAAAATGTTCTGAGTATTAATAGTGATACTCTCTTTGGGCATAGCTGATCCTCCTCCAGGTAATCCCGCTGTCGTCTGAGCTCTTCCTTGATTTCCGGATATTTGAACAAGTGTACCTTCCAGCATTTTCAGTAAGGACTGCTGAACACCCTCTCCAGCCACATCTCTGCCAGTACTCTCTCGTTTAGCCAGCTTATCAATCTCATCAAGAACAATAATACCATGTTCACAACGTTCAATATCTCCTCCACAAACCTGATACAGCTGCTGAACACAAGATTGGACATCATCTCCAACATATCCCGCCTGGGTTAGGGCAGTACAATCTGAGATAGAAATGGGTAAGGACAAAAATGACGCCAGAGTCTTCGCCATCATCGTCTTACCCGACCCAGAAGGCCCAACTACCAGCAAATTCGCCTTATCCGGGATCACCTGACCCTCATCTTCTTCATCCTCACGCATCACATTAATGTAATCCGTATCTGTGTCCTCCCACGTTTCCTCCACGCTGTTCTTTTGTCGCTTCATGTAGTCCAACCATTGACGTTCGTCAATTAATAAGCCACTGCGGAGATAATGGTTGTAGATGGCCACGGCAAACACCTTTTTGGACCGATCCTGACCCACAATGAACTGATTGAGCTTGGCCAGCAGCTTTCTGGGCGTCATATCGGGAGCTACAGCTCGACGTGGAGGTTCGCTTCCAGACCCAGAAGTTGACCGTTTTTTGTCGTCCAAAGCAGTGGTAGGAACTGTACGCGTCTTGCGCGTCGCATGAACTGCCGGATCTGTGTTCTTTGGCTCTGAATCGGCAGATTTGCGCTTTCTGCGTTTAGGCACTTCCTCAACATCTTCGTATGGACCTTCGGAGTAGAGAGGGGGAAGGGAGTGGAAAAATCGGAGATTTGGACGTGTTTGTGTCACGAGAGCACGTGACATGAATCTCAAGGACATGACGAGTTTTTAGCAGTGCTGAGATACCCCAGTGATGATGTGGAGATGATGCTGTAGGCACATGTGTATCGTGAAGCTAAAATTGAAACTTTATTTTGGCTCTTGGGCGGGGTTTGGAGTGTGTTTTTGGGGTGTTCTGGTTGTCAGGGAGGTTAGCGGACCTATGAAATAGATCCCTGAGGGTCGAATTAGGGTATATTCAAATTTTCAGCTACTCATAACCTGTGCTAGTTAAGGTAGTTAAGAAGCTAACTAGAATAGAAGCGATTTTGTAAGTCGGTGGAAAGTAGAGATATTTGAATTATGAAAAATACTGTGAGGTCAGCGGCCTCATCTTTACCAAATTAGCAACAATTAAGCCAGCTAGAATATGTGTAAGTGCCAGAAATTGTAATGTCTTTAGCAGTTAAGCTCTGACAAAGAGTGATTTATCTCAACTTTTTGCTAGACACCCTGTGGATATTATTACATTTCCTGAATCCCCCGAGTCACGTGATTCTCCCAGTATGTTTTATTTCCGATTCGAGCCCCAGCAACCAAAAACAATCCAGCTGAGTTCCAAGTTAAAAATAAAAATATCGTCAAAAACAACGCTACAGAAAAAATAATTGCACCACTGTACTCCCCCCCCCCCCCCCCC
>ULGX01000011.1:308786-326902 GCA_900519075.1 Yarrowia bubula | reverse complement strand
CCCCCCCCCCCCCCCCGAAATACTCACTACCCGGATTTCCAGCCCTTTTGAACGCCCCTCCAGGGTTAGGGTAGTGTCCAATTCCAGCCAGGTAAGATTTCTGCAAACCTTAACATGAATATATTGTGCATGAAGAAATATATTTCACACATCAAACACCACACCATGGCCCGAACGAAAGCGGTTGATTTTTTCAGTGCGAAAAACGACAGTGACAGCGACAGTGACGCTGAAGCGCCTGTAGACCCCCGTTTGGTGCTACATGACTCTGACAGTGAGGTAGAGGCCGACGAAGAGGAGGAGGATGAGGAGAAGGGACGGGATAAGAAGAAGAGTAAGGACGTTTTTGAGCTTGCTGGAGGTGATGATGATGATGAGGAGGAGGAGGAGGAGGCAGGTGAGGAGGTTGTGGAAAAGAAGGAGGTTAAGGTTGCTAAAAAGAAGGTCAAACCAATGACTAAGGAAGAGATTGAGAAGCACAACAAGAAGGTTGCCAAGACTGGCGTGGTTTATTTCTCGCGAATTCCTCCTCTTATGGATCCTGGAAAAATGCGATTTCTACTGCAGCGTTTCGGCTCTGTTGACCGCATCTTTCTTGTACCTGAAGACCCCAAAGCTCAGGCTATTCGAGTCAGACACGGTGGAAACAGAGCTATTTCGTACACTGAAGGCTGGGCCGAGTTCACCAAGAAACGGTACGCCAAGACCTGTGCCAGTACCTTGAATAACAACACCATTGGAGGCAAGAAGGGCTCTCAGCATTATGATGATATCATGAATGCCAAGTACCTTCCCAAGTTCA
Organism: Yarrowia bubula; assembly: GCA_900519075.1. NCBI lineage: Eukaryota > Fungi > Ascomycota > Dipodascomycetes > Dipodascales > Yarrowia > Yarrowia bubula. Next base: position 326,100 of record ULGX01000011.1, on the reverse strand, counting down.
AATGGAGCGATTTGAGTGAACAGCTGGCTCAGGAGACTCATAACCGACAAGCCCGACTTCGAACTGAGATTTCCCAGGCCACTCGAGAAAACCAGACGTATATCCAGAGTCTGGAGAAGAGCAAGGCTGCTGAGAGACGACGGCAGAAGCAGGAGGAAGAGGGAGTGGTGGAGAAGGAGGGCAGGAAGCAGGTGCATAGAGAGTTTTTCCAGGGCAAGACGCATAGTAAGAGGGAGGAGAAGGGGAGAAAGGTGGGAGAGGAGGTGGGGAGTATTTTGGGGAGGGTTATGTAGGGAAAATCATCGAGTGCGCAGCACGAGAGGATTTTTCCACCCTTGGGCTCGAATACGCAGCATGAGAGCCCTGAATTATTACTCTACAAAATTTTCCGCATCTTTACGTACCCTACAAGCCCTGGTTTGTTGGCGATGAGCTGATTGAGATGTGCTGTCTTGAGCCCTGACTCTCTTAATTGATGCATCTGAGAGTGCTGGGAGGACTGTTTCAGATGAGGTTGTTAGAAGGATAAGGATATGACTGAGAGTGTCAAAGGTGCACAATATAATAGAACTTTTATTTACGTGGTTGTAGATGTGTGTATGAGTAGAGGGATTGGTGGTAGAATGTATGGTACCAGGTAGTTGGCCAGACATAATGGTGCAAGGCCATATTTCATATGAACGTATCTCAGAGCTCAGATGAGTTGATGCTTTTGCCCATACATTATTTGTAACACAGAAACGTTTACAAAAAGAGGGCTGCATTATTGGTGTTGGTGGTGGGCCTTGTGTATGGTACCTCTTGAACCGTTCATGATGTGACTATGAGACTGAGCTCTTTGGCTTGTACTTGTAGAGTGTTACCTGCAGCTACTTTTATGTGTTTGTGTAACAGCAGTATCTTTATAGATATCAGCTATAGCAGAAGGGTTGTGTTAAGTGGTGGTATTACAGGTAGTCTTGTCAGATGCTCTTTACAGTGTTCTCTGTTTAAGAGTGTATCCAAAAAAGGACCCCTTACTCTTATTCCTAAGTTGTGTTGTTAGTACAAGGCTTGAGCTTATAAGACAGTCATTAAATAGCTACAGTGAGAGCTGTGATTAGGGGTAGTGTTAATTGAATTGCATTTTACAAATAATTCCAGCAACATATGTCTCTATCAAGTTCTGGCTATGTTCTTCTAGTTACGACTGTTAGCAAGGAAACCACAACAACCTCCTGACATCAGCTTTTACCCTTTTTTTGAGATATCCACATATATCCATTATCACGTGACTTGAAACAAAATACCAAAAAATCAACCCATTTCTACCACAAACCCCTCCAGTTGACCATCTCTTGCACCCCATCTACTCTCCCTCTTAAACCTAACCACTCTCTGTCACTTTACCTCACTCAATCTATGTCCCGTACCTTTTACCAATTCGGAGTATCCATACTATCACAAGAATTCTCCATCTCCCCTGATTCCAAAAATCAACTCCATTTTCCCGTAGCCCTATTATTCACCCCTCTACAGCCAGAACAATATCTTCCCCGTCTTCCAGACTTTACAGTTCCGTCAATTGCCATCACTGGAGCTTCAATCCACTCTCAGATGGTTCTTCTCATCTCTCTGATTCCGATTCCTTGCCACTCATTTAAATTACTTCAGTCCTGAGTTCTCCAGGACCCAACCCGTTTCTAACCCTTATAGAATTACAATATGTCCTACAACTCTCAATTGAAAACCGGAACTTCCAAATTACAATCAGAAGAGTTAACTCTTTTGGTCTGATTCCTACCACCCAGGTTTTACATCTGTAGCTTCACTTCTCGTTCTTCTAGGACAATCCCATCCCTAAGCCAACCTCACCAATTGACACTCACCAAAACCCAAGCCACTACAGTTACACACAGATCGATTCCCCAGGCTCGTCTGATTCCAAATATCCACCTCTCATCTCCGTAGCATCACTCCACATTTTTCTAGGACCAAAAATCATCCTCACGCCCTGCAACCTGCCCTACCTCCCTCAATTGAACCCTCAGGACTGTCAAACCACCACCATTCGATTCCTCTCGTTATCCTCTTTCCAACCATGCCTATATTACGCCGGTTCCTTCAATCCTCCGTCGTCTAGGACTAAATACATCTCAAAAACTACAATAAAACAGCTAATCATAAATAATGACATTCTCTATATCCTCCTTCTCTCTAGGTACCGTATGCTAAGAGCTGAGTGCGAACCAGCTCTCTAAGAGGCTCGTGCTTCGCACTCACCTCTTAAGCATCACTGTGGTAAATCCAATCATTCAGTCCATACTTATTTCGAGCAATCTCAATGGCCAGAAACTGCATTCGAGGCACAAACATGGTGTTGGTCTCAGTGTATCCCTTGGAAGCGTCAATTCGCAGAATAGTTCCAAAGTTGAAATCAGCAACAATGTTCTCATAAGTGTTCATAAACTCTCTCCACTTGGGCTTGTTGGTAGGAGACTTCATCTCGTTCTCGTCGAGCACTCGGACCTTCTCATGATCAAGGTACTCAGGAAAGACAGTGATCAAATGGGTCATGATCTGGTCATCAATCTTGGTCGACTTGAGCTCGGAGCCCTTGACAGCATGGAGCAGCTTCCAGTACGTGTCCAGGTGATGCACGGCCTTGACAGCAAACTGCTTTTCGATATCCTCCAGGTTTTCGGCCTCTTCAGGGTTAAATGTGTTGACAGACATGGTGTTGTTGTTGTGTGTGTTGTAGTGTTCGTAAATTATTTTTTTTTTTCGTGCAAGCGACTATTCACATCTTTATACTGTGCATGAACACAACCTTAATTTTATAATGAGATGCGACAGAAGTTTCTAGCACTGACGATAGATATGCAATGGAAGGTGGTGGAAGATTGGGGAATGTGGTGGAACGTTTTTTCCAGGCGTTTTGATCACGTGACGTTTTTTTGCCTGCGAGTTTTTGGACCATTTTTTCCGTCTCAAAACCTCTGGAAAGTCCCAGAACTTTCGTGTCCAACTTTAGCGGGGTTGCTCGATTTTTGACGGTGTTCCTGGGGTGCTACGGGGGTAAGATAGGTATGGTTCGATCCGCCTCGTCGCGCTGATTCTACTACAGCTTTCAAAATCTCCGTAGCTCCTCTGTAGCGTCGTATAACTACGTTATACTCCCGCCGCCTGAGACATACCCCCAGAACTTACCAGAAAGCCGCAGCGAGTTTAAGCGGAGATTGAGGCGGGTTGAGGCATCAAGGCGGGGAGGAAGTGTAGGGGAGATTTTGATTGGAGTGCAGGTGTGGTGTTGGGGTGAGGCGAGGTGGAAAGTGATGATAGGGGATTTTAGGTAGTACCATTGGAATCAGGAGAAGGAGGGGAGCCGAATGGTACCGATATTGGGGTTATTTGGGGTGTTTCTGAGGGTGTGGCTGGGTTTAGGGTGTTTGAGGGAGGTGAAAATCTTGTTTGGGGTGTAGCGGGCTGAGTTTTTGTCTGAGAGAAATGAGACTTTGATGGTTGTGTTTGGAATGATAAGGGGTTGAAGATGTGTGTATATTTGAAGGTGGTTGTCACCAAAAGTTTGGAGTTGTGCTGTTGAAATGACCTTATTTTGTCATCTCTAGCTGTTACGATCATTAAGAGTAATGAGCATAACCAGGTCATCATGGAGCTCTTAATTGAGTTGTAGTCACGTGACTTGAGCCTTGTGTATCCAATCTCACCTCAAATGCACAGGTTATGACTTTGTAATATGTATATTATTGGTGTTACATGAATACCAGCACTTACCAGTTCTCTTCCTATAGTCCAGTATTAGCCCCTCTATTTATCACTATTTTATTGTCAATATTTTCAACCTGACTTTAATAACCCCTTCTTAAATGCCTCTCTAATCACATGTTGTAGGCTTCTCAAAGAGCACTAAAAGCGCACTTTTTTTGCCCAAAAATGAGGCAATTTCTTTGTCCCCGCTATCCCATGCTACTGCGCTTCAATTGCGTCTATTTATATATCTCCGAGTGTCAGTATAACCAGCCAATCATGTTCTCTGTAAGTGGACTGCTTATTAACATACATGGTTATGTAGGTTAGTAATACATGACCATGTGTACAGTGAGCAGCATCAAAATATATAAACTATACCCAGCTACAGCAGCACTCATACAGCATCACACCTACAGAAAAGAGCAGCTCTTTTATTTGCTTCTTTTTTCGCTTCAGTGGTTATCTTTCACCCCACTTGTTTTTAACCTCCCACTTCCAGCATGCTCCGAGCGACCCAACTGCTTCAACACACGCGACTCATGCCTATTCCTTCTTCTACACGCTTGCTACAGACGTCGGCGGCCCTGATCATCGGCGACGAGGTGCTCAACGGCAAAATCTCCGACACAAACTCGAAATTCTTCGCCAAATACTGCTTTGCTCTGGGTCTGGATCTGCAGAAAGTCGAGGTTGTTCCTGACGACGAAGCGGACATTGTGGAGTCAATTCAGCGGCTGGCCAAGAGATACGACTTTGTGGTCACGTCAGGAGGCATTGGACCCACTCATGATGATATCACCTATGAAGCCATTGCCAAGGCGTTTGATATGAGTGTGGAGCAGCATGCTGATACTGTGGAGCGAATGACGAGACTGAGCCGACGAAAAATCGACTTTTCAGATACAGAAGCTCGAACTGCTCAATTGAGAATGGCGTCTTTTCCGGTGGCTAGGCCTCAGGGCTCTTCTGCTGTTCTGTCTGAGCTGCCTAATACGGTTACAGTCACCTATGTGGCTGAAGACCTTTGGGTACCCATTGTTTGTGTGGGTGGAAAGGTGAATATTCTGCCTGGAGTGCCCAGTTTGTTCACACGGCTGCTGGAAGGTATCAAACCCGAGCTGGAAAAGAATATTGACCAGAGTAGACAGCAGGTGCGGTTCTTTGTCATGACAGACTTGCCTGAAAGTGTTATGGCTCCTTATTTGCGAAGATTGCAGGCCAGAGTTGATGAGAAGGACGTCAAGATTGGTTCTTACCCTCATATGGAGCTCAAGAAGAACACTGTTAGTATTATCGGAAGAAAGGGCGATGTGGAGTACCTGAGAGAGGTTGTGAAGGATGTGGAGAAGAATTTGAAGGGAGAGGAGATTAGTGCGGAGAAGGAGGAGGGTAATAGCCATAAGGGATGAGCGGCGAATACGAGCGGAGCGAGTATGAGTAGCGAATGACGAACGAGCGAAGCGAATGAGTCATTTTGGCGTACTGTTATAACGAGGGCTGATAACGAGCGGTAAGATATATGACGAACGAAATGAGGAATATATCCGCGAGTTATCCGCGAGTTATTTGAACGAGTTGCCTGGTGCTGCCATGACTTTATGTATGACTAAATGAACTTTTGATATGACTGGAGGACGGAGTGAAGTATGTTGGCTACTGTAGTTATCTATATCACTCCATGGGACTTTAAATGACTTGGTGAATGAACAATTGATGACCTCTACCGTATCGTACATATTCTGGCCTTACAAGACTGTACAGTATACATCTACCGGTACTTGTAGCCAAGGCTGATGATTGTAAGGGTGACTTTGAGATGAGCGAAGTGAGGAATATCCGCGAGTATCGCGAGTTACCTGAGCTCTTGTAGCGGTACTTTGTCTATGACTTAATGAACTTTTGATATATACTGTATATCTTTCAGCCTTACAAGACTGTAAGCTGCTTAAGTTAAGAGTGACTTAGATATGGGTTCTGTATGTATAAAATTATAGAGCGAATTGTATGTTTGGTAGTTATGCGCGAGTTATCCACAATGCTCTTATGAGACTTATGTATGACTAATGAATGACTTTAATGAACTTTTGATATGACTTGTATACTCTAGCTAGCTACTGTACTTCAATCTACAATTACCGGAACTTGTACCATACAACTTTAGCCTTACAGTATTCGTCTTAAGGTGGTGTTCTGTTTCATAGAGAACACAGTGAGCTGTCCACAGCTCTTTGAAGACTGTTTTATATGACTAATGAACTTTTGATATGACTTACTGTACCGTATAACTTCTACCTTACCGTAGCTACAGTAGATAGGTGATGTCATGTTGGGACACTGTAATTCCAAGTAGCTAAGTGGTCGGTACCATCAACGGTGGGTACCCTCTGCGGTATATGTAACATGCAGTACCTGGCTCATTCTCGGGACATTTCTTCACTCCAGTTACACTTTAGTTAAGCTTTTGTGAGGAATGAAGTAAATCTAAAATGTCAAGTAATATCGATACTTTGGGGGCGTGCAACTCGGAATTTGGATTAGCAAATCATGGGATTAACGTGGATTATATAATTTCATGCGTCAATCGATGTATTACTGAAACTCTCATGTCCGTGGGATGTCTGGAACGTGTAGAAAGGACCCCCAGGTCACTTTTTTAGTTGGCTTTTTTGTTACCCTTAAGTAAACTGAAGCAAAAAGTCTGCTGTCTTTTTGCTGGAATCCCCCCGCTGGCGTTCCCACCGTTGACAGTACCGACCACTTACTGGTACTGTACAGTACAAGTGATAGAGATATGAGTATCTGGATCACGTGCAAATTGCTATACCTGGGTGGTGTTACTCACAGTAGCTGGCATCCTAAAAGAAGGTCAGACAGCATGGCTTGTATAAGAATAGCTGTGCTATGGCTTTCGATCCTAGTTGTCTACAGTACTATGGCTTAGTTGTCTTATAGTGTTAAGGTCGTGGACTTTATGAAATACCAGATCAGGGCTGTGTCTACTGTACATTACAAGAGTTATCCACAGGACTTCTAAGACAAAGGAGATTTCTATAGCTCTATATGAACCAACATTCTATGAACAATAGCTCTCTGTCTTGTCTGAAGAACTGTGTTTATAACTGTCTCGTGGCTTTACCGTAAGGTGCTCAAGCTCTGAAGACTACAGTATCTTTAAGAACACAACCCACCAACCCTGAACCCATACAACTCATAAAAAATCTACTTGTTTGATTACACCTCTCCGTCTACTTCAACTATTCATCACTTCATTAATGCATTACTTGTTCTAAAACCTCCTACAACTCAATCAACGGCGCCGACTCCTCCTGCTTCACATTCTGAGCAGGAGCACTGGGAGCACTGGGAGAAGATGCATAGTCGTATCCAGGGTTGGGGTTGTGTCCAGGGTTAGGAGCGTATCCGTACTGAGGAGCCTGTCCATATTGAGGAGCAGAAGGTGCTGACGGAGCCCCATCTCCATAGTACCCTCCTGGAGGTCCAGTGGGCTGTCCAGTCAGCTGATTAGTCATAGGAGCGTAGCCCGTATGCTGACTAATCATAGGTGCATACCCTGTGTTTTGTTGAGCCACAGGATACCCCGTATGCTGCTGAGCCACATAGCCCCCAGAGTTCCTATTGTTATAGGCCTGGTTCAGCTTTTCCTCCAAAAGCGCATCATAGTATCTGATCACAGTGGTCATTTTGGCATGCATGTCCACGAGATTGTCGTACTTGGAGATGGTTTCACCCATGGTACGAGCGAGTTTGGGTCGTAGATTGCCCACTGTATCGTACAGTTCCTGGATCTTGGGTTCTCTGAGAATAGTGCCTTGAGGTTCACTTTTGAGTCTTTCAACGAGCAACGACAAGAGATTGATGTTGGACTCTTCGGTGGCTGTGAGGTCTGTCAACGAAGGAGCTGTTACTGTAGTAGGACCTGATGAGTAAGCAGCTGTAGATGTAGGTGCCTGTCTCTCAGACTCCATATCTCTTAGAGAAGCAGCAATGGCAGCCTTCATATCTTCATCGTCGTCGTTGGAGACGGTAGGTGGAGGTGGTTTGTACGATTCCTGTTCTTGAAGCGACAATCGGATCGCTTTTTGAATATCATCTTCGTCAGCAGGAGGTGCAGGAGCTGAAGATGATGTAGTAGAGTCACCAACAGCAACTCTCTGAGGAACATCATTCTTGCCCTTTTTGAGGTTCTTGTAGCACCCATTGCACACTCTGACCGGCACATTGATGCCGAAATGCGGCAGAGTGATGTAGTTCTGGCAACAAGTCTGGGTAAACACTCCTCCACAGTTTCGACAATGATGCTTCCTGTTCAGAAACGAGAAAGCCACCCCGCTCTCCATGCACACATCACTGTCGATCCACTCCGGCGGGGCTTTTGTGTCGATGAAAGTAGACGTTACCGCGTCATGGGTAGCCGACGGAAACGCCACACCCTCACTCTTGAGCTGCGTCACTGCCGCCTCCATCTGCTGCAGCTGCAACTGTCCCGCAAACGCCACCGCCCACTGCTGCAGCAGCTGCAACACCCGCTGCTTGACTTCTGTGTTTGCGTCGTCGTTTCGCGCAACAGCCATAAGCGGGTCCACAAACTCCCTGGACGCAATTTCAACCAGAAAATGCGACCCGCCGTTCTTGATGCACACGTCCGTCAGCTGCAGAGCCGCTAGCTGCACGTTGGGATTCCTGTTCAGCAGACGTCGCTTCAAAGACCGCATGGCATCTTTGGCAGGGACGGTTTTGGAGCGAATGAGGTCGCAGATTTCGAGATTGAGCGCAAGGTCCGACTCGCCGGACGGTAACGACTCGCTGGTCGCTTTTTCAACCTGCTCATCGATCGAAGGGGTAGAACTCCACCAGGACATGTTGTAGTGTTGGGGGTTGTAAGAGTAAGGTGGCGATGTCATTGGGAGGTTGGTAGGGTTTAAGGTTGGGAGAGTGCATTAATTAATGACGTAATGAGACGACAGAGGGGGTGTAGAAGTGGCAAATAAAAAAGAGGTGGTATGAACGAGGTAGAGCCGTGTTTGCTTAGTAAGCTGTTTTTTTATTGCTTACGTACTGCTTACGTTGCTCTGTATGGTGCTGTCCAGTGAATGATAAAGTTGCTTAATCAAAGTTGTCCGATCTAGATTGAATATGTTGGAGTGTTGGTGGGTCGGAAGAGGTGGGAGGGGGGATTTTTGGGTCAATTTGGCTGTGTATATCTTTGTGGCATAACTGGGGGTGTTTTTTGAGTGTAAAATATTGTTCCGTATTTACCAGGGGCTGTGGTTGTGCTACAGAAATAACAAGTCGTTCATTAGAATCAGCAGATCCAGGGCTACATTTTGGTATACTGATCGTACTATTTGGTGGCAGTATGGACAGATTTCATGGCTGATATGTTGTCCTCCTGAGCTATATAGAGTTATTACCTCGTTCCTTATCTGCAGCAGAACAGCACATCATTCCACCTCAATGTACCTCCAATTGATCCCGTATTTTTACCACACCTCCTCCCATCCCCAATTAACCCCTATTTAAAACCTCACACCTCTCACTCAACTCCTTCCTTCTCACCACTTGTTTCCATTTACTTGACGCCACCCCTCTTATCCCAACTGTAGTCTCAACTAACTTTAACATAACTATCAGATACCCATGTTGCCCAATTGGGTGAATATCTGACCAGTCATCTAGACAATAACGATATTCACCACTCCGAAAAATCACACAAAAATTATTCACACTCTCAAACAGCTTGTCTCTAGTTGTTTAGTGCATCACCAGACTCCCCACATTAACTTTACCTCCCACCTGCACTCCATCTCGCCACTATCGTCGATACCAGTGCACTCAACAACAAGACAATGGCTTCAGCATCTGTTCAGGTGAGTATTATTGAGGTCACGTGATAATTATGTGATCCAGCAGTCATTTGGACCTCGTTAACACAGACCCGACTAAAAGTCCAGCTGAAAATGGCAGTCAACCGACTTCGCCTGGTTCAGCAAAAAGAAACCGCTCTGGCCAAAGCTCAACGACGAGAAATGGCAGGTTTACTTGAATCTGGAAAAGAAGCCAGTGCGCGAATTCGTGTCGAGAATATCATCAGAAACGACATCAACGTGGAACTGCTTGAAATCCTGGAGCTCTACTGTGAACTGCTTCTGGCTCGAATTGGTCTACTTCTAGATGGCAAGGATTGTGATGCTGGACTTGAAGAAGCAGTGTGTACTGTCATTTACGCTGCTCCCCGAACAGAAATCAAAGAGTTGCATACAATCAGAGACATTTTTGTGACGAAATTCGGGCGTGAATTTGCCAAAGAGGCTGTCGAAACGCCTGAAAACAAGGTGCCTGAAAAGGTGCTCAAAAAACTGAGCGTTACTCCTCCCAGTGAAGAGCTGATTACTCTGTATCTTCGAGAGATTGCACGAGCGTACAATGCTCCTTTCAGTGAGCTTTACACCAAAGAAGAGCTAGCTGAGATGGAACGAGAGGAAGAAGAAGATGATGATGATGATGATGAGCCGTCGTCTGGATTGCAGGAAAAGCTGCCTGAAGAACCACTACCTGCTACAAAGGGTAATGAGGCGGTACGACGGCTGTCTGGAGCGTTGGAACCTCCGAAATCGCCCATTGCTATTTCGCCTCCTGCTCCTAGAAGTGATAATCTGAAACCCGAGTTGAAACTGCCGTTTAAGGAGAGACCGAGACCGAGACCGGCGGTGAAGAAGGATGATGAGTTTGACGCGTTGCAGAAGAGGTTGGATGCGCTGCGAACGAAGTAGCCGGACACTACGAGCGCAGCGAGTAGTGTCGGGTACTGAGTGAGTAGGGCAGCTACGAGCGAACTACTTCTACGAGCGAAGCGAGTAGGAAGTAGTGAGCGGTACATACTGGTGTGCAGTAGCTATGAGCGAAGCGAGTAGCTACGTACGCATCCAATACTTATGTATGTAGCTAATGATGAAATGATAAATGAACTAGGAGGAAGCGAGTAGGAAGTAGTGAGCGGTACGTGCTGGTGTATAATCGGTAGCTACTCGCTTCACTCGTATACGCATCCAAAACTGTATGTATGTAGCTAATGAAGATATGATAAATGAACTAAGAGTTGTTACCACTTGTAGTGGCCAGCATGTACCTGGAAGTCTCTAGCTATCAGTAATGGTAGTAAGTCAGTAGCTGTGGGTATTTGTAAGTAGCAGATTGTGATGCTGCAGTGGATGTCTTTGACGACAGAGGTGCACTGTAGTCATACTGTGTAAGCTGGAGCTAAACAGAACAGGAGTGAGTAAGAGTAGACAGCTATAAGACTACTGTGTACAGTGAGTGATAGTGGATAGTTGATGCTTTATCAGTGTTGATCTCTTGACTAATAGAGAGACTTGGATAAAATAGCATCAAATGATTATAGTTACTGCTCTATCAAAGTCAGTTGTGTATCGCTGTCTTGGCTCTCTAACTCCCAGTATCCTTATTCTGTTCTTTTACCAACTCTTGTCTTCAAGGCCTTAAATTTGGCAGTCTTTAAGGGCAGCCTCCGTTAACAGTCCAAGCTAACAATGGCATGATCACAGTTAGTACTCATGGCTACATGTTCAAGTAATTAATTATCTATGAAATCAGATACGAGTATGAGTCTGCATTTGCCTTTTTTAGCCCGGTGTCTATGTGGTTCTTGGACTGTTCTCAGAGTGACCATCAAGGTATCACCCAACCCCCAAGAGTCAACAAGACTTGTCTTTCAGAACACTCTTAAAATGGCCTTCTATAAAGGGCCTTGATATTGTAACCACAAGAGAACACCATAGATGACTACAGGTCTCTGTTATGTCGGTTGAGAGCTGCCTCGCTGACTGTAAACAGAGCGAGAGACTGACAATGAAAACTACAATAGACACAAATTGATATTTTGCACTTGCAGCTCATGCACACACCATAGCCTGCATACCACTCACCTCTGTCATTTGAATTTCCGAGCCGCACGCTTAGGGGTGGTCAAAATGGTCCTCTCAGAATCGCCTTTTTAGACCCAAAATCGGATTTTCAAGGTGTCACATGATTCTCCTTGATGTGCTGATTCCAGAACTGTGCTCCGTTTTGCCGTAGCGCCAATATTCATACAACTGTGCTCCGATTAGTGATGCCCCTATTCACAGACTCTTCACTAATATTTCAACTGTATGCAAGATAATTTATTAGGCGAACCCCATATTTCTGATGAAGCTGAGCAGTGTGTATACAGTACTTGTAGTAGCCAGACACTATCAAACGACTCTCTGTCTACTTGTAAATGAAGATAATTTATTACGACTCCTATTAAGCTGACATCTTAGTATCTGAAAAGTTATGTAGAGTGGTTAAAAGTTGACTGAAATGGATGGTAACACAACTGAAATGTTCAGGGGAACCTGTAGAGTTGGAATATGTATAGATCTGGTCGGATACTTTCTGACTTTGTCCTCAAATATCCTCCTGAAGTTGTAGAGTGTTTGGTCGGACACTTTCGGACTACGTCCTCAAATGTCCTCCCTAAACACACTGTAATCCAAACCCACACACACTCCCAATCGCCACATACACCAGCCCCGCCACACCTGTCCCCAACAGTGCTGTCATCTTGACATTCTGCCACCACATATTCCTCTTAGCCTGAGTACTTCTCTTTCTGAACGCAACCGCATTGTTATTCATCTCATCGGTTCGGTTCACCAGCAGCGATATTCGCTCTCCTCGCTCCAAAATCTGTTCCACGTTTTCCACCATGATATCTCTGACCTTGTTGATTTCCGACTGGGCCACTTTAGCCACATCTTCGTACTTTCCCGAGTTGACCAGAGCCACCATTTCACCTTCAAACTTGTTGAGGCCGTTTTGAGTGGCTGATCCGATCGCTTGAGGGGTGTACTGCTGGTTGAACTTCTTCTCTAGCTCTAGAAGACAGAGAAAAGGAGATTTTCGGCCACAGCTTTCTTTGGTGATGAGAATAAAAGTGACACCCTGGGGAGTTTCCGACGTGGCAGGGGTCGAAATGTAGTGAATAGCCAGGTCTTGGTACATCAAAGACGCCTTCTTGGACTCTCCAGGGGAGATTTTAGCAAGCACCAACTGGACCACCTCTTTGGGGTCTCGTTTGGCGAAATCGTGCGAAACGAGAATGGTGGGGCCATGAGCAATGGCACAGTAGATAGCTGTGTTAGTTTGGGTGGTTGTAGGGGGTGTGGAAAGTGCTTACCGTCGTCCTTTAGTTCTGACATGGTGTGGTGGTGAATGAAATGAAAATAAGCTTGCTGTGCATGATCGTAAAGGGGAGGTTAATAATCGGAATAAAGGAGGAAATAAATGAAATAAAATAAGGGGAAATGTGGTGAATACACAAAAGCCATCTATAAGTGTTTGAACCGCATTTTAATTGTTTTTATTGGTATTTATAGGGTGTTTGCTCCATCCCCTCGATAGAGCCATGTCTCAGAACAATTAGCGTGTGCACTTGCCACTTACCAAAGTTCAACTAAGATCGGGATCTTAACTGGCCCCTGATTACGAGATACAGCATACAGCACAGTGCAGCAACACAGCCACTCAAATCTGACCTGTCACTTCTGTCACTGTCACTGTCATTGTCCACACGCTTAGAACCTGCGCAACTCTAAAAGATACTGCAGGTGGGTGCTGATTGTGCACAGCTATGAGTATGTACGAGTACGAGTGCGGCACACTTGAACTCTTACAGAAACGGCACACAAGCACGAAAATCGAAATTCACGAAAACACCCCCAAAATGATACCCACCGTTGATACTGCCACATACTGGCGCTAACACAGATACCTTCATTTCCAGATTCCATTGATATTTCACATTACATGTCCATGTCGTGATACAAAGTGTTCTGAGTGGTAAGTGCATGATCTTGTTGCCTTTGTGACTCTGCTACAGTACATGAGTACCGGTACGTCTTGCTACTGTGGTTCACCGTTACATGGTCATACATTAAGTTGTGGTACTTACAAAAGAGCAACTACCAGGGGAAGAAGTAGAGCTACGTTGATAGGGCTCACTGCACTACCCTCGGACTTGGCTTTGGTTGTGGTTGCAGCGGGCTTGGATGTGGTGGTGCCCGTGACGACGAAAGCGAGAGTTGTGGGGGTGGGGGTGGAGGCGTCAGTGGCTGAAGGGTCATTGGTGGCATCATTCGTGGAGTTGTCACTGTCGGCAGTGGTAGAGTCATCAACGTTGTCACTAGGACTGCTGTCACTGTTGTCTCCAGAGTCCCCATTATCCGCGTCAGACTCATTGTTGGTGCTAGAATCGGAACTAGCATCATCTGAGTCTGGGGCATTGGAGGCGTCAGAGGCATCGGAGGCGTTGGGGTCGTTGGAGTCACTGATGCTTGGCGTGTTGGAGGAGTCTGGATTGTCCTGCTGGTCAGGTGACTGGCTATCTCCATTGGCTGGGGGAGAGTGAGGTCCACCTCTGGTGCTGCCATGGGGGCTTCCAGGGGGGCTACTTGAGCCGTTTCCAGGAGCATCAGGAGCACTTCCTCTGGTGCTGCCGCCAGGGCCACTTCCAGGGGCATTTCCAGGTGTGCTGCCGACAGGCGTAATGCCCTCCGAATTGAGAGAAGCAGCACCGGTTGGAACTGCACCTGGAATGGAACTGGTGGCTGCTGTACCAACGGGTATACTGCTAGTGGCTGCTGTGCCGCTGGTAGGGGTGGTGCCATTAGTCAGAGTTCCGTTTGACAGACTGCCGTTGGCCAGAACAGTGCCATTGGTAGGAGCAGTTCCATTAGTAGGAAGGTTGGTGAGTACTGTGCCGTTGGTGGGGGCTGTGCTGTTGGTGAGAGTGTTGTTGGCGGGAAGAGTGCCGTTGGTAGGGACAGGAGTTGTGCCGTTGGTTGGCAGAGTGCTGTTGCTGGGAAGGGTGTTGTTGGCAGGAGCTGTGGAGTTGGCAGGGGTTGAGCTGTTTGCAGGAGCTTTGCCGTTGCTAGGAGCAGTAACTGAGAGAAGACCCTTGTTTCCATCGGCCTTCTTGGTGTCAGGTTTCTTGTCAGCAGGCTTTCTGGCATCGGGCTTCTTCTCGGGCTTCTTCTCTGGCTTCTTCTCGTCGTGCTTCTTAGGCTTCTCGGGCTTCTTGGGCTTCTCAGGCTTGTTTTCCGGCTTGTCTTCAGGCTTGTCTTCAGGCTTGTCTTCAGGCTTGTCTTCAGGCTTGTCTTCAGGAGTGACAGGAGTGTCACCCAAAGGAGGGAAGTGAGGAGGAGTCTCGTGGTCAGGCTCATGGCCATGGTCATGAGAAGGAGGGTTCTGTCCTCCATGATGGTAAGTAGGGTGGTATGGAGGATGGCTAGGATGATTCACGGGAGGGTATGTGGGACCTTGTCCAGGAGGGTAGACAGGAGTGTACCAAGGGGAGTATTTGTACCCTCCGGGTGGGATCTGGGGTTCCTGGTGATCTGATGGTGGCACTTGGGGGTCTTCGGGTGGCACTTGAGGTCCGTCAGGAGCTCCTACATCACCTTCTTGTGTAGGAGGTATTTGTGGTCCCTCTGGTCCTGCTGGCTGCGTTGGACCTCCTCCATCTCCTTCTTTTCCTGGTGGTGCTGGAATGTCTACTACCGGTGCCCCTCCTCCGTGAATTGGTATAACGATAACACTCTCTTGGTCTTGCTCGGGAGCTGGTGGAGTATCTTCATCGTGTTTAGGGGGTGTTGGAGGGTCCTCAGGGCCTCCAGGACCTGTTGGGGAGTCCTCCTTTGGAGGTGGTGGAGGAGTATCGTCCTCTTTAGGAGGAGTAGGAGGATCTTCCTGCTTTGGCGGAGTAGGAGGATCTTCCTGCTTTGGAGGAGGTGGGGGAGGGTCCTCTTGCTTCGGAGGTGGAGGCGGAGGAGGAGGAGGAGGAGGTAGTTTCTTGGGTGGCCAGTTGATGACCATTGTCCTACCTGCCCTCTCAG
Source organism: Yarrowia bubula (assembly GCA_900519075.1). Taxonomy (NCBI): domain Eukaryota; kingdom Fungi; phylum Ascomycota; class Dipodascomycetes; order Dipodascales; genus Yarrowia; species Yarrowia bubula. The sequence continues at coordinate 310,393 of ULGX01000011.1, read as the reverse complement.
CAGCCGCGGCAGCCTGTTGCGCAGCGTACATTCTGTAGACCTCGACAATGGCGTCGTGGTAGTTTTGGAGCGTATAAGGCTTGCTAGCCTTAGCTAGAGCCCAATCCAGAGCTCGACTCTCTGCTCCTCGGTCAAAGTTGCTGATGGCGTCCGACCATTTCGCAGGTCGAGTGTACTTCTGGTAGTGGTCAATGGCGAAGTTTTGTTGCATTTGCAGGTCGATGATGATCTGGGCAGCATTGAGACCCTGGGCAGTTCTCATGACAGCTCCATTGTCGACTCCTGTAAAAGTGAGGCCATCCTTCTTGGCCATGGGTTTCGCCAGACCTGTGAGGTAGTTGAGCAGATCTGCTCCGTCTGTAGGTATGGCGACTGGTGTAATGGAGTTACGGAAGCCTGTGTTTCCAGTAACGTCTCCTGTTACACCTGCTGCAAGCAGGCCTATGAGCAGTAAGGCCTTCATGGTGGTGGTTGTGGGGGGGTTGGAGGTGGTTGCAAGTACAAGAGAAGATATATGATATGTACTTGCACCTCTTAGGTGTTTTTAATGCAGTGATCAGACCATTGCCGTACTTTGGTATACCCGATCTGGTTTGTGTAGATCTAGCCCAGGTTATTGAGTTGGGTATAGGGGGAGGTATAGGGGCCCACGTTTAGACCCTGAACGTGGACATCTAGCCTCGATCTGGGTGTTTACAGGGTACACTGTATGATGGGCTTCATGGGATGTGGTACGGTAGATCGATCGTGCAGAAGTGGATCGGTGCTAGTCAAGTGCATGAGCAGAATGGTGCTGTGCACTTATAACATGTGTTTTTGTGTTAGGGGTACATGGTTTATTTGATTGATGTTGACATAATATTCTTGTGTCAAATGAGAAGAAGGACTTTTTCTTTTTCAGGTATCAGCTACTGACATGGATCTTTTCAGAGCTAATCCCCGTATTGTGTATATCCGGTGCTAGTTGTTGGTGAAACAAGTTTACATACAGTGGGCGTTGGTGTATGTGAGCAGGTTCATCAAAAGTAACTGAGAGTCCTTTACAGTAGGTGTTTGCTTGATTGTAAAATATGATGGTATTCATCTTGGCTCTGGTGTTTGGTATTTTTAGAGGTTCATATTATTGCTCTTCATCCACTCTCTGAAAACTCTGCAAGTAAACAAATCAAATCTGCAATTCTTAGCACCAAATGTTAGTGGATCGTGAAAATTACAAGCTAATGCATCAGGGGTGAAAACCGGAAGTACACGATTGAACCGTGGTGAGTGGGTGAAGAAGAAACAAAAAAAACGTGTCTAACGAAAGTACTGTACTTGTAGTCAGAACACCATGTTGAAGACATTGACTGTGAACAATCAGTTTTGTATAAAACACTCCAGCTGTACGTATACTTAGTGCTCGGGTACAAATCAAGAGTCTAGCTGTCTACATAGAGCAGCCAGATGCAAGCTATGAAGATCAGCTCAGAAGTAGTTGATCTAAGAACTTATTCACTCGTATGGAACTCATTGAACGCTTGGAGCGCTTGTATACATTTTTATTTGATTTTTTCATATTTTTCATTTTTCAAAAAAAAAAAAAAAAAAAAAAAAAAAAAAAAAAAAAA
>ULGX01000011.1:205559-308471 GCA_900519075.1 Yarrowia bubula | reverse complement strand
AAAAAAAAAAAAAAAAAAAAAAAAAAAAAAAAAAAAAAAAACCTGCTCAATCCAAAGCTCTATTGCTATACGAGCTCTTATTCACCATAACAGCACCTTCTACTTTACTAATAATAATAACCACCCTATTCTTGACACCCCGCTTTTTTCGACTCTTCTCCAATCGCAATCTCCTTACTGGTAGTGATGCAACCCCGTGCATGCCGACATGCATATTCGCAATAACGTGTAGTTAGACTTCCCAAAGGAGTATCTCAAGGGAAGAGTGTGAAAAAAAGGGAGGAAAATCGAATAAAAAAAAGCAACCGACTTTTCTTAATAAACCTGATTTATCAAACATTATTCCTTTTTTTCACATTCGGATGACTAATTCAGCCTCTTCGCCAAAGCCTACCGTTTGCTATCTTCATATCGGGATGAGTGTTCCGATGAAAGTATAATTTATACGGCTGATGAATATTAGTAGAGGTTGTAGTAGTACTACTGAAAATCCGAGTTGATAGAAATGACCGCACGACTGAGCTGATGATTTTTCCACTTTCAAAATCCCAATAAGTCCAACTTTCCCCCCCCCCCAAAATCCCCCCATCTTTCTGCCAAGGTTCAGATCAAACCCAAAAATGAATCATTTGAACATTGATATACCAACCTCCATCTTCTTTCTCACACACACATGGACACTCTCTCTCACGTGACGCGCGTGCTTTCCAAGCAGTTTGACTCTGTCGACGCCGAAAACAACTCTTCAACCATCGAACTAGGCCCCACTGAAGGCCATGTTTTGCAGCGACATGAAGTGGCCGAAATCGCCGCTGCTGACTCATCTTCTGATTTCCAAGACGAAGATAAGGATCTAGAGTTCCCTGAAGGTGGTTGGATGGCCTGGAGAGTGACTTTGGGCTCGTTTTTCGGCCTGTTTGTCGTTTTGGGTATCATCAATGCAGTTGGAGCTATTCAGGCTTATGTGGAGGAAAACCAGCTGGCTAAATTGCCGTCTTCTACAGTTGCCTGGATCTTCTCCATCAACACGTTCATGACGTACTTTTTCTCCATTCAATGTGGACAGCTGTTTGACATGTACGGACCTTATCCTTTGCTAGCAGTGGGGTCTTTTCTGATTGTCCTCGGCTTCATGCTCACTTCTCTGTGTGAAGAATTCTGGCAATTTGTTGTCTGTTTCGGCATTGTTTGTGGTCTGGGCTCTTCTATTTGTTTAACGCCAGCTGTGGCTATTATTGGCGACTGGTTCAAGGCTAAACGAGGTACAGCTACAGGAGCAGCTACTATTGGCGGATCTCTGGGTGGTGCTGTCATTCCCATCATGCTGAGAAGCATGTACTCCTCTGTGGGTTATGGATGGGCCGTTAGAACACTGGGATTTTTATCACTAGGATGCATGGCTATTTGTATCTGGTTGGTAAAGCCCCGGTTTGAACGAAACCATGAGAAGAATGGACGATCTTTTTGGCAGTTGTATGTCACTGATGTGCTTGATTTCAAATGTCTTAAAGATAAGAGATTTGCTGCCTTGTGTTTTGCTGCTACCTTTTCGGAAATCGCTCTACTCATCTCTTTGACCTTCTTCACTTCCTTCTGTATCAAGTCAGGAATGAGCCAAAACTACTCATATATTCTCCTGACCATTATGAACGCTGTGGGAATGGTAGGACGGTACTTGCCTGCTTGGATCTCTGACAGACTGGGACGGTTCAATACCATGATTATCATGACTCTGGGAGCTTCTCTGGCCATGTGGATCATGTGGCTGCCTTTTGGAACTCATAGGGGCGCGTTAACTGCGTTTGCTGTTGTCTATGGCTTCTTTACGGGTTCCATTTTGTCTCTCATTCCAGTCTGTTGTGGTCAGATCAGTAAGACCAGTGAGTACGGAAGACGGTATGGAGTTATGAACTTTTTCATTGCTTTTGGAGCACTTGGAGGTGTTCCCATTTCGGGAGCTCTGATTAAGGGCACCAATTATGATAACTTGATCATCTTTAATGCTGTGCTGAGTACGATTGGGTGTGCTGGGTGGTTGATTGCGAGAACGGCGTGTGTGAAGTTTCGGGTGTGTAAGGTCTGATCGCGAGTGCGAAGCACGAGTGATCATGTACCACACCTGACAATTTATTTATTTATTCAATTTATTCTTTAATGATGAAAAATCAAAAAAAATCAAAAAAAAATCATTTTGATGTAGCATCGAAGCTGTAGACTTAGGGAAGCAGCTTAAGGGGTTGTTCCATACGGGGAATACAGTGGTAGCGTTCATTTGCCAAAATAATTCATATTGAACCAGTGAGGGCTGTATAGTACTGAGAGCTGTGTCTATAGAGACAGAAGTGAGACTACCAGCTACAGTGAATATCAAGGTGGATATTTGTATAAAATGAGCCTACGCTGTCAATTGTAACTTTGATACCTATAGCAATGTAGGCTGATAGTGAATGGTCCAAGGTGCTCTGAGTGGGATGAAGAGTTAACAGCAAGTATCGATACTCTTCATAGAGATAAAGCAGTCGTATTATTAATATTAAACTGTACACAGAGAAAACACAGATATTATTTCTACTGTACTAATATACACAGCAGAGATCACACGACACTAAGTAACATCTTATGGTGCTCGGCCAATATAGCTCGTATGGAAGCTAGAAGGGGTTCATTTTGAAGCTCTGATTTAGCGGATCACGATACCACTTTCAGAATTGAAATCGGACGTGTTTTGGCCGTGTTCGATCTCGCTCACCAACAGCTTGACAACACTCAATTGCACTCATTACCCTACACTCACATTTTGTTGACTCTGCATAGGAGTCTGCATAACAGGCCTGCACAAAGGCAAAATTTTCACCTCGTTAGTTGAACTACAATATTACAACGGACCAGCCGAGTACAGTCTATCTACAGGTCACGTTCTACAGTTTCACAGACTGGCGCTGGCGCGGTCGTCTGCTCTCTCGGCAAGTCATTTATCATCAAACGTACTACAATTCTCCCGTTCTAGGCATAATTTTCATACGTAATTGTCATATGCGTCGTTTACTTGGCCTCAGCAGCGAGCTTCTCGGCCTTGGAGATGGCCTCCTCGATACCGCCAACCATGTAGAAGGCAGCCTCGGGCAGAGCATCGTGCTTACCCTCAAGGATCTCCTTGAAGGATCGGACGGTGTCCTTGAGAGAGACAAGTCGTCCCTCAAGACCGGTGAAAACCTCGGCGACAGTGAAGGGCTGAGACAGGAATCGCTGGATCTTTCGGGCTCGCTCGACGGTCAGCTTATCAGTCTCGGACAGCTCATCCATACCAAGAATGGCAATGATATCCTGGAGAGACTTGTAAGCCTGGAGGGTCTGCTGGACGTTGGAGGCAACGTCGTAGTGCTCCTGACCGACAACGTCGATATCAAGAAGTCGAGACTTGGAATCAAGAGGGTCGACAGCGGGGTAGATACCGAGCTCGGAAATGGATCGGGACAGCACAGTGGTGGCATCCAGATGGGCGAAGGTGGTGGCGGGAGCAGGATCGGTCAAATCATCGGCAGGCACGTAGACGGCCTGGACGGAAGTGACGGAACCCTTCTGGGTGGTGGTAATTCGCTCCTGGAGGGCACCCATATCGGTGGCCAGGGTGGGCTGGTAACCGACGGCAGAGGGAATTCGACCAAGCAGAGCGGACACCTCGGAACCGGCCTGGGTGAATCGGAAAATGTTGTCAACGAAGAGCAACACATCCTGACCCTCCTCGTCTCGGAAGTACTCGGCAATGGTCAGACCAGTAAGGGCGACTCGGGCACGGGCTCCAGGGGGCTCGTTCATCTGTCCGAACACGAGAGTCACCTTGGACTCTCCCTCGAGGTTGATGACACCAGTCTCAATCATCTCTCGGTACAGATCGTTACCCTCTCGGGTTCGCTCACCGACACCGGTGAAAACGGAGAAACCTCCGTGGGCCTTGGCAATGTTGTTAATCAGCTCCTGGATGAAAACGGTCTTACCGACACCGGCACCACCGAAGAGACCAATCTTACCTCCTCGGGCGTAAGGAGCGAGCAGGTCGACAACCTTAATACCAGTCTCGAGGACCTCAGCAGTGGTAGACTGCTCGGCGAAGGTAGGGGGGTCAGCGTGGATGGGGAGGTACTTGGTAGCCTCGATGGGTCCTCGCTCGTCAATGGGCTCACCACAGACGTTGACGATTCGACCAAGAGTACCTCGGCCGACGGGGATGGTGATGGGAGCACCGGTGTCAACGACAGCGGTACCTCGGACCAGACCCTCGGTACCGTCCATGGCAATGGTTCGGACGGTGTTCTCTCCGAGATGCTGGGCAACCTCGAGGACGAGCTTGTCACCGGAACCTCGGTCGATGGTCAGAGCGTTAAGAATAGCGGGCAGGTTATCCTGCTCGAACTGGACGTCCTGGGTTAGTAAAAGGGGAAGAAAAAAGAGAAAAAACACAAAAAGAAAAATGGCGAAAAAGACACAGACGACGCAAAAGCAATGGTAAAGCCGTCATCATGAAGAGCATCATCGACTGGTCGTTGGCACTGCGTCACTGAGGCGTTTGTGTCACCATTGCGTCATTGCGTTGTTGTCGTGTGGTCATATGTGTCTGTGTCGCTTTGTGTAGTGTCGATTGTGTTGTTGCTGTGTTTGTACACATGTTGCGTTCACGTGACATGGCTTCGCCACGTCACTACTTTTGTACTTACGACAACGGCACCAATAACGGTTCTATGGTTAGTATGTGTTTGTGTGTTGCGTTGCTGTGTGCACATGCACTGTGTGGTTGGGTGTGGAGGGTGCGTCCAGTGCTGGCCGCTCATTGGCCCAAATGTCCCAACCTTCAGAGCTTATTGGATCCGAGCGAAAAAAACAGCGAGAGGCCAGCACCACCGATACAGAACGAATGGGGCACCGTAGCGCCGGCATCCGGTGTGTACCAGGGGTAATCGGTCTTGCCCGTTGCATTTCCGCCATCTCCAGGGCCATTGCGTGATTAGTCAGGGAGATTTGATGATGTCGAGACACCACCGAAACCCCCATCAACCACGGCAACAATGCCACTGTCGTGTCCACCACACCACCCGTATCGTGCCCATCACATTGCCCATGTCGTCGTCTCATACATACCTGATCTTTCCGTTGGCGGCGGCAGCAGAGGCCATTCCTCGGAAGGGAGAGTTGAAGGCTCGGTTGTTGGCCTGAGCCACCTTGACGGCCGAACGAGAAAGTCGGGGGATCAATCTAGGAAGGACCATTGTGTTCTTTTTCGTGCCTGTTAAAAAGAGGAGCTTCTCTGTGTGTGTAACAGTGTGTTCTCTGGCTAGAGGCTAACGAGAAGAAAAGAGAGGAAGGCGACACGAGATGAAAAGGTTGTAGCGTTTGGTGCTGGGAGCAAACGCAGCCAATGAGAGGCGAGGATGGGTTTGGGCAAGCGTATTTTTGGGTATTGGGTATTTTTGGGAATGCATGGTCTTTTCCAGTCGACGCTAAAACCGGGGTTCCGGGTTGAAAGTGAGACTGTTGAGGGTGTCAAAATGTAGCCCTGGTTTATCTCACTATAACTCCGTCTTTCTTTTCTCAATTGACCTACTCTACCGTCGGCAATGCCCCAAAAACCACACTGCGTCATTTCAAATTGCTCTTTACGCCGAAACCTTATTTTCGCCAAAATCTGCAACCTTTGGGATTTTCGTGGCCACGGATCGGGATGACTGTGGGGGAGTGTAGACGGCGCAATGTTGGGTCAATTGGATTTTGGATAGTATTGTGATGATCACGTGACTCGGGGGAATACGGTACTGCTTTCAAATTTCCAATTCCCCCCACGTAGCCCAAACTCCCCCTTGCCCTACTCCGAAAGACCCCGAACCATGCATGACTTTTCTACCCGGCCTTTTAGCCGGAGCGCTGTTTCCGGGGTAACGTCTGTGGAAAAGCGGCGAAATGGGCGGTAAAAAATGGGATTTGGTCAATTCCACGGGGCTCAAAGTGCATACCGTGAAAAAATACGTATATTTCGTTTTTTCCGATTTTTCACAGCTTTGTTTTGACAGCCACGTTGACATACAGCCTAATAGCTAAGACCACGTAGCATTCGGAGTTAAGCAGGCACAACAAGTGAAAAATTAAATGAGGAAAATGAGGAAAATCGCTAGAAATATAAGAAAATATGGGTAGGAATCAGTGAGCTGAGGGGAGTACAGTGGTATTTTTATTTTCACCATCACACATACATTGACTCTAGCACCTATATGGTGACGTGATATTGACTCTAGATAACCCCACAGAATTAGGGTTTCAAGACTCTTCCAAACACTCCCCGTATCTCCCCCAATATTCATCCGATCTTCTTTAAACCAGTTTCATTCGAACCGCCGTCTCCTCTTCTCCTACCATCTCACCCCTCATCTCTCTACCACCCCAACTGCCCATTTCCCTCTCTGCAAGGACACGTCTCATCACTGAACTCTCTTCAGATCACTCTACCACCACCACAACACAACATGCCAGTTGGAAAAGTCAAGTCTGTGCTTTCTGGAGACACCATTATCCTCCTCTCGCCCTCTGGAGCCGAGCGCCAGCTCTCATTGGCCCATATTCAGGCTCCCCGTCTCTCCAGCAACGAGCCTTATGGGTATGAAAGCCGAGAAGCTCTACGACTTCTACTGGTCGGCAAACAGGTCAAATTCGAGGTGCTCTACAACATCAATGGACGTGAGTACGGCGATGTGTCTGCTCCGGTGTTTGATTCGCTAGTGGAAAAGACTCTCAGACAAGGAAACGCCAAACTTCGAGATGGAGCTGTGGACAAACTGGAAGATGAAGATGAAGCTGACAAGCTCAAGGCGGCGTCCAAGGAGGCGGAAGTTGCTGGGCTGGGTGTCTGGGCTGAGAATATCAAATCTCCTTCTGTGTACCAGACTGTCGGAGCTTTCCAAGATGCTGGTCTGAGTCTGTCCACTGACAAGCCCTACAACGCTATTATCGAAAAGGTCATCAGCGGAAATCGAACCATTGTGCGTGTCCTTGTGTCTGATGGAGTGCACCTCAACATTCCCGTTACACTAGCTGGAATCCAGACCCCCCGAAGTGGTTCTGCTACTGTCGCTGCTGATCCCTATGGAGACGCTGCTCGAGACTTTGTGGCTCTTAGACTGGGTCAGAGAACTGTTCAGATCCGTTTTGTGTCTCTTACAGATGTCCCTCTTGTCACTGTGATTCACCCTGCTGGAGATATCACTGAACATCTCTTGTCTTCAGGTTTGGCTTCAGTCAACGACCATCATGTGATCCACATTGGTTCTGAGCGTGCTGGAAAGCTACGACAGCTCGAGAATGCTGCTCGTCAGCAGGGATTGAACCTGTGGAAGGGAGTTGTCACCTCTCAGGTCTCTTCTACTGGTCCCAAGAACGGAACTATCACAAAGGTCATTTCAGCCGATACTCTGGACGTTGACGACGTGACTGTCCAACTATCGTCAGTTCGAGCCCCCCGAAAGAACGATAACCCGCTTTGGGCTGCTGCTGCTAAAGAGTGGGTCCGAAAGCAGTACATTGGTAAGGAGTGTCAGGTGACGGTTGATGCTGTTCGTCCTAAGACTGAGCAGTTTGATGAACGGTCTCTGGTTACTATTACCGTGGACGGCAAGAATATCGCCTCTGAAATCATCAAATCCGGTCATGCTACTGCTATCAGACACGGCAAGAACACCTCGGACAGATCTCCTCATTGGGATGTTCTTGTTGAGAACGAATCTGAAGCTCAGGAGGGAAAGAGAGGTCTGCATGGAACTAAACAGCCTGCTGCAGATCGAACTGTGAACGCTTCTGAGAACTTGGTCAAGGCAAAGTCCCATTTGTCTACTCTTCAGCGACGAGGTCGAATTTCCGGAGTTGTCGATTTCGTCCCCTCTGGATCTCGGTTTAGAATCATTTCCGACCGAGAAAACATCAACCTCACTCTCGTCTTGGCTGGCATCAACTCGCCCAAAACTTCTGAGCCGTTTGGAGAAGAAGCAAGACTTTTGGCCGCCAAAAAATTCAACCAGAGAGACGTGGAGTTCACCGTCCAGGGAACCGACCGATTGGGCAACTTTATCGGCCATTTGTACCTGCCTGGAGAATCTGAGCCGTTCTCAGTGACCCTGCTTGAAGCTGGCTACGCTTCTGCTTTCATCCAGGCTGCTGAGTCGTTTGCTCATGAGCTTGAAGATGCTGAATCTGAAGCTAAGAAGGCAAAGAAGGGTATTTGGAAGGACTTTACCGAGGTGGAGGAGCTGGTTACTGCTACTGAGGCTCTGAATGTGGACGAGAAGCCCGCTGTGCCTGATTACATTGATGTCACCATCACCAATATCAACTCTGACGGCTCAATCTCGTTCATCTCCGGAGATGGAGCTGTGCTGACTAAGCTGGAGCAGGATATGACCTCGTTCAACCTCGCCGCAGCCAACACTGCCCAGTTTTCGTTTGCTAGCCCCCCCAAAAAGAACGAGTACGTTGCCGTTCGGTCGCCCAAAAACACGTACGTTCGAGCCCAGGTTGTGAATGTTGACAAGGCGTCTGGAAAAATCACAGTCGTTCTAATTGACTCTGGAAAGGCCGTCACTGTCACGCAGGCTCAATTGCGACCTCTTCAGACCCAGTTTGGCACTCAAAAGACCCCTGGAGCTGCCAAATCCACCAACCTGGCTTTCATTCAAGCCCCTCCCTCTGGTGGAAACGGCTACCTTGAAGACTACGTTGATTTGCTCAAGAAGGAGATTGAGGGTGCTCAGCTGGTGGCTAGTGTTGTTTCTCCTGGAAATGTGGTCTTGTTCACTATTGATTCCAAGGGTCCTGAAGACTCTGTCAACAGTTTTGTGGTGGAAGACGCGTACGCGTTTATTAAGCAGAAACTGTCTCCTGCTGAGTTGAACGTCACCTGGGCTCCTACTCTGGGTAAACTGAGAGAGCTTGAACAGGCTGCCAAGAGAGACAGAGTGGGTATCTGGGAGTTTGGAGATGCTGTCTATGATGATGAGGCGTAAGTAGGATATTGATGATTGAAAAAAAAAAAAAAAAAAAAAAAAAAAAAAAAAAAAAAAAAACCATCGAGACTGTAGGGTGTGGTGTTCTGTAGAGAAAGTACTTGTAGTGGTTGTTCGTATTGTAGACTGACTGTTGTCTTACAGTGTAGTTGTGTATGGCCTTGTCTATAGCCTATGAAGGCTGTCTTTAATAAGCCATCCTGTATAAGTACCGGAAGATGGTTCGTGCTACTTAACACGTCATTCCAGGCTGTCAGCTTTCTAACGGCTTACTGTGTAGTTGTGTATGATCTGGCATGTCTTGGTGACTACAGAATATATATGACAGTAGAGACAGTAGGTGTTGTAGAATGGCTCTGTTATTCTAAAGAGTCTGGACAGATGTGCTGTGTGAGTGCTCTATTCTCATTAGTGTCTAGGAGAGTGGTAGTGGAGCATCATGGCGTCATGAAGGACTGTATATGGTCTGTGACTATAGTCTTAAGTCAACAGCACGCTATTAGAGAAGCCTTCAGAGTTGCAGACTGTAGATAGCTAACATGAGGGTACCTGGAGAGCTCTAGTATCAAAGTGCTGTTGTATCTTCGTGGTTGACCTGGTTCGTCAGTAAGACCAAAGAGAGGAAATAATGGCTTTATAGAGGGATGTCAGTTCTGAGTATGTTCAAGCTACTGTAGGATTGTTAAGATAAAGAGTCAGCTGTAAGGACAGACTAAACTGCATAGAGTGGGGACTCAGAATGAATGACAGAACAGTCGGGCATGTTATATACAAGCTGAGATCCTCACAGACTGCATTTATCTCATCTCTACAGCTCTTGTAAGTCAGCTTTTATCTGAAGATCTGTAGTCTGTCTGCTCAAAGCTATATCTGATGACAATGTTGACCTTCAAATACCTCAATTGAGCTCATGAGCCTTCCTAGAAGGTGTTCTGCTGTCTGTCATGTGATTTCGTGAACCTCAAATCTAACTGGCCCATCTCCTTACATCTCAGGAGTATGTAGTGAGAGCTTATTCGGGGAGTTAATTAGTTGCAATCAGATCTAGACACTCCAGTTAATTACGTGTTACAAGCGACTAGAGAGGTCGATTTTTAGTCTTACTAAGTAAATCACGTGCCCTGAATCAATTCCCCTTACTCTCATCTCTCTACCTACTCTCTAACATCCTACACAAACATCCATCCAATATTTCCTTAACTAAACTCAACTAAATAGACCTCTCACAACTACCCATCTACAGCCTCAAATATAGCTCTGAGAGTCCTACAAATCACTCAGTATCATTCCCTCACGTCAATTTACCTGGATCAAAAATAAAATCTCTCTCAGACTCTTCCTAGACCCCAACTTCAATGCTAACCAAAACAATTCCCAGAAAATCACGAAAAATCGCAAAAATAAAAATAAACTAAAAAAAAATGGGTTGATCACGTGATCATACTCTTACGTTATTGAATTTGATATATCTCCACCTACCTGCTTACTCATCGAGACACACCCAAAACACCTCCTTCACTTACACATGCTAAACAGGTGTCCCATATTCCATCACCACAACACCTCCAGTCCTCACCTTGTTCAACCAGCCCGAAATCACGTGACAATACTCACTATACCATACTCATTCACGTGACTACCTCAAAATTTCCTCATCCCTCAAATCTTCACCTTGTCATTATGACGTCATCACACTTTGAGTCCCTATAACTCAGCATAAAATCATGCCACAGACAAACAATTACAAAAATTGGATTCCCCACACTCAGGGCTACCCAACCATACCAAAAACACATCACGTGACCATACAAACTATTCTGAAAAACACAAAAACGTCCGTAACTGTACCAATAACCATCTCCTAGACTCCAGATGTCACCCGAAGATACCCCCACTATTTATCTACATCTTGACATCTCAACCATCCCTCTGCCACACACACAGCACCCACAATTGGCTCCCCCAACTCACCCTATTCCACTTTCCAAAACCTTATATTCCACCTCAAATCATGCACCAACATGCATATCTCCAGACAGCAACTGACTTGCCACTGTGAATTTTTCTGTTTTTTTTTGAAAAGTTGAAAAATTCACAAAAAAAACACGAAAAATACCCCTCACATCACGTGACCAAACGATTACCTAATCAAACCTACATACCATTACTAAGCATGCTCCCGCCTGAACTCTGGTCAGAGGTGTGTCTCTACCTGTCTTTACGTGATGTCTTCAGTCTAAGTCACGTGAACAGTTTTTTACACAGTCACGTGACCGACACAATGTTCAAAATCGCGCTTACTAAGCACAACCCACTGTACTCTTTGAGTGAAAGCCCCAATGAGACATGGAAGGAATGTGCAATGACATATCTGTCACGTGACGTACGTATATGTCCCGACGTTACCATGGTAACCAAACTACCAGCCCACAAAAACCAAACCCTCCCACGTGACTTCATTTCCTTATCGGATACTTCCACACAATCCCTCTTATCTGTTGGTCAGAGTATCTCTGTCAGCGGTTCAATTCTTGAGTTTCCGGAGTTAAATCTAAGTCTAGATCTTCAGAAGGACTCTGGGAATCAGGTGATGCCGAAAAAATCCCGGAATTCCTACGAAAATCACGTGTTTACGTCTTTTTACGGAATTAAAATGACTCTTTCGCCCGAAATCCACGCTAATATGACAGTAGTGGAGTCCCCCTTTGTACTGGCTGTTCTCACAGGCTGGGGCTTCAATTATCAAAAGCTCTTGGTCAAGTACAAGTCTTCTAGCGGTCTGGAACCTGATTATATTGGAGAGCATATCAATCAACTTGACAGAGTGTTTGTTTGCTCTCAACACGTTTTTTTGAAATCTGTGAGCAACTGGACTTATTTATTGTCACGTGATACGTTCATTCCTGTTATCTTTCAACCCCAGAGTACAGCAGAGTATCCCTTTCTGTTGTGTTATAATGGATTAGTCATGTTTTTCAGCGGAACAAGTGTGGAAATTTTTCATATCGATCTTTTGAACACCGCAGTTCGAGGCGGAAAGAGCATAGCTTTCACACACAGCAATTCTGGCTTCTCAGGGAACTTGTACAAGCTAGTACAGTGTGCTGAACGTCCTCAATATGCCGTTGAGTACAACATTAATAGGACGATATGCGGTGTGTGGAATTTTGAAAAAATGACATACGCGAGAAGGCAGTATGTGAATCACCGAAAGGAGCTTCAGCTAGTGGGAATCGGAGAGCAATTGGGCTGGTGGATGTACACCAAAGAGTGGTTGGAGGGGAGGCTAGAGGAGAGGCTAGAGGTTGAGGAGGAGGTGGAAGAGGAGTATGGGGATCTTTAGCAGTATACTGGAATCGCGTAGCGATTTTGTATACTGCGATATCATCAATTTTGAGCTAGCTAGGACGTTTTTTGTGTTTCAAGAATCTTGTTTTGGACGTACTGGACGGGGTTTTGGTCTGAGAGGATTTTGGATGGTATGGTTGGAATCGGCAGAGTCAGGAGAACAAGAATATATAGGTATATTAACTGGTTGTCATACAAATATTGGAGTTGTGCTCCATATAGGGTTTTACATCAAATCATTATTCATTAAGTGTGTTTCGTGTTTTATTTCTCAGGGGTCGTCCTCAAAAAGTGCGTAGGACAGTGGTACCCCTCATTACTGACGAAGTAATTCTGATGGTAGTCTTCCGCATCCCAAAAGTTTTCAATTGGCTGAATCACCGTGGCAATGGGCTTTGCAAACCACTCGTTCTCCAGCTTCTTCTTAACCGCCAGAGCTTTGACCTGCTGCTCTTCATCATGGGTAAACAGACCCGAAAGGTACTGTTTGCCGATATTCTTCGGTCCCTGTCCGTCAGTTTGAGTGGGATCATGGATCTTGAAAAAGAAATCAGCCAGCTCCTCATAAGTGACTTTTTCAGCGTCAAAAGTGACCTGAAGAGCTTCAAAATGACCCGTAGCGCCTTCACACACGCTCTTGTAGTCGGGATTTTGCACCTCTCCACCAGTATACCCGACTTTGCAGTCCACAAGTCCCTTGTCAGTGTAGTGCTTGCGGTACATGTGTTCGATTCCCCAGAAACATCCTCCAGCAACGGTGATAATGTCCGTTTTGGACGGTCCAAAGGTGATGGTCGGTGAAACACCGGGTTGTGTTTGTGTCATTGGTGAGTTGAAGAATGAATAAGGATTTTTCTGGTCCATTTATGACTCTTTGACTCGGGGCAGATAGAGTTGATGCATGAGATGCATGCAGGTCTTATCTCATGTCATGTGACCTAAGCGAGTGAAAAGGAGAATTCGGGTCACGTGACGTATACTTATAGCTGTGGTCACGTGCTTTACCAGAAAAAAAATCGAGTTTTAGTGTTGTTTTTGGCTCCCTTGAGTGACGTTATACAGACTAAATAAGACACTAATGATAGACCTTGGTGGAAATACGGTTTTTCATTTTTTCATGGGGATTAAACTTTAAAGAGGTAAGTAATATGATGGAGTATGGGTGATAGGAGAACTTGGGATTTTTGTATGTAAGGGGTAGGATATTATTGCGGATTAGTAGGGTAAATCGGGGACGGGGAGGAGAATGGTATAGATCTTGTGAAGGTTGAGATGTGGGAATGTACTAGAAATGTGTTGTGTCAGAGTGTTGTTCTAACTAAACCTTAAGTAAATGAAGAGTAACTGGGGCTCATCCAAAACTCGTCAGATCTGGCTGGAAATTTGAATGGAGGTTTTGAGAGCCTCCATGATTCCACTGGTATACTCAAAACACTGAAATTCCCGTTATTTTCGGCAAATTTCGGCGGAAAACTTTTTTACTTTGGACAGAAATTCAGGTGGGTAAAATTCTAAAAAAAAAACGGTCCCTTGGCCCAGTTGGTTAAGGCGTCGTGCTAATAAGAAATAGCAACTTTGCAACGCGAAGATCAGCAGTTCGATCCTGCTAGGGACCATCTTTTTGTATACAGAGCAACTGCTGTATTTTTTTCGTCTTTGGTGGGTATCTCTGACTGCAGGTGAGTGGTTAGTAAGAAGGGGGTTTTTGGGGTGAAGATATTTGGGTGATTTTTTGATCAAATAGGGGTATATCAAGGATGGGGAATCGAATGGTGTACTTGGTTTTTTTGTAGGATCTGTAGCGGGGGAGTTGGCGTAGTATTCGTAGAGTGACTACTCTAGTTACCTTTGGTTAAGCTTTTGGGAGAAGTAGACTAAATGTAAAATGTCAAGTAATATGAAAACTTTGAAGGAGTACAACAGGGAAGTTTTGTACTAGCCTAAGTGAGATTATGGCGAATAGTGCATAAGAATAACTCAAAGCGTCGATTAAAACAACACCCATGTTCGTGGGATTTCAGGAACACAAAGAAACCACCCCCAGTGCACTTTTTTAGTTGACGTTTTTGTTAACCTTAAGTAAATGTCTGCCTGAAGGGAAACAAATTAGCCAAATTGAGAACAAAAGAGATGAAGCTATTAGAGACCCTATGATTGAATAAAATCAAAATTGTGCCTTAATTGTGTCAGAATTGAAGTCTTACTGGTGCTCTTCAGTAGATGTACCTCTTGTTTGGTTCTGACCTTAGAACATGGCTACTGTTTGCTGTTTAACTGGTACCTGGTAGTCAAGACGTACATAAAAAACAGCTTTCTCAGCAGTCTAACGAACCTATGTGACATCTACAAACACTCAGCTACCTGGACATAGCTAAGAGCTTCATTCACTTCAGTAGGCATGAGCATGCATGGCACTACAGAACTATTCTGAAGGAACTCCCCTTCTGGTATCAAAGAGTATCAGGATAATCAATGGTGAAAAAGATGAACCTCAAGCTTTAATTGCTACTAATTATCTGTGGCAAGAAACCACCTCTGAACTGATATAACCATAGCTCAAAGAAGATGTCTAAGACTGTGTACTCAGCAAGTGTTGTAGATTTACTCTCTGTCTCATATGGAACACCTAGACTGTATGGTCTTAGCCCTATCCAGCCGCACTCTGCAAGATTAGGCAGAGATAAGCTAAACCATACGAAGATCTTCTAGACAGCACAATATATCCCTTCTTTGATTGGACAAGCTGCTGGCAGAGACAATATTCCAAGGACTCAAGCATATTCTCCACTGCTTAGGAATGTTTACCGGTAGTTTTTTTTCTCTTCAACTTGTCATATTATATTAATAAATACAATGATATGCTTAGTCAAGAGCCGGCATTCCATTTCCGACGAGAGCTTCTAAGGCTTTTCCTGCTCTGATGGAGGGTACTTTTGTAAGGTACCAATCAATGGGCCTTAGTTGAACTAGTACAAGCGTAGTTAACAGGAGGTGTGAGATGCCACAGCCAGGTTTGTTCTAAATTAATTTATAAATTATAACATCTTCTATCTGTAGACACTGAGGTCTGAAGAGTACTGTCACTCATCTGGAGGTGATTAGCGTAAGGTCAACCCCGAACCACCCTAAGAGCTTAGAGTAGAGTATCCACTGGACTACGACACACGCCCACATACTCCTCAGCAAGCTGAGATCGTAAGTGGGCTAGCTAGTGTAGAAGAGCAGACACACGCATACATCCGCTGAAGCGGATATGCTAACTATCGTGTCCGGTTCAGCGCTCGTTCGTCTGCTTCGCAGACTCTCTCCCGCTAAACCTCCCGATACTCCTCACTCGCAGCCTTCAACACATCATCAATAAACGGCCTCTCCTGAGGATCCACCACCAAACACTTCTTGACCAATCCCTTCAACTGGTCCGAATATTCCGGCGAAGCAGGCATGGTAAAATGACCGTTCATGATAGCCAGGTTCAAACTGGCACCCGTTTCATTCGTCTGATGTTCAAACGGAGATGTAAAGTACATGAGCGTGTAAATGGTGCATCCCAGGGACCACACATCGACTCTTTCGTCGATATTGGCGCCAGTTTTCACGTCAAACAGCTCAGGAGCTCGGTACGGCATGGAGCACTGCTCAGCAGCCATATCCTGCAGCTCCAGAGCTTTCTGCCGCGAAGAAACGTCAATTCTGGCTCTAGAACATGAGCCCAAGTCCATCAAAATAGGCTTGCCGTTATCCCCCAACATGATGTTGGCCGGCTTGATGTCTCTGTGAGCATACGGAACCAGCTCCGACAGAGGAGTGGCGTTTGCCGAGTTGTTGAGCTCATCGGCAGCAACCAGACCTTGCTCTTCATCATCCCCCAGCCTGTACGAAGGCAGTGTGGTAGTCGTAGCAACCTCTCCTCCAATCCTATGTTGATGAAGAGCCTTGATAGCGTGGCAAATCTCCACCACCAGGGCCATGAGCTCCTCCTCACTAAAGTGGGTTCCGTTCATGACATGGTCGTTTATGCAGTCCTGCAGGTTGCCGTTTTTCAGGTACGGCAGCAAGATAAACACGGATTTCGAACCATCACTCTCCTGCTCCACAGACGAGTCCACGTACTTGATGACGTAGGGACTGTCAAACGTCTTGTACGCGTCGATTTCGCGCATGGCCGTCTGCACCGACTCGGCTCCGAACGGACACCGGATCTTTTTGAGTGCATACAGCTCCTGACCACGTGTCTCGACCAGATACACAAACGCAAAGCCGCCCTCGCCCAGCAGTTTGCGGATTTTGAACGAGCGGTTGTTGATGCGTAACTGGGGCGACGGGAAACACGAGAGACACGTTGAGAGCGAATAGAAGCAGTCCTTGATGTACGACGTCATGGTGGTGATGAGGAAGAGTTAAGGTTGGGAGGTGGGAGAGTAAGCTTAATAATAGAAATAAATTGATGATGATACAGAATGTTGTTGAGTAACGGTAGAGGTTAGAGGGGAGTGTATTTGGGTAAATTGGGAGTGGTAGATGTTGTGGCGACTTTTCTGGAGCCATTTGAGCGATTTTGAGATTTCCCATTTTTTTTTGTGAAATGTTTTGAACTTGAAAAACATAGAGACGTCTGATAGAGATGGGAGTTGGATGGTTGGAAAGAGAATAGCGTGTTTAGTACAATGGGTGAGAGTCTGAATGTTGTAAAAACAAGTGTAGCATTCAGGAGATGTGTTTTAGTGTGTTTAGAAGAGGGAGAGATATTGGGATGGTGGTAACCGTAGTGAACTTGGGAGTTTGAATGGTGTGTTAGAAGAGGTTGAATGAGGGGCTTCTCTTAAGTAGAAAGCTGTAGGGATATTTCTGAACGAAGGGGGTGATTAGTAATGATTTCTGGGGTTTGGAGGGTAGAATTTTATTGGAGATAGGTACGGGAAAATGGAGTTCGTATTTGGGTTTATTTGGATAGGAATAGGGTGGATACAGGGGATTGAGCGAGTAGATAGTTTGTAGGGACTAGGAGAGGGGTATTACTAATGAATAGAGATAACAACAGAACTGGAGGAATTGTTAATTAAAGAAGCTGATATTATGGAAAATGGCTTGAAACCACTGTTTCAGTATGGTGCCAAAACCTCAGCTCCAAATAATTAAAAATGAACAAATTGAGAAAAATGGGTGAGCTCACTTTTTTTAGATTTTCTGAATATTCATCCTACCTCCATATAAGTAAGTCCATTAGAACCGGAAAAATCTATATAATAAGAATATCCACCTTTTATTTGTCCTGCTGATATATTGACGTTATCTATTGTTGACGACTTAACTAATATTCGGCCCCACTTAAGATTATAGTTCACCGAATCCTTCCTCCCAACTACTACTTCACTAAACCCTGTTTCTAGTTAAGCCCAACAGCACCCTCCAACTCTCCCAAAACCCACTCAATCGTCTCCAAAATTCAACCCCCACATCCCCTCGTCTCCCTCACCCTCCCATCCAACTCCTACGCCAATCCACAAAGCCCCCCCTAGCTCCAAATAAAGTTATATCTAGTCTTGTAACCCCACACAACCCCACACTCGATACTTCAAGATGACATTTTTTGCACCGTTTGACATTTCCAGCTCATGTGGGTCACGTGACCCCAGAATTGCCGTTTCATTGCGTTCAAACATCGCCAATTGGACTCAGGTGAGACGCAGGTATGAGGTGCTGAGGAGGAGAGAGGTGGTTGTGAGGGAGTGACAGACGCTTACAGGTCACAGGTCACGTGAGGACACACAATTGGTCACGTGAGAGAATAAATTATTGAGTATCTTTGCAACTGGGCGTTGTTCAACACTGTATGGTAGATAGAAGGACTCTTGTGGACCAATGGGGTTGTACAGTACCGTACCGTAATGTTAGATTTGTAGTTGTACCAGTTGGCCTTTGGATGTCTATAATTTGACTGATACACTGTCTGGTATCTACAGTGAATAGCACTTAGTCATCTCTGAGTGCTCTACTTTTAGGAAACGCCTTTAACTGTATGATTGGACGGTGAAGATGCCCATAGGTCGTAAGCTAGGGCTCCTCTCAGTTGAGCTGTATTAAATAAAAGATGAATAAGGAAGATACTGAAGCAAGGATTGTTTGATATGGATCGATATCTCAAGTTCAAGAGTGGCTTGTGGTATCACTGCTATCCGACATGTCAGACGCTTGATAGCTTATCAGGGTTCTGGTGAAGAGTGGCTGAAGGAATAAGCTGTTTCAATTCACTCATATAACTGTAGCTCTGTGATTTATATATCAACTTGATGACCGAAGTACAGTATTTGAAGCAGATACAGCAGGTTGTTATAGGGTATAGCTGAGGATAACCCAACAGTTGTGTACAGTTACTAATACTGTCCTGTGTCTGTATAAACCAGTTCTGGTGTTAGCAGCTATTCAAACTAGAAAAATTATCAGAGATCCACTCAAGTCTCACTGCAGTCTTCACACCCCAAAATAATTATCACCACCTGTAATTTCTACGGAGGGGTACCTTTGAAACACGAGCTTCTGGTAGGACTCAACTAGACAGTCCCTGAAGCTGAGTAGTTTCCTAACTTGTTTTGGATATATACATACTGGTAATTACATTCCAGAATGGTATTGACAATTGAAGTGAAGGCTGCAGTCCTAAAGTGGACAAGATAATACCTACAAATGCCACAAATAATAACCACAAATGACACAAACAACCACTACCAGGTACCCCACCGCTATGCTATGTTAAAACAGTGACAAATAAACATGACTATTGAGTCATTAATGCTACTGCTCTCAAGCCAACTGTCTAGAGAGATAACTGAGTTGAACAGAGTGTGAAGTTATTAAGAGGCAGAAGAATATAGGACTGCTCACAGTCTCTAAAACAGTATAGCAGCTTCTGAATAGCCACCAAAAGCAAAGCCTTCGGTCATATGGTATGACTAACTGACCCACTTACTGCAGCCCCGAGACACTTACTGTAAACAGCCACACCTCCTTTCCTGGACATTAAAATATTCCTCAAATAATAACCCCACCCTACAAGTACCCCACTAGCATCTCCACACTCTGCAAGTCATCTCCAACCAAGCCGATCTCTTGCTACCCCCACGCAGCTCACTTTCGATGAGACCCCCAACATGAGGACAACTCAGATCCACTGCCATGTCTCATGATTGACTTTCCAAGCTGCCCGCTGACAAGACATGTTCAGATAAAAAAATACTCCATGCCTGACCAACATCCTAAAGAGCTACCCGCGTAAGACAGGATAGTGAAACTTCTGATCAGCTTATCGACCCCAACTTCTAGTAGCACTGTATAGAGAAAGAGTCTATAGGATACTGTACTACAGGAAGATACTACTTGTAGACAACCGGTGGTACTGTAGCTACTGATACAGGAAGTACTGTACAGGAAGTACAAGTAATTTATTTCAGCAATTTTTTGGTGATTTTTTTTTTTCTGCCTAAAATTCACACCCTCACCTGCCACTGTCTCAACTCTCACCAACACCGTCATCACACATTTGTCTTAGACACTATCGCTCCGAAAGCCCCGAAAGCCACTCTAGAAGGTCTCACCGAAGCAGACACAAACCAAAAATATTGATCGAAAAAATGCCACAAAAATCAGTCACTTTTTTTTTTTCGTCACGTGACTTGCCACAAACTCCTGACTCACGTGACCCTAACCCACATGACTCAACCCTCACCTGATCACTCATCCTCACACCCGATTCGGGTATCGATGAGGACCCCTTTAACCTCGCACTGCATGATAATAATGTGGGGATACAACCAACACAGAAGCAGACAAACACAGAAGCAGACATAAACAAGCACAAACACAAACACAAACGCGGAAGTACACACAAAGACACAGACGGCTCTCTACAAAAACCGTACCTGGGCCTCATATTATCTGATGAAACATCCCTCTCCCGTTTAAACTTATACTTGGTAATCTTTAAACTTACCCGAGATTTACCCGACACATTAAGAGTACGTACCCTAACCCCGAGGCGATAGTACCCGCCTGACCCGACTCGTCAGTTCGTCTCCACCATTCCATGCTGCACTGCATTGCATACCCCACAGTTAGGGCTAGCGGAGTTTGGCGGAAGGGTGGGAGGTTAGGGTGGGAGGCTAGGGTTGGGGTAGGGTTAGGGTAGTGATGCTTAATTTGGACTAGGGCTAGGGTTGAAAAGCTGAATTCGGACTAGGGCTAGGGTAGGAGTACGTTTTGGGACGGCCTAATACTGGAAACGTGCCCCATTCGGTCCTGGGGACAGGCACATCAGCATTTGTTTGGGGCTGTTTTATTTACCGAGGTTTTGCCGGGAGTTTAACTGGAGTTTAAATAATCTAAGTACTGTTAAAGTAATATTTGAGTGAATAGAAGTGGGCCATTTTTGGAGTTAAAAATATGGGAAAAATACTGACATATTCTCCTGAGAATTCTGAATCGATTGAGCTAGGTCTCATGTTCAGTACGTCATTTTTGGAGGTTCAATTGCCATTTTACCTTGTCTCAAAAACTAAAACGTTGATTACTCCTTAACCATCACTCCTATAACATCCCCAACAAGTTTAATATCCCCCCCTAATCCTCCTCTATCCTCCTATCTCCTCCTTTTCCCCAATATATTTACCCCACTTCTCCCTGATAGCCCAACATTCTGCATCTGTATCTGGAATGACAGAAACGTGTCCGAAACACCTGGAAAGCGGGCCAACTTTTATTTTGACTTGTTGGCCTTATTTTGCGCTTATTTAGGTGACACTAGGGGTGTTTTTGTGCTTAGTAAGCTGAATAAAAAAGGGAGAAATATGAAAAAATGTGGAAAAAATTGCTGAGAGTCTGGGGAACAGTTTGGTCACGTGATATTGAGTATTTTCTCTTTATATCACGTGATATTTCGATTGTTAAAATTGAACTAGCCCAAAACGTCAACTGTCAAAATAAGACTCCTTCCGACAACGTCAAAAAGAAGTCCACGGCGAGGAGCTAACGGAATAATGGATTATTTTTCTTTGTTTGGTTTTTCCGGAAGGAGATAATAAGCGACTATGTGATTATGTAAGCGTGATTACTCATGCTATATGACTTGTAGTGGGTTGAGGTATAGTTCAACAAATTTGTACAGTGTGGAAATAAGCTTGAGTAAACTCCCAACTAACCTTATTTAATAGACAGCTTTGTAGACAGAATTTTCAGCTAACTATCAGAGTTGATGCAATTGTAGTCAGTTGGATATTACCACAGTGACATTAGCTTACATAAGCAACAATTGAGTGCTGTTTTCCGCAGTATGGTTAAAACGCTCCTGATTGTTCCAATATTGCTCTAGGAGTAAAAACAATGACATATTTGTTAGGAAACAGACGATTCTGAATCGATTGATACCAATCACATACGTATCACTCATCTCCTTCACGTCACATCCTTACAATATCTCTACTTACAATTACTTAATCTTCCTAGCAAACCTTAACCGTCTCTATGGCAACGAATTTCCGAGCCGCACGTTTAGGGGTGCTGTTTTGCGTCTCTTCAGACTGATGACGGAACGAGATATTGAAATTCCGAATTAGCCAAAAGATAGCAATGGTCGAGAGGATTCGAATAAACTAACTTTGGGTGAATTTGGATACTCCAGTCGCTCTAGAAGTGCATTTTAGTTTAGACCACCAGACAGCGTCACAAACCGTACCCTAGAAAATTTTGAATACGCTCGAAATCACGTTACCAGATATAATGAGCCATTTACAACCTCCACTATAAGCTACAACTAAAATAGACCAATTCTCGTATCTCTTCTTGGCACTCTCATTTAGTTCAACTCTACTTATCACTCACTTCCGTACTCCCAACAAACCTTAACCTACTAAACAACTCACTAACTCGCTACAAAACGTATTTGTTAACACCACAACACTACGCCCCACCACCGCTACATTCATGTTAGTCTCCTTAAATTAAACCCCATACCACCTACCACCTCCACCACCCCACCATCGTTTTCTCCCCGCTCCTACATAAAATTCCACTATTTTAGTCGTCTTGTTTTGGCTTAAAACAGATGTACCTCCCTCGCATACAGTCACATGACCCTCTGTAACCTCTCGTAACTCCCACTACCTCGATTATGCACGAATCCGTCCAGGGTTTGACAGCTACCCCTCTGTGACCTTGTATACGACGGTACAAGACGACGATACGACGAGTGAATACGAGGAGTTCGCAGCAGGGAGCTTTGCCACTTGGAGAATCCAGTAAAAATAGTCCCAAATTGACTGCTCAAAAACTGAGCTCTCTAGGACACTTTTAAGAAAATATCGGAACCCGTCATTGAATCATAAATAAACCCCCAAATAACACCATCTCTTGATTGACACATCCCCGCCACTCCCAGCCACACTAGCCAACTGACAGAATGTTGCATTAGCGCTGGTTTATTTTGGTGGGGGCTCTAGTGTCTTTTTTAGCGCCCTTTTGGCCCTAACTCACGTCAAACCCGCTCAGATACGACCCTGGAAAAATGTACACCGTAGAGACGCGCTCGGGGATCATTCGGAGGGTGTCGGAAGGTGTGCTCGGGCTGTTATCGGGCGTATAGCAAAGGTTGCAGTTTGAGTGAAATTTGTTTTAATCATAGAAGGTCGTACAGACGTATAAGAGATACAGGGAGTTGATTAGACGTTAGAGAATGTCTTAGAGTGTCTTGGTATGAAAGAACAAGTTTCTAGAAGGTGTTTTGGGGCGGTAGGGGTTCTAGAGAGATGGTAGTTTGGAAATAGTGGATTATGAGGTTTTGGGGGTATTACAAGCGAGTAGGAGGTTTGGGGAAAAAAGTGGGGGTAGAGGGAGGGTAGAAGGAGATGGGGTAGGATCTATGAGGTAGTGAGTGTGATGTAGCAGTGAGGAGTTGTGTAGTTATTAGTGGGGTATGTGATTAATAGAATATTGTTTTGAAGACTTTGGGAAATTCTGAAGAGTGCGTTTTGTTGGGATGGGCGATGTTAGTCAGGGGACGGAGTTATAGAGCAGTGAAGGTATGGTGCGGTGTAGGTGTTGGGGGTAGTTCTCTATACTAAGTTAGTCATGCTTCTTGAACCATATACTTTATTAACGTTTAGGATGTAACAACACCTGAGACTAATACCTCCCAGCCCAACTAAAGCTAACTAATCTCTCTGAGAACTACCCTCCACTCTGCTCCCTCAGATTTCATCCTACAGCCACCAAACCACTCTCAAAATAACCGCATCACTCTCAATTCCAACCTCCCAAAACCTCATCACGTGAACATAACCCTATCACCCACAAAAGCGCAAAAACACACAACTCCGTCAAAACTCATCCAAACACCCCCAAAACTTGCAATCCCCTTGTACACACCTCCCTCTACCTCCCACAGCAATATCAATGTGATCTATTTTTTCTTGATTTTTTCCCATTTCCTCACCCCACCTTAAATTACGCCACATCTTCAAACCCCTATTACTCTCCCAATATCCACGCCACAGCAATTCCAACACGACCACCGTCACCGCCGCCTCCGTGCGATCACACACATACCCTTGTCGGGTGATTTGGAAGGCTATCGAGACGCGCACGCGTGCAGCCCGATTTAATCGACGATCAAACCTAACTCAGATACAGCAAGCAAACCAACTTTAAGATATGAGACCACGAAAGAAGACGACGAGACAAGGGGCAAATGGGGTGTCAATGAGTGTGAAATCCGTGGGGGTGGAGATATATGAGTTTGTGGGCTGTTTCTGGGGGTTTTGGGCAGATCAAAAATCAAATAATAGGCTGATAGGGCTGTATGGGGTATAGAAATGATCACGTGATCGAGGGGAATCGAATGGTAGTAGTCTTGTCGTGCCAGGAGTATTAGTTAGTCTGTTGATCTTCATTCTGTATTATGGCAACATTTAAGATCAGCTTATATTAAAGCTTGACTCGCAATCTATCTGAAACACAGGAACAGAGACAGTGAAAGCAGCAAGATGAGAAGAGACATGGGGAAGCAAGTGTAACTATGGCAACCTTGGTCACGTGAGTGGAAAAAACGTGTTTGCTGGTCTCGTGACATTGACTCTGTGGTCACTACATGGTCGATGTGGTGCCCATTACATAGGGCTTGTGGTGGTCACGACATCGGGCTTGTGGTCACTACATAGGTCATGTGATACCCACAACATAGTCCATGGAATGCCCACGACATTGGTTATGTGGTCACTACTGGTACACAACCAATGCCTTCCCATCACATGGTCACATGACATTACCTTTAATGTCCGCCAAACTAACGGCATAACTGGACACTGAGACATGGTGGAGATATACTGAGAAGGCTGTAGAGCGTTAGCAACAGTGGGAATAGCTGGATAGTGTTTAATTTCCGTTTAAACGTGAAACTGACGGTTTGTGAGGTTTTTAAATGAGAAAAAAATTCGTAGAAATGTGGGTTTGATAGCCAGAGGGATAAAGAGGGTACGGTAGGAATCAGCAGGAAAAGGTGAATCGAATGCAGTAGAGCACGCGCGTGCAGGATTCGTGTAGCTCTCAGGAGGGCAGCTATAAGGCTGTCACTTTAAGGCTTCCTAAATAGGTATTCTGAGTGTTAAAAATAGCCAGGATTTTTTCTGAAACATGCTTGCACGCACATATATAGGGATTGCCTAATGGGGAGCTATTTGGTGTCTGGTTGGTGCTGTTTGACGTTTTGTTTCCAGATGAATATTATGTCAACTAGGATTGCCTATTTGGGACTAATTGGTGTCATTCTTCAATTAGCCTAATTGGGACTTACTTTAGAGTAGTTGACGTGTCCACGATTTGACGTGTCACCCACGACATGACCGGTGTCGTGGCTACCACAGAGGTAATGTGGTGGGTCTGTTGCCACGGTAATAACCCACGACATGGCCTATGTAGTGGGTCCACTAGTCACGACATGACCGATGTAATGGGGACCACATCGGTTGTGTCATGGCCACGACATTGGCTGTGTCATGATGGCAAAAATGACCAAATCCTTTGTGGATGGAGAGCTCAATACTGTGTAGATCTTCACCAATATTCGATTGAGTATTTCAAGTTTGAAATTGTAAACACCAGAGATGTACGATAAGAAATGTTATCGGGGATAAGGTTGTTAGAAAAGTGTCTGTATCTGAAGAATGGACAATGATACACGGATTTGGACGATTGATTTGAACTTCCCGAGTCTCGCTGATTCGATTGACACCAAAAAACCTCACATTACCCACCCCCAACATTCCCCATGTCGTGCCCATCACATCAAGGAGGTAACCATGAATGCGACACCCATAAGTTAAAACGGCAATACCCCTGTAAGTCAACGAGTTTTTACGCAATCTAAACAATTCTTGCACAGTTAAACTCGCCTCGTTTCCCTCTTTCCAACTATACTTACAAGATCTATACTACTATTTTTTTTGCCCAACTTCATCACCCCCACACTCACTACACCCCCACTGACCGTCTACCTCATCTACTACTCCCCCACGGCCCTGGAACCTCACATCTGCCACGTTACACCGCGTTCCACCCCCACGACTCCCCTCAGTATCTGTAGCGCTCGCTTCCCCCAAAGTCATAGTTCCCCTCTTAAGCAAGTAATAGCTGCGAGCTATGATGGTGAGGATCGCGGAGTGCGTTTTTGGAGCATAGAATGCGATACAGCTGCGATGGAGGCGACTGGGGTTGTTTTATGGGGTATATCCGGGGTGCAGAAGAGGTTAAGAGTGTCTGCGAAGTGATTGGAGGAGTTTTGGACGAGTTACGAGGGTTTTTGGAGAGAAATTAGTAGTGTTTTGCTAATTACAGCCGAACGAAGAAAGCCAGTGAGCAATTGCAACATACAAAGTGTTTACAAAGGTATGACGAACAATCCAGCCCAGTTTGGTGTTGTTTGGAGGGGAACTTAGCCTTGGGGGTGTATCATAAGTTGTATACTAAGAACCACACGGCTTGTTGAAATCGGTGAAAAAGTCAGTTTTTTTTTTTTGAAAAACACAGCCGTCATTACCATCACGTGACCACCATTTCTACACCTTTTTTTCTTTGATTTGTCTCAAACCCATCGCGCCGTTCTATTTCTAGGACCATGGACCCACAATGGGTCGACAAAGTTTATTTTGTTCCATGCACACCCAAACCGTATTGTGTCGATGGCCCCCACGACCTACCACCACACCATGACACTGGTCACGTCGTGCCCACGACATAGGTGGTGTAATGGGCACCACATAGGGGATGTGGTGGGTGTATACGGCGGGGAACCAGGACGGGGACCACGACACAAGTCATGTCATGGGGACCACATTGAGTATGTCGCGGGCACACTCACCCCGTAAGGGGCACCACACGGCCTTTGTCGTGGGCACCACAAGGCCTCTGTCGTGGGTGTCTCAGATCGATTACATAACCACAAAGATACTGTAACCTCCCCTCCGACTGGCTGCCGTGCGTGAATTGTCGTTATCACTGTGGGGTCCAATGGTCGTGGAACCTTATCAGACGCCGCCGGTTGACCGAGGTGAGTGTGAGCGGCGAAGCAGATGCAGAGCGATCGAGAATGGTTGAAGGGAAATAATCAGAAGTAAATCAAAATAAATTGGGAAAAATAAAATAAAAATACTCACGTGATCTACGTGATCAGGAGAATCAGACCAGATTTTCCGTTTATTTTTCTGATTTATTTTCCCATCATTACCCGCCGCCTCGCTGTCGCCTACCATGACCAAATCACTCAAGCCGCACCACATAAGCCGAGCGTGGCAGCGGGACCGTGGCAGGGCAAAGGGAAGAGGAAAGTTAAAATGGCTAAACGAAAACTGGGATAACTCGGCGAATAATAGTCTGATCGAAAATCTGAGTGCGGATTCAGAACCAGAGAGGTCTGGAGTACGTAAGAGAATTTTCCCAGAATTTCTCCGATTTAATCCACCCCCAGCCTCCCCCTCGTACCTCCTTTGTCTGACCCCCCCATTGACTTTTTGATTTCTAACTTTTCGATTCACCGCTTTTCGTTTTTCAGGTTGCAATTTCCCCACTGAAGTCTATTCGGCCCACCCACTGTTCCATGCATACATGTGAATACCGATGGATATATAGAGAGGTGTTCCTCCATCAGACCTCACACTACTCAACCACACAACCACACAAACCAACACAAACACAGCAACAGCACCACAACAGGTACACCACCACAGCAACAGCAACATACAGTACGTCGTTACTTACTCAAACACAAACACAATGTTGGCTACCGCAACAACTTCTATCCACACCTTTCCCGAGTTCCAGCCACACTTCCGAACACGCTCCATCTCCCTTCAGGATGCTCTGCCGCGTGACTTTTCCGACATGTACGCCCCCGAGGTGGTGACGGACCCTTCTGTGCTGCTAGCATCGGGTCGGCCCATCTTCACACAAAGAGAGCTGGTGGACTGGACGAAAAACGACATTCGGTCGCTGCTGATTGTGTGCACCAAGCCCGAGTCGGGTCTGCTGCCTATTTCGACGCCCGGATTCCGATTCATGCATATGCCTCTCGACTCTACCGACGAGGAGATTATCCATACTCTGGTGCATTCGGATCTGTACAGAGAGCATGGCTTCGACCCCAGTTTTCTGCGACAAACCGCCCAGTACACGGTCGAGGCTGCACGAATGAGAGCTGATGGAGCTCGGGTGCTGACCAAGCCCCAGTGGAGAAACATCATTGAGAACTACTTGTTGAATCTCGGATGTGAGGCCCAGTGCAGAGCCGACTTCAAGCGAGCATGCCATGTGGCTAAACAGCCCAAATCGAAGCTTGCTAGAGCTCCTTCTCTGGAGCCCATTGATGAACACAAGTCTCTGAGCTCGTCTCTGTTGAGACAGGCGCTGTTGAACACCTCGCCGGAACTCAAGGCCGCTTCTCTCAAGAAGCGAAAGCTCAACAAGTCGGAGAAGCAGCAGATCTGGGTTAAGGTGCAGACGGAGCTGTACTCGCGACTGGGCCTCAACTGGGCCGCCGATGACTTCAACTAGAGGTCACACTAACCATAACATGTATTTTATTTATTTATTTATTGACAAACAAATGAGACCAGTAGAAGCAGTAGAGTGAGAGGAAGGGGGTGGTGTTATTGGGGAGGCTGTGGGATTTTTCCAACGCGAGATATGGAGTTTTTATTGAAGTTCTGAGACTTGTTTTACCAAAATAAATGCTGGAAAATCGCACTCTACGTCAAATTGAAGAGCCGGACTCAAGGAATACAGCTATACTCTCCATTTATTTATACCTATTTTGGTCGGCGTTTTATTGACGTTTTGGTCGTCATGTTGAGACTGAAAAATTTGAAAAGTTTGATTTTAGGAGGTGCCTTTTTGGGTGACTTCTGTGGCTTCAATATAAATGGTAGAAATATAAGACCTACGTCAAAATGTAGAGCTCAATGAGATGATCAAAATGAGCTACTCCTCAATTTTACTGCTATTTTATTCACCCTTCCACAACCTATTTTGCGTCGCATACTCTGAATGGCCTTCTTGTTAACCAATCACCCATTATCTATACTATCGGGGGAGTTTAAATTTGATTTTCTTAAGTAAAGTTTCCCGTCAAACTGGATTTTCTTGATGGTCATTTTTTAATTTTCACCTAGATTTAAAAATATATGAACGGCACCAAACTCAGACTAAAATATAAGTTGAAAAGTTTTTCGTGTGGGTCCAAAACAGAGTCACATGTGGAGAAACCGGCCCTTCCACGTGTGTACGTGTGTGATTTTTCATGTGGCTCTTGTGCCTTGTTTTAATGCACGCATTTATTTTGCCATTTTATTTTAATCGCTTCATAATCACGCCCCATTCACCACCTGACCTGTCGAATCGGGAGTGCATAATCCAGGTGGCCAAACCTTATTTGCGTAAACGAGGGTGACAAAAAAAGGGGGCAAAATAATGGAAAAAAATATTATGGAGAGAGTAATGTGACCGTGTGGGTGGGGAGAACGAAACAGTGTGTTTGGAATTCGTTTATCGTAATTATTCATGGAATTGTGGCCATTTTCCTGCATTGCTGTACTCTGAATATCACGTTCTGCTTTGAAACACCTGCTCAGTGCGTAGATGCTGCTCACCTGAGACCCAAGGAGGTGAGTGGTACCAGTTGTTAGTGTGTGTGTTAGAGCGGTGTTGGAGCTACTGAATGTGATTTTGAAAAATAGAAAAAATAGGAAAAAATCGGAAAAAATCGGAGAAAATCAAGGGAGCTTGCTACATCTTCAATGAGTGTCTAGACGTGTTTATCGGGTGTTTTTAACCCATATTTCATCATATTCCCACTGGCTTACTAACAGTATCACATTCTAAGCTTGCTTTGTACCAAGAATAGATCTCACCCCACCCATGAGACATGTAGATCTAGAAACAGGCCATAGTGTGTGGGGTATGGTTGCTGTGTGTGTGTTGCTGGAGTTGCTTTTGTGCATTTCTTTTTATTTGTGTTGTTTTAATTTACTCGATTTAAATAATTAATTGTTTATTCAGGTTAAATATCGGAAATTGTTTAAATAATCACATTGCCTTTTTCGAGCCGGTTCATAGACTTTCACATGGCCCTGCACGTGAGTCATGCAGCCACAATGTGATAAAGCACTATTCGTTATCGTGAACTTAAAGTGGGTGAAACAGAGCACTAAAACACAAGTTTCATTATATGAAAATGACTGCCTTGAGTCCAGCAACACACTGGTTGTCTCGAAATTCAAATCAGAACAGTATCCATCATTCTACGCTTACACAAAAGTTCTCGTGTATGTAAACTCTATCTAAACTCTAAACTCTCGCCACAGATACACAGATCGACAATGAGCTGTACCAGGCACCATACAGCATGGTGAATGTGACAAGACGAATGTGATAGACCAACGTGATAACGTGATAACGTGACGCGACCCTTGTATCGCTAGTCTACCCCACATTCCACCGTTGAGCCTGTACCCCTGATGAACGTTACAGGGTCGCGACGTGGGGTAACGACATGACCCATGTAATGACCACGACATAGGGCTTGTGGTGGGGACGACATGGGGAGTGTTGGGGGTTGGGAGGTGGGTTAACCTCTGGGGCTCAGTGAGGGTCACGGTAATAGTCACGATAAGCTCCGTGGGAATAGTCATGGTAAACAGAAGCTGGACATGAGTAATGTGATGGGCACGACATGAGCTATGTAATGGGCACGACATTGAGTCTGTAATGGGCACCACACTGTCTAT
Source organism: Yarrowia bubula (assembly GCA_900519075.1). NCBI lineage: Eukaryota > Fungi > Ascomycota > Dipodascomycetes > Dipodascales > Yarrowia > Yarrowia bubula. The sequence continues at coordinate 277,774 of ULGX01000011.1, read as the reverse complement.
GTAATGGGCTTTTATTGTGTAATGCTCAGCTCACTGCAAACCTCTAACGACATAGGGAGTGTAATGACCACAACATTGTCTATGCAAAGGCCACACAACTTCTATGGTAAGCTACTTCTACAGCCTTAGAGTCTCACTATAACACAGTACACAAGTTGAGGTCATGAATAAAGACTCAAGTAACTCACGACACGAGTTGTGTAATGGGCACCACAACGGTTATGTAATGCCCACGACAAGCTCTATGCAATAGTCACGACATGACTGGTAATAGGCAAGACCCTTGTAATGGCTGTAAGACTAACGACTATGTGACAGAGGTTATGTAATTAGTACAACCCATGTAATGGCTGTAATGCTAGAGTATGTACCGACATGGGCACACGACATAAGCTATGTCTTGCCCACAACACAAGCCATGTCTTGCCCACAACACAACCCACGTGGTGGCCACTACATCACTCATGTAATGGGTATGACATCATTCATGTAATGGGTATGAGCCATGTCGTTCGGGATACGCCCACCCGGCAGATACAGTTTGAGTTTGTACTGTACGGAAGAGCGGATGGATATAAAAGCTGGTAAATAATCATGCTAGAGAAATGAGAGTTATACCAAAAGATAGATTATCGACGGAGATATATTTTACATATTTTATTGATTTTTTTGGTGCTTTAATGTAGGTTTTGTATGCGATTCCGCCAACCTCGGCACACTAGGTTAAAGTCTATTTAGAGTGTGTGGGGTTTACCACTAAAGTTGTTAGCAGATGTGCGGTAGAGTCAACTGGGCGTACCGAAATTAGCGTGTCTCAAAGTGGGTATTTTTTGCGAGATATTCCGGAATTAAAAACCGTCAGATGATACTCCGCGGTCAGGAGACTGCAAATCAGCCCTCGGCTTAGCCCTAGACCCTGTGCTGCGGCCCACAGATGCACTCCAGATTTTAGTACCTTTAGTACATGCATCTTTTCGTCCGTTTTTTTCCGCAACCTTATTTCCGGGTATCCGGCCCGGCAAAGTGAAATAAATCCAAATAAACCAGATTTAAATATTAAATTAAATGCAAATAAAAGATTACAAGCCGGAGAGAAGACGGGAAAATTTGTAGGAAATAGTAGACATCCTGAAGCATTTGCTGAAATTGATTCCCTTGGCACAAGAATTTTTCTCCATTATTTATCATATATTTATTTTATTAATTTGATTATTTTATTATCGTTGTATATATTTTCGCTATATTCATTCTCGTGTCGCTCCGAATTACCGTAAACCACTTTAGGCCGATGCAGACGGTTTGTGTCGGATAGATAATATTCCGATATTTTTCTATCTTTTTTTCGATTTTTCCATATTTTTTGCGATTTTTCCATATTTTTTTCGGCGCCTCTTGTTTATCTCAACAAACCTAAAAAGGAGCTAAAAATGATGTGCCGTGGAAGAGTGGAAGAGCGGATGTGGAAGCCGTTGGGGCGTAGATTTTTGTCAAATAAATCAAAAATAAATCAAAATAAATAAATAATATGCAAATAAATACACAACAAATGCAGCATAAATGAAGCACTACCCGCCAGACCCACATCTACCCCACTCACTCAACCGATCACTTGGTTGCTTTTTTTATACATTATTTTCTTATCACCGTTTGCTTTTTTTCCACCCCACTCGAAACTAAGGTTTGGGGGGAATAGACTTTTACTACTCCGCAGTTACCCGGGTGATGGGACGTGAGATGGATGTTGAGATTAGTTGACTGTAGTTAGGGAAAAAGTAGGATTGCAATGTTAGTTGGTGGAAATTGTCTGAAATAGATGAGTATTTTTGGAGTATATATATAAGTCACGTGAAAATAAATCTACCTCTTTATTATTCCACTTAAATGCTTCTAGTACCTTCATTAATTGCGCATTAGTAAGACCTGTATGTCTCTTCTCAGTGGCTCAAAAATCAACTTTTTGGAATTTTGAAAAATAAAATATACCCTCCGCAGTCACAGCTACCCCCTACAACCTCTAAAGCTTATTATCACAACAAGAACACCTTCAAAAATACACCATATGACATCTCAACACTTAGCCTTCAACTAGCCAAACTCTCTTCCCAACGTGGCCCAAAACAGCATGCATAACCGTGAGGAGCTTGCAAAGCCGTTTGCGGAGTGAGACAGTCACGTCGAAAATATTAAATAAATAAAACAAAAAATATTCTTTAAAAACGCGCGCCAAAAGTAGGGGTAGAGTTGAGCAAAGGGGGTTTTTTTTTGTGCAGAATGTGCTCCAAAATTAGGAGGAAATTGTGGCAGTGTTTTTTTCCATGTCACGTGTGTTGCTGAATTTCCCTGAATTTTCCAATTTTATTCATTCAAATAAAATTCAACCCAACCCCTCAGCTGTCTGTTGTCTATTGGAAAACGTCCATTTGTAGATAATGCAGAGAGCTGTAATGGGGGTGAACTTTATGTCGTGTGTTTACGTAGACATACTGTCATGAATATTAATGATATGGAAGATCAGAGTTTTGATTCAGAATCAGCGTGTTCAGACGATCAATCTAACATAAAAAAACCTCCACTTACACGTATTTCCACTCCAGCTTCAGAAAACAGTAAATGCCTCACCTTGCATAAGCGAGAGGAGACAATAACCGACGAAAAATCAGATAAAAAAGCGATTTTAAATAGCCCATAAATGCCCCAAAAATGACTCAAAATACATAGTTCAACTACCAGTCGCACCATCTCACTCCGCTCTACAAAACCACGCACTCCTCGTCTTATCTCCTCCTACGTGTCTCACATGCCGTGCCATTTACCCTTTTGCCGTTGCATTGTTGACAGAGTTCATAGTGTCAGGGGATAGGTGGGGCAGCAACTGTATGGGCTTTGTATACAGAGTGCATTCTTGCACAAACAAGACAAAATCTGAGTGAATTTTCGCGAATTCTGCAAAATAAGGTAGATTTTAAACATGTGGCTTGGTTGAGACATGGCTTGAAACGTGAGTGCTTAGGGGAAGTGCGGCAAATAGGGTATCGAAATGAAGCAGGGGAGGTGGCGGAGGTGGGGGTTGAGGAGGTTTTGTGATTGGAGCGATATGGGGGGTATGGTGGGGGTAGGAAGTGAGGTCACGTGATGGGGTCTTGGGGAGGAGATGGGTGGTGGAGTAGGGTATGGGGAGTAAGGTGGAAGTGTTGGTTTTGTGGTGGTGGGTATGTAGGGCTGTGAAGATGGGTTGTAGATGGGGTATTGTTTAAGTAATAGGTTAAGTAATTCAGTTGGGAGGGTGAGTGGAAGCTGGGGGTTGGTGAAAAATGGAGTAGCGAGGCTGGGATTTCGGATAGTGAAGAAACAGGTGATTTGGAGGCGATTGAGGTATGAATGTTGGGATTTTAGTAGGTGTAGAGATGGTTACTTGGGGTTGTATGTTGAGATGGTGTTCTGTCAGATTAAACTATAGTGAGATGGTAGTGGGTGTTAGAGGCGTACTAGAGAGATGAGAGTTGGATGGATGGAATCAGCCTGATGAGGCGATTCTAATGATATAGATTTGAAGGTTATGGGGGTGGTATTTTGACTCTGGGGTGTGCTCTTGGATGAAAAAACATGATACTTGACAGTGACATGATCAGAAAAAATGTGAGACGTAATTTTTGCTGGTAATACTGTTAATACATGTCTAAATGTTAGAACTATCGCTTTCTACTGTTGACTACTAACTCACAATACCTCAATATGGTCCAGTCTTGTTTTCCTCTCAATTACTTTACATTACTTGACAAACCTTAATTAAACCATATTTTACTCTAATATCCTCCAAACCTTAATGAATTTCCGAGCCGCACGGCTGGGGGTGCTGTTTTAGCGTCTCTCAGAATGGTTTAATGATGAAGATACAGAGATTTAGAGAGCAGTTTCTGAATCTCCCAATCAAGAGGAGCCGAGTGGACTATCACAAACTGAATTTGAGCAAGTGGAACAGCCTCCCAGGATAGTGTCAATAATACTTGACTATACTTACGTAGAGTTTCCTCAGTTGGGAGTATTGTTAGGCTTACACTCTACAGTTGACTCAACCATCTAACACCTCCATCAAGTACTTAAACAAAATACTACTCTACTATATCTCCCTTATTTTCAAAGTCACGTAATCCACAAATATCCCAATTTTTTTCCCTGATCACCACCCCCCCACTGACACCAAAAACTCCCCTTCTCCTCACAGAAAATATTTTGTTAGTGGCGTTTTACAAATGCCTCTCCCATATTCGCCACTCCTTTCCAACTACTCCCACTTACTCCTCTCCAACTAAACAGTTAAGATTCCATGCACTACGCCACCGTCCCAAAACTCACGCCATCACCGTGAAATAATATCCACACTCTTGCACGGCCTCGGTAGCCCGGGTAAACCTGCTCTTTGGGTGAATGGCTGCATTATCGTCCTGTCTTAGCTGTGCTTTGACGATCTTCAAAAGTTAACCCAAAGTACGGTGCCGTGCGAGAAAGGAAAATATTCGTAACAAATTGAATAAAATAGGTGGAGAGATGGCGATTTGACCAACTGATAAAGAGACGGCTGGCTATCCGGAACATATTTTACCTCATTTTTATCGATTTATCTGAATATTCTATTTAATTCCTGCCGAAACCCTATCTAACTCTCAACCACAATCCCTTTATATTCTTCGATTCGGCACTCGACCTGATCGACATTGCATGAAGCTAGTTGGAAAAAAGAGCCGAGGTAGATTTGCACGTGTGGAATATTGAATGAGAGCTATAGAGGTGAAGAGTGGGAATATTTAAATTCTGGAAAATGATCTGGAATCACGTGACTCAGGGGATCATTCTGGTATATCAAATTACCTGATTACGTAAGTATTTATCTCATTTAATGTTGTTCTCGTAACCCAACTCAAAATGACTCAAGCTCTCGCTTCACAAATGTCATACAGCGTAGATTTGGACCACACTGTAAGGTACACGAGGTAGGGGTAAAATTGCGCAGAAGAGGGAGATATCATGCTATATTGACTCATAGAGTGTCGGAAATGGTGTTTTTGTGTGTTTTTATATGTGTATTTGTGTTACTTGGGGCACTTGGGGCACTGGTTAACCACCAACTAAACTGAAGTAATGAGCAACTTGTGGGGTTGGAAAAGGTTATTTATTAATAGGCTTTGGGAGCACTTTAAGCACGTGAGTGGCAGATGTGGATGTTCAGAAATGGGTTATAAGTCAGTAATTGGTATGGAAGAAGTTTGAGGTGAATATAATAGCAATGTAGAGTGTGGGGCTCTTTTTCCGGAGCAAAACAAGCCACATTCGCCCGACTGAGTGATGCCAACTAACCCCAAGTAATGAAGTTGGGAAAGGTTATTTTTAATAAAGTGTGGGGGGTTGTGCCAGACCTGGAAATGGCTCTACAGGGCTCAAAAGTGGGCGGATTGGATTTCTGAATAAATATTTAGGCCATTTGAGAGCTCTAGATTCGGTTTGATACCAATTATGCCTAAATTCGGCTCCGTCGGCTCACTACCGTTCGCCTCCCGGAAAATAGGCTTTAGGCGTTGTTAAGGTGTCGGACGCATGTAGTGCAGCTGGAGATGCCTTTTCTATACACAGTTGAGCCGAGGTTGTGTGACACACTAGTGAATATGATACTGTAGCTTGTGAAACACGTGGGTGCACACACTGTGCTTACAAGATATCCTATGAGTCATTGAATAACATCTTGTTTAATTATGATAATTATCATTCTCAGGTATGCTTGGCTGCTTGCTTAAACCTGGGGAACTCGTATAGTCGGAAGATCAACTTTATCGTAATGTAAAGAGCCTCGGTACAAGTATCGTAGAGTCAATTGGCTTGCCTTATACTGAAGCTGAAGTCTTTAGCAGCTACAGTTTGAATGAAACAATGTACAAGTGAATACTAAGTGGTCGGTACTGTCAACGGTGGGAACGCCCAGCGGGGGATTCCAGCAGAAAGATGCAGACGTAGGGACTAGCTCACCAGCTGTCCAGCAAAAAGACAGCAGACTACGTCTGCTCATCTTTTTGCTTAAGGTTAACAAAACCTTCAACTAAAAAAGTGACCTGGGGGTCCTTTCTACACGTTCCAGACATCCTACGGACATGAGAATTTCAGTAATACATAGATTGACGCGTGAAATTATATAATCCACCTTAATCCCAAGATTTTCTAGTCCAAATTCCGAGTTGTACGCCCCCAAAGTATCGATATTACTTGACATTTTAGATTTACTTCATTCCTCCCAATACTTTAACAAAGTGTAACTGGAGTGAACAAATGTCCCGAGAATATGAGCCAGGATGGTACCGACCACTTAGAGTACCAGTCTCAGTGAGAATTATACATATTCCTGTACATTGTATCGTACTCAGTACTAATTCGAATCTCAGTTGAAGCTCCCTGAAGACTGTCTGCTACAACGAACAGATATCCAAAAAGATATATCTTAGTCTGTTGAACGTAATATCCAGTAGGAGATTACTTACAAGGTATGTATGTGTAGATAGCTGATGTAGGAGCTACCATCTGATCTGGAATCTCTTCTCTTGTCGATGTCCAAACACATCTCTTCAACTGGTTACATTAACTAAATATCAATAATCATACATATGGTTTCCAACAAATGAGCAGCCAGTGGTAAGGTGGGTTGGAGTCAATTGGCCTGAGTGCTGCCATAGAAGGGGTACGAGAAGCTATACAAGTGGATACTGTAGAACACTTTTTTTTTTTTTTTTTTTTACTTCAAGGGAAATGCATTTAGCTATATATTAGGCGGAGAGCATCCCAGACTCAGATGTTTAGAGACACTTGTTCGGACTCAAGGATTTTCATTTTTTTTTTTTTTTTTTTTTTTNAAGGATTTTTATTTTTTTTTTTTTTTTTTTACACATCTCCAGTATCTCTTCTCTTGCTTAGTGCTGTGATTATATTCAACAGTAAACTATAGCCCAATGGGTATGGTGGACAGTGTTGTACCGGTATTGTATACCATTGGAGATATTCAGAGTGCTTATTTGAAGCTCAGTTGTAACAGAGTCAAGGTACTTGTGCTCAGAGGCAGTGAGATTTCATCAACTTTAGACCACAATGATGTGTTTTTTTTTTTGTGAAGTTGGTTTTTTTTTTCTGGAATTCATACAGAAGGAGTGGAGAGATGCGCTTAGGGAGGAGACAATGGAGGATAATACTAGAAAGAGGCAGTGGAGTGTTCAGTAGTGAAGAATTAGACAACTAATTAACTAGTGTGTGGCATGTGGAAAAAAAAAAAAAAAAAAAAAAAAAAAAAAAAAAAAAAAAAAAAAAAAAAAAAAAAAAAAAAAAAAAAAAAAAAAAAAAAAAAAAAAAAAAAAAAAAAAAAAAAAAAAAAAAAAAAAAAAAAAAAAAAAAAAAAAAAAAAAAAAAAAAAAAAAAAAAAAAAAAAAAAAAAAAAAAAAAAAAAAAAAAAAAAAAAAAAAAAAAAAAAAAAAAAAAAAAAAAAAAAAAAAAAAAAAAAAAAAAAAAAAAAAAAAAAAAAAAAAAAAAAAAAAAAAAAAAAAAAAAAAAAAAAAAAAAAAAAAAAAAAAAAAAAAAAAAAAAAAAAAAAAAAAAAAAAAAAAAAAAAAAAAAAAAAAAAAAAAAAAAAAAAAAAAAAAAAAAAAAAAAAAAAAAAAAAAAAAAAAAAAAAAAAAAAAAAAAAAAAAAAAAAAAAAAAAAAAAAAAAAAAAAAAAAAAAAAAAAAAAAAAAAAAAAAAAAAAAAAAAAAAAAAAAAAAAAAAAAAAAAAAAAAAAAAAAAAAAAAAAAAAAAAAAAAAAAAAAAAAAAAAAAAAAAAAAAAAAAAAAAAAAAAAAAAAAAAAAAAAAAAAAAAAAAAAAAAAAAAAAAAAAAAAAAAAAAAAAAAAAAAAAAAAAAAAAAAAAAAAAAAAAAAAAAAAAAAAAAAAAAAAAAAAAAAAAAAAAAAAAAAAAAAAAACAACCTAGAAATTGGCTGTTGACTTGCATGATTCCTGTAGAGTACTTTGTAGTGTTATACAGGCTCTCTAGATGTAGACAAGAGAGAGTAGAGTGTTTGTATTAACTTGGGTGCTGTGTTCTCTGATAAGCTGTAAGGTAACCCAGAGTGTAACAGTAGCTAAGCAACTGGCTCAATGGTATAACACCTATCCAGAAATGGCTTCTCTATTAATATGCTGAAGCTACGGTTTTGTTCAAGTGACTATGTCAATTTCTAGAGGAATGAAACGGCGCAATGATCAATTCGACAGATATTTCATCAACTTTTACATCTGACCTTACACCCATTGCTCGAATGCACGCCTCTATCTTGTTCCATCTTGATAGATACACCCTTGGTTCAAGTCAAACAGTCTTCAGAGAGTCTATAGAAAAGATGCTCAGAGTCGTATAATGAGAAGATAATTTTGGATAATCTACAGTGCTAAGATGGTTTATGCTGTTCTCAATGGTCTAGTTTTGTAAGACTGATATTTGATGAGATTGCTATGCACTAATACTAAAAGATCATTGCTCATCTACAGTATGTTCACTTTTATCAATTGGAGATTTATATGCCGCCATACTTTCATAAGCTGGTTTGCTTAACATGACTGACTCAAGTAGATGTAGAAACTGCATGGCAAATCAATTTTTTGTGTATATCAAAATACCCCTTGAAGTTGGCTGAGTTCAAATATTGCATCAGAATCTCAAATGGATCTATTTCTACTCTTTCAGTAGCTCCTGAAACATTCCATAAATCCTGACTTTGTGAGGAATAGCCAGAACAGAACATTATCAATACCAAAATGATCCCCTTGGTCTGGCCATTACAAATATGCTATCAGATGTCCGAAAAAATGGACTCTGGGCTAGCCACATTACCGACATTAAGGTTTCAACATATACTCTTATCTAAACCTTATCACACTATCAGGAACTCTTTATAAATTTAATATCGACAATAATCATACCAAAAGAACCCCCTTCACCAGGAGATTCTGAATATCCACTCTGTTTTTTAGTAGACCAATTAGTTCAGCCTGTACCCCGAATCTAAGGCACATCTTAAAGTGGGCTGAATCTTCTACCAACCTCAACACCCCAATATTAGTCACATACAAAAACAAACTACATAGCCGTATTCCCCTCGTCATTCTGAACCCTCCAGTATCTTCAAAAACCACTTTTCGTTTACTTCCGGTTGACTAATCACATTTCCGTCATACAGCAAAAAAACACTGATCAGCTGAAGCTATGGGACTTTAACCCACTTTGTTTCCTCTTCTGTTAGTTCTAGCGAACTTGACATGGACAGGAATTGAACCTGCAACCCTTCGATTGCAACCCTTAAGACTGGAGTCGAAAGCTCTACCATTGAGCCACCACATCAGTGTGTAGGGTCGGCGGTGGAAAATGGATATTTTCGGGAGAAAATGGTGTCACGTGATAGAGCAAACCCCGGAAAGCAAGTTGAGCTTTCTCGAGCCGGTGCCGTTGTGGAGACTATTGCGTCAACAACCCCCTCCAAGGAGAGGGGCCCTTCGAAGACTGCCCAGGCGGTCGGAGAGGTGCCCGGAACCCCGACCAGAGATACTGGCTCTGGTCGAGGTAATACCGCCTTGGAGGGCTCTGCGCCAGGATCCCCCTCACGCTTCTACACCCCTGGTGGAGAAGGCAAGAGGGGCAGGTCTACCTCCTCCCCGGGCTCTGCGTCCAGAGGGGGGGCCTCTCCGTCTAAACGGCTGTTCCGTTCTCACTCGGTTAACCAGGAGAATCGCACAACCAAACTGATGGAGGAACACGTGTCGATTTTCGACTCTTCCGTTGATTCACCAGTCACTTTTAGTTTCCACCCAGAGGGTTTTGCGGAGGATAAACTGGCCTCTCTTCCAGCCAAGCTGGTCAGGCAAGTTTGCCAACGTCAGAATCTCCCTGAGGGTTTACGGAAGACCCATCTCTATGTCTACCATAAAAAGGAGGCTCTCACTACATGGGACGACCTGGTTGTGCCAACCAGCGACCGTGTAACAGTGCTGAGCACCCTTGCGGAGCTCGAACAACTAGTGAACAACATCCCGTCGTCTGAACATCATGAGTCTACAACGCAGGCCCGGCCTGCCGAGCTAAAATGATGGGTACAACCAATTGCCCCTCACCTGCCCCCTGTACCATGTCCCCTGTCAATGGCAACCGCCTAACTATCTCCTCAGTGTCGATGAAGTCGCCTACTGTGAAGATGGTAACAGCAAATGTGGGTAGTCTCCCAAAAGACAAACTCATTGCCAAGCATCCTGAAACCGTCGAGTCCTTGATCAAAATTGCCGGATATCCAGATATTGTCTTCCTTCAGGAGACTAACTGGACCGAAGACTCTTTTGCCATCGCTCGAAACAAAATTGCTAACATGAATTTCAAGGAGAGTAAGAAGTACTCTCTCCTTGGCTCGACCTCTCATCACAAAGGCAGCCGGGGAGTGGGCCTTGTGCTCTCCTCTGACATTACTCTCATTCGTTCAGACACAACCTTCCCCTTCACTGAGCTCGATAACCGGCTGCTGCGTGCAGATGTGCAAGTCAACGGCACTGATGCACTACTCACAGTCCTGGTCGTCTATGCCCCAGTGGAGAAGAAGGGCACCCAGTCTGCCAAATTCTATCAACGGCTAAACGACTACCTTCTGGAGGTCCCTTGTGAGTACCCTATCATCGCCTGCGGTGACTGGAATGCTATCGCTTCTTTGTCGGCGCTGTCTCCGGACACCCTCAGCAAAGGAAGCCTCGAGGATCACAACAAGAAGCTCTCTCCCCACTTAGTGAAATTCCTCTCGTCTTGGGACTTGCAGGATGCTTACGACGTGCTGAGAGAACGTGGTATCAAACCCAATTACACCACCACCAACAAGCACGCCGCCACTCCACGACGGCTGGATCAGCTACACGTATCAGCTGCCATCCAGTTTGCCGTGAGATCTACTAGGGTCCTGGAGGACGACTACGGTACCAATCTCACAAACTCTACACACAAGGCAATCTGCTTCAACCTCAGGTTTGGACCGAAGACTTCGGAACAACAGAGAGGGCCTGGCACTTGGCGTATGCCTAACTGGGTCCTCGAGCCGGACTACTTGGACTGGTTGAACTACCGGGTGTCAGTGATTATCGCTGACCTCGCAGGACTCCCACCCCAGGTGATTCTGGTCCACCTGAAGAACACAATCAAGGCAGTCATCTCTGAGGAGGCCAGAGATAGATCACGTCGGCGCTCCCGGCTCACGGCGGTTGAGAGGAAGAACGAAGCGATCAAAGCGACTGCATCACAATGGCACAAATACCCAGCAACCGAGAATCTTGCTACACTTAAGGCGAGGGTGCATTCACAGAGACAGGATATGGAAATTCTGGCTCTCACCACGCCTGAAGGGGATGTCGTCAAAGACACCCCAAGTGTTTGCAATATTGTGGCCGACTTTTATGAATCACTCTACAACAAAGTTCCTGAGGTGGTGGCGGACCTGGAAGGTGACTTCCTTGACCTTTACCCCCACGAGCTGCGTCTGTCAGATTCACATCAGAAGGTACTCGAGTCTGACTTCAGTGAGGAGGAAATACTGGAGACGATCACTCGAGTCACTAACCCTAGTGCACCTGGGCCAGATGGAATCCCTTACAAGTTCTATCTGGTTTGCTGGGAGGAACTCGGCGAGTTGTTGACGGCTGTCTACAACGAGCCCGTGACTGGTGAACCAATCCTCCGGGAAAGGAACACCTCTATCATTCGACTGATTTACAAGTCTGGAAATCGATCTGATATTTCTAACTATCGACCGATTGCCCTGATGAACACTGAAGTCAAGATATACACGCATCTGATCAACGGTAGACTTCGGCCCCACCTTGGTCATCTGATGCATGAGTCACAATGCGGCTTTGTCCCAGGACGGCTACTGTCTGACAATCTTGATGTCATGGACCACTTCTACCACGCTTACTCTGACCTTGAAAAGGGTTGGATGGTAGGAGCTCTCGACTTCAAGAAGGCCTATGACACGGTCAGCCAGGACTGGGTACTCAAGTCGCTTGCGAATGTGGGTATTCCGGCCAAGATGATCCAGAGAGTGGCTGCTGTGCAGCAGTCGGCAGTCTCCCGAGTCAACGTTAGAGGTGTGCTGACCAGGCCGGTCAGACTCCTTACTGGCGTTCGACAAGGCTGCCCCCTGTCCCCCACTCTTTTCGTCATTGCAGTCGATTGCCTGATCCGCAGACTAGACAGGTCCATGCGTGGTTTGGTATCTCACACACCAACCCCCGAGTATGATCTGCCTAGGGAGCCCTACGATCCCTCGATTCATGAGCAAGTCCACGACCCTGGTCCCACCAACACCCTCTCGGATGCCAAGGTTCTGGCTTATGCTGACGACATTGCCGTCTTCATGAGCTGTAACAACGACATCCAGGTGGTTGGTGAGGCCCTCGTGGCCTTCCAGCAGGTATCGGGCCTGACCCTCAGTCCATCCAAGACGGTGCTGCAGCTGGTTGGAGGCACGAAGATTCCTCTGCAGATTCCGGCAGGAGACATCTTCCCCTCCAGCGCCTTCAGTTTCAGGACTCCCCCTGACCCTGACGGGCCGCTTCCAGCTCCACCACCTCCGGCACCGGATGTGTATGATATGGACCACCTCCAGATGAGTTTCGTCAGAGACTACTGGCCGCGGGACCCCAAGACTGGAAAGACCCCCGTCCTCACTCCACGTGAGGACATCTTCCGGTACCTTGGCGTACACTTTGGTGGACACAAGGCTCGGGCTGCTTTCTACGTGGCCAAACGTGAGGAGTTGAAGGGTGACCTTCGCCGACTGCCTCTGTGGGGACTGCCTTACTACAGCAGGGCTTGGCTCATCAACACCTTCTTCTACACGAGGTTCTTTCACCTTCTGGCCTATGTGGATGAGTTCGATGGTCAGTACCTTCGGGAGATCACCGAGCTTGCCTGCGACAGAATCAATGAGCGAAAGCTGGACGACGAGGGCAACCTTCCTACAAGGCGATTTGTGAACGGTTTCATTACCACTCCTATCGACCAGGGTGGCCTGAATCTCCGGGACCTCCAACGGTTTGCTGACTCCATGCGCACGGTCCGTGCATACAGGTTCTTCACCAGAGACACCCCTGCTCTCAGAGATGCCTCCTTTCAGTTCTACAGTGTCTGTAGGGCTGAAGATGGAGTCATTGGTGCCACTGGTGTGGATAGACTGCAACAGCCACTGGTCGTTGACAATCGTCAATGGTCCAAGTTCCTGTCAGTCACGATGGAGAGGGCTCGTAAAGCACTGTCTGCCACCAATGCGGATGTGCGGAAGGAGATCCTCGATCCCACCGTCCCTCCTGCTCCGACAGAGTCGTCCACCCCTTTCGAGGTGTCCGATTACCACGAAGCTGTGCATAGAGCTGAGGTCTCTGCAGAGATGAAGGTCATGCATCTTCTGTTCCAAATCCAACGGTCTTGGAACCCGGTCAGACACCTCTCTGACGCAGAGCTCGACCACCTCCAGTGGGGTGTTGGTTATCGCTCTGGGAAGGAGCTCATGGCCACCTGGAGGATCCCCAGGCCTCTTGACTGGCTCAAGGAGAAGGGGGCCCCTCGGAAGTTCGCCCGGCCTTTGGACTGGGAGGAACAAGGCATCTTTCCAGCGAGTATGGACCCCTTCTGGTCTCAGATCATGGGTAAGATGAGGGCTCACTACATCAAGAACGCCAACAAGGCTCAGGTCCTCCACTTTCTGCGTGTCGGACGTATCAAGGTCACCTACGCTGATCTCCCAGCTGAGCATTCGTTCAAATGGAAGAAGAAGGGCTGCGGCTTATGCCACGAGGAGGATACCAAACGCCTCCAGCAGCACATTTTCTGCTCATGTCCCGTGATGAAGGCTTTTATGCTGGAACTCGGCACCCCTGCCGTCGAGACCATGGGTGAGTGGGTCTTTGGAGAAGAGCCACTATGTCGACGCAAGACCAAGTCGAAGAAGGAGGAGACGATCGAAGAGGATTCGAAGGAGCGCCGAATCAGAGGCAACTACTACCGTGAGTTGGCTTTTGCTATTTGGAAGCTGGAGCGAGAGCTTCGATCGTCTGGGGAGGATGCGAACCAGAGTGAAATCCGTGTCAAGTACAGTTTTTGGTTCAAGAGAGCACAGTCTTGCTATCTTGATATTCAGGAATATGAAAACTCGGAGAGTAGTCAATCACAAGAAACTGAGGCAGTGGCGTTGTGGTTGGAGGAGACCGGACAAGGAGGAGGTGGTTCGGCAGGAACAGGGTGAGGTGGTTGTATGTGATTCTTAGTTGACCTGTGACACATGGTTCTCTGTTTTAGCTTGTCTATTTTGGGCTTCTGCAGTTTACCCGTTACTTGTTTGATATGTCTCTATGTTTTGTTATGATACTACGTCTTGACTAGTTTTTAGTGTACTTTACTAGTTTTGCTTACAACCAGTTTTCAAGTTGGGTTTATTTTTAAATGTAATGAATTGATTGTATGAGAAAAAAAAAAAAATAGAGGAGGGAGAGAGGAGTCATGTGATGTATTTGGTTTGTGGATATTTAGCTCGGTTCACGTTTGGTGGGCTTCTTTGCATGAGGAGGATTTTGGAGCATGGAAAGTTTTTAGATGAGGTAATGAGATAGTGAGGGGTATGAGGAGATAGAGGAAGAGTGGGGGAAGGTGGGTGGAGAGTCGGAAAAGTGTTTGGAGGTGATTTGAAGGGGACAGAGGGGTTTAATTGAGGATAATATTAGTTAAGAATATACTTAGGTTTAGTGACAAACTCTAAACCCAATAAAGGTGCATAAATGTCCAATTTAATGAGGCTGTTTTCAGGGATTGGTAAGATTAGGGTTCTGATAAGATCTCAAAGATTCCTGTTTGGAGGCCTTTGAGAGGTGGAATTAAATATCCAAGTATACCATTCGACTCGTCTGAATCTGGGGATTCAGGAAATATCACTTTTACAAATATATCTTCAAAAATTTCGTACTATCCTTAATTTCTGATTTTTTTAAATACTGTTCTAAACTGAGTTTAAGAAGCACCATTAGACTCAGCTTGACGAGGCGAGTATTTCTATACCAAACTTGAAGTATTTCTGTTCCCAAAAACTTGAAATCAGCACAAACACGTGAAAAATCAATATAATGACAAAAAAAATTACAGACAACGCCACTTGGAACCATTCTATTACCATGCATTAAATACTAAGCCAACCCTCCTAGGTACACCATGAGACCCTTCAACCTACCGTTTATATAGTTATAAGTCGCAGTAACTCCCTCATAACCCTTACCCAGTTCCTCTTCATTCACATCATCTCCCACTTCTCTCTGTTTCACATCCACCTCCAAACCCATCTCTTCTCTCTGGACACTTTTAGCCCATTTTTGATGCAATGGCCAGAGTGTAGGGAACGGATTTTTGCCCGTATTGACATCTACCAGGTGTGTAATCGATCCGCAGACTTCAGATATTTGTTGTAGGTCACTATTTTTCGGCAAAAAGTAGCAAACATCCTCCGTATACTGCTTAAACACAGCATGAATCTGTCTCAACTCCAGAGGTTCCATTTTAAACAAGTCAAACAACCCTCCATGAGATTTATACCCGGGTCCTCCCCAAGGAGGACTTCCAAATAGAACATCTACTTGGTCCAATGTCTTCAAAACGTCAAAACAATCTCCAACAAAGAATTCAATCTTGTCTGAAACACCATAAACCCATGCATTCTGTTTGGCACAAGTGATACTGTCCTCCTCCAGATCAATACAAATCACGTGATTGTAATAATGCGCAAGCTGAATAGCATTACCTCCAGCTCCTCCAAACGCATCTACCACTACTAGATCTGCATTAGGAAACCTGCTCCACATATGCTGAGCCACCTGTTCAGCTACAAGTTCAGGAGTAGTACTGTACCACTGAGCGTTGTTCAATAAGACACCTTCATCGAATTTTGAAAATAAAAAATGACGTTGGTTGTAGTAATTTGATAGAGAGGAGGGTAGAGATGAGTAGTCAGGCCAGTATGGAGTGTGGGGGGAGACTGGTGAGCTGTATTCAGGTACTGGTGAGAGATCTGACGGTTCCAGAGGTGGTGGCAGGGATGTGAGGTGGATGTTGGTGTCGGTTGTGTCTGAGTCATCTGAGTCATCTGAGTCTGAGGAATCTGACGAGTCTGAGTCACTTGAGTCATGTGACTCATTTGAGTCGTCACCTGAGTCATCGTCACCTGAGTCATCTTCATCACGTGACTCTGACGAGTCACGTGACACAACACTAGCTTTAACAGGGGCGTGTAACGGCTCTTCCTCGGGAGCTTCGTCGTCGGAGTCGGATTCAGAGTCTGAGTTAGTAATGGGAAAATAAAATATGAAAACAAGTCACGTGATATGAGTCACGTGATTGGCTGTTGAGTGTGTGGATAGCTGAATGTAGATTTGGTTGTAGTCTGGTAGTAGATGCTGTATAGCCAGTCTGAAGTATGGTAGATGATACAGTATGACATGTCTATGACAGTATAGCTGTAGGTTCTTAGCTGCAAAAGTGATACTGCCAAGCTGTATCCGATTGGCAGTACTGATAGATGCATCTGTCTTCATAACCATGGCAGCTATAGCAGTCAGACAGTTGCTCTTATGATGTTATTTTGTAGCAGCTGTAAGGGTAGCTGTCTTGATGTTGTACCAGCTACAACAGTCAGGCTGCCAGACAGTTCTGGTTCAGTTGTAGTAAGCTGTCTTATTCCTGCTAGGCTGAGTGATTCATATTGTACAGCAGACTTACAACAGTTAAGACAGCGCAGAACATGTATTAACAGCTATAAAAACGGTATAAAACATCCACCACACCTGCCCCCAGACACAGCTTCCATATAACCATACCAGTACAGCTGAACAGCTATACCATGAATAGTTAGGCAGTTGTGTAAACAGCTGTAGCACTTCTGCCAATCAACCGAATCACATGACTCAATTGGTAGACACAATGGGACTTGAGCCTGTACATACAACTGAACTGTCTACCACAACACTGTCCCAACTGGTATCCCTTGATCTGAATAGCTGAACTATACGACCTTGACAACCTGAAATAGCCTTAACTGAAAGATAGCCTTAACCACTTGATCCAGAAAACATGACGCCAACAGCACAGCACAGCCTACCAACCACGTGATATGGATGCAAGTAACATGACCTCAAACACAATGTACTAGTCACGTGACCACAGCTCTTCACTCACGTGACATAGATCCAGTCCAAATCACTACCAGTTCAGACAGTCAAGCTCTCAGTCAGCACCAACACCAGAACCTGAGAACTAAACCAGTCAAATGATCCACATCACGTGATTGCAACAGTCACGCGACCACAAACATAAGCAAAATATATGCAGTCACGTGACCACCAGACCCAAAACATCTGATCAGATCACCTTCAGCTTTCAGCCTTCAGCCTAACAGCCCTCAGCCAGCACATCTGATCAAGCAAATCAAGTCACGTGACACTAAAACAACACCAGCCTAGATCACGTGACCTCACTGACGAGACAAAGCTCACGTGACGTTTTTTTTTGCATATTTCATCCCCCTTCTGCCTCTTCATACTCACACTTTTGTCTCTTGAACCTCGGCTCCTCCTCCTGCTTCTCTCTCCTTGCCGAGTTGAGAAACGCCGCGACGCCAGAAATACCCTGTTTCTTTTTAGCCATGGCGATACAGCTGTTCTGTAAGGGGGTACGAAGTTCTGTAGTTGTTTGAAGTTTGATCGATTATGCACGTTTTTTTAACCTTTTTCAGCCTTTTTCTGCATACATATTTTTAACATTTTTAACATTTTTAACCTTTTTTTCACTTCACTACACCCACCATGGTCCGACTCAAGTCCCGATACCTGCTGTTTCAAATCGTGTACCCCAGCGACACCCTCTCGCCCGTGGAAGACCCGAAATCGCGCTTTTTGAAAATCCACAGAATGTCCGACGCGTCGGTGGTAAACGCTCGCAACCTGACACAGATGTTCAAAGACGAAATGGAAGAGTTGCATGGAGATCTGGGAGCTGGCTCGATCATGACGACTCTTAATGTCAAGTATTTCTCGCCAGTAACGTCGACAGGGATTGTGCGGGTCGGTAGACAGTTTTTGCGCGAGTTTTGGACCGCTCTAAGCCATATTACTGATGTGGATAATACCCCGTGTGTGATTAATGTGGTGCATGTGAGTGCTACTATTAAGAAATGTGAGATTGCGGCAATTGAGAGGAACAGGGAGATTGTCAGGTATTTGACGAAAGGGGGGATGAAGGTGAAGGAGGAGGTGTTGGAGATGAGTGATGAGGAGTAGCGACAAGACGTACAGAAAAGCGAACGAAAAACGAACGAAGTGAGTTTTTTGTGCAGCTTTTATGGGAGCCTTGAGCTATGACGAATCACATGATCGATATGAATGTCACGTGACACTCACACATCTCATTTCTCATTCTTGAGTGACATCTTCATTACACGGTTCATTTGGCAATAATCAAGGTGAATTTTTTTTGCAGCATTTTTGTGAGCCTTGAGCTACGTATCACGTGATCACACCAACATCACGTGATCACAATAACATCACGTGACTCACAAACCTCATTGCTACTCTTGTTGTGAGACATCCCGTCAGCTGTCTTCATTACTCTTTGCTTCATGCCAGCTTTGAGCTCCCAGTCACGTGATATATACGAGTGTCACGTGATACACAGGTCATGTGACTCACTCACTTGGTGCTTACTGTACTAAATACCTGATCGATATCTTGTCAGCTATGACACTACAGTTCACACTGACAGGGTTCATTGAGCAACACCAAATGAGCCATTGGAGGTGTTTTTGGAGGTGCAATGAGTCACGTGAGGAACTAATGTCACGTGAGACACACAGTCACGTGATTGGTTAGGTCACGTGATTGCTTTCAGATCCGAGTGGTATTACGACAGCTGCAGTGCATGCTATAAGGATAGATGACAGTATTTTCCTGTTGTGTGTCAGGTGATATGGGTTGAAAGTCACGTGATATGAGCTCAGATATTGAGGTCACGTGATCAGTAATCTCAGATGGACTGTGATAGGTATCTCTTCTTGGTACATTGGAAAAAGGTACTGTACATACAGCTGAAGGATAGACAATGGATTATTTATTTTAAGTGAGCGTAGTCCGAATACACTGTAGGTTTTGCAGTGTACTAAATCTCTACAGAATTGAATGTGCTCTCTAGAGTAAAGCCAAAACACTACTTGTACTGGTATTCAAAAGGTGAGCTAAGAGAGAAGAAGAGAAAAAGGATTTATTGATTTTCAGGGACGTAGTTGAAGTTGTAAATGTCTCTCTAAATGAAACGATAAGTCACATTCACCAGATTGAACACACCAGTACCGGCTCAATGACGACATAGTGAGTTGCAAACTCATTGATAAGCCTGAACTAACTCTTTTCCGTAGAATTCACTTTGATTTGAAGCTATGAGATACTCCTATTAAGATTCTTTTGAGCTGGGATCATATGGGAGAGAAACTAGCTGTCAAAGTAGACTTCTAAAATCAATTTAAACGGCACAAACAGTCTGGAATAGCTAATTCAATGTTGTCTCTTGATACAACAAGACTCTTCCAAACTATGGAGCGGCTAATTGGGCAAAATACAACCAACTCCCAGACGTACGATCACTTAATGCATATTGCGGTTGAAGGAACCGACGGAGAATTCCTGAACAAAATAAAACATATGAGATTGTAGAGGGAGACTAGGGGAGCAAACCTGTATAGGTGGCTTACGTATAGGATTCCTGTAGAGTAATATATCGTAGGATTAGTAAACGAGAATATCATCTTGGAAAGAGTCATACTCATCAGATTTGAACTGAATCAACAAAAAAACTGTTGTCCCAGAGTCTAGCGTGCCCACAAATGTCTAATCTTTTTCATTTTTGTCGCTCCGAATTAATTTTATTTAATCTGATTATTCTGATTTTTCTGAAAAAATCCGAAAAATACGAAACAATTAAAATAAATTATAACTCGCTTCGGCGTTATCCTACACAGCTGTAGATCTTTTCAAATGTCCAAATGGACCTAATACACATATGAAAGGCATTTTTACGCATATCCCTGCTATACCCATGAAAACCCATCAACTTTCGTTGATTTCCAATTCGTAAACTCTCAAAACCCAGCACAAATCATCTTCCAACTCCTCCAACTCTTCAGCACTGTTAAACCACTTCTTATACGTCCTTTTAAGACCCGTTTTAAAGCCCATTTGTCCCCACAAACGTCACACTCCATTGATCCGATTTAGTCTGATTTCATTCAAAAAATTGTCCAATAATATTGATCACAACATGATATTATTGGTATGGCTGTGTTCGTTGAGTTCGTGTGATGTCGAATATGGCGGTCGCTAAGTGTTTTCGTTCGTTTTGCTCTTTCTGTCGTCGTTTTAACTTGTTTTCAGTATATCTCGTTGGATATACACACTACTGGTTTCTAGAGTTGCTTATTCAAATCGTACGTTTCCGATGGTCCAATTGACACCAAAATATAACGTATTCGGTTAACATCTACATATAGAACGAGTGCTGAACGCTACCAATATTACCCAACACTAAACCCAATATATCTCTACAGCGATCCTACGAAAAATCCAAGTCCACTATTTTATTCCCCTTGTTCCCCGCTACAATCCCACTTTCTCTATGTTGTTCTGACAAGCCTCCCTCACTCTTGTACTATTATAAACTAAATAAACAGCCCTCAAAGCCACCACAGCTTTGAAAACAATGATTATCTGAATTTTTTAAAAAGCTAGAGTAATAATCTGGATGGGTAGTACAATATTTAGTACTTTAAACCAGTTCTAACCAGCTTTGGCGTTGCTATGGTGTTTTTGGATTGACTCAAGGACAAATGTATTCTGATTTTTCTACTATATGGCTCTTAGAACGAGAAGTATGAGACATATCCTGTACTCATTGATAGCCAGGAAACAGATATACATTACCAAATCACCAACTTATTAAAAAAATGTCAATCTGATATTGGAACCCTAAATATGCTAATATTGAAAAACGGATACTCATGGAAAGTAATCAAATAAAAGGAGAGCATGAGATATATATACGCCTTGGCTATCCAAATCACGTGACTATATACTTATTGTGCATATACATCTCATTCGTCCGTTTTCTGCTTTTCTGTAAACTTCCCAACATTAACATTCAGCTAATACCAAACAGGCAATTTTAGACCGGTGTTAGATCTGTCAAGGCTAGTAAAAAAACATACCACACTAACGAGGAGCAAACGAATACAATTCTTCCTTGGTTATGCAAAAATCACCTCTTCTGGTGACCCAAAAAAAGAGGTCCCACCGAGATTCGAACTCGGGACCTTAAGATTTGCAATCTCACGCGCTACCGCTGTGCCATAGGACCAGAATTTTGTACGTGAAAAAGTGCCTGAAACAATTTACGCGTAAAAAAGGTTTTTTTTCCGAAAAATCGCGAATACTCGATGGGGAGGGATGAAAATGGAATTTAGGAAGTGCTAGGGGGTAAACGGGGTGGTAGAAAACCCTCCACCAGCTGCTTGAAGCTCCAAATTAAGTTTTGGGTAGTTTATGGTGTTTCTAAAATTTCAGGTCGGAAAAAAGTGAAATCACCGAAAACGGAGTTTACAGGTTAGTTAATGGAATCAGTAGTATCCTATGATTCCCTAAATGATAAAATAACTTTTCCCATTAGTATTTCTGGCATTACATTCCTTTAAATGGCATAGTTGTGAGGACCACTCTAAAAATCTGAGAATATGAGCTTATAAAGGCGTACCAGCAAGAACAAATGAATGAATTATATGTCTAAGCGTGCCTAGATGCTGATTATTACCTCTTACCTTGCTATATAGGCTCATTTGGCTCACTCAAAATAAACGGTGTAGCGTACAGTATCATAGAATAGAATCATAGAACAGGTATCAAGAGATCATACACATATACTCATCAATTTGTTTCCATTAAAAGTATCATAAAGAAGAATACTTGTAGCACATTCTTAGAATACTGGAAATACCCACTCAATAATGATAAAAAACTCGTGCAATGCTTCAACAACATAGAAACGTTTTTTACACTCTCCTATTACATCCTACACACTTGAATATACTTGACATACAAAAACATATTCATACGAGAAACAATAATAGGAAAAACAAAACATTCCCTTGTTCATTGTATCGTATTTGAACGTCTGCATAAACACTGCCCCTGTCAACTCTAAACATTGTTTAATTTTTGCTAGGACCATTGGGCACGTTTAGTGGTCACCCGTCGTCCAAATCACGTGATATCCTAGCTACCCTAACCCTAACCAATACCCCAACCCTCAACCCTTCCACACACAATCTACGCTATCAGCCTAATGCGGACATGCCCACGTTTATGTATAGACACGAGTGACAAAAAAGTATCCCACAAAGTCGTTATTTCGACACAAAGAAATGATTACATAAGCAGAATACCCTGAAAACACGTGACCGAAAACACGTGACTGAAAACACGTGACCTATCCTCTCAACCTCATCTGTTGAGCTGCATTCAGCCGCATGAAATAAAGTTTTTTGTGTTGCATCAGGGGTATTTTGGTGAAGCCATAGAAGATGCTACAGCGGTCTGAGAGGAAATCTGAAGAGATGTAAGTGTTGATAATGATGAGAGGAATGCAATAATGTATATTAAACAAGTGCGAGCCGTCTGCAGCCCCCCAACATTTGGTGCTGCTTGACGAACTTATGCATGTCGAAACCTTAAACTAGTAGTTAAACCCCGGATTTCCCATTCTCTCCATTACACCAACATGACGCTCGAAAACGACATTGAGCTCAGTAACGATGACGTTGCTGCCACCGCACAGACCATCGCTGAATTGCTTGATCTAGACAGCGAAGAGGAGTCTCAGGTGAACAACCGGGCAGACACAGAAACCACTCCTTATGTGTACGTTCCCCAGAACAGAAACTTCGGCGTCCATTACCCCAAGATCAAGGGAGAGGCCAAATCCCCGTTCCTCCATCCCTACACCACAGACGCCTGGGAAGGGATGTTCTGTGCGCCTGTTTGTGTCGAAGAACAGGCCGTTACTGCAGCTTCTGAAGCCATTAGAAGCAAGCCAGAGTGGTGGCGTAAGCTAGGTGATGAGGCGATTGTGTCAAAGTGGAAATCAGAGATGATTGAGCAAGGGCTGAGGGAGGTCTGGGCTGAGTATGTGATCACAGAGCTCAGGGAGTATTATGTGCCTGTGGTGGAGCAGTTTGGACACAAAGCGGGAGTGGTGGTGGCCCGGGAGATTGTGCAGGGTGATGGGCTTGTGAGCAAGGACACAAAGCGGGCTTTGCAGAAGTGCGTGGGTGTTCTTGAGAAAGAGGAGCCTGATTGGCATCCTGGTTCTAACGACCAGGTGTTGGATTTGGTACATCCCTCTTTGTTCCCTATGGTGTACGCCAAGACACGTGTTCTACAGTCAGATGAGCCTGATTTGACGTTTGAGGTGGGCTCTACTGAGGGTCTGTTTCCTTCTTTGGATGGGTGTGTCATAGCCCCCGTTTATGACCCTACTAAAGATATGTGCAAGAACGATGTGGAGGACTGGGCGGTGTCTAAAAAGTACCAGTGGTTGCCTACCCCCTTTGGTATCGATGATGACGGAAAAGTGGATGTCAAGTCATACATCAACAATCTCCATCCTGTGTGGCACAAAGACCTCTATCCTCTGATTGGTTCCATTTTCGAAGCTGCAGTGCCTGCATTGGAACACACGTTGAGCGCTTTTCTATCTGGACAACAGCTCAGAATCAACCCCAATTCGCACTTGAGCGGTTTCTACTCAGACGAGGAGCCTGAGATTTTTGAGGACGAAAACGGAGAGTGGAACTCTGAAGCCTGGACTGAGTGGCATGATAACCGTGTTCCAGCTGAGAACAATCCCCCCAAGGAGGTGGAACAGCTGAAAGAGAAGTTTGAAGCAAAGGGGAAGACTCTCAATGTCATTACCAAGTTGGCTAACATTCATCTTACTCCTGAGAACCCAGAGTACCCTGGAGGAACATGGCATGTTGAGGGTACTATCAATGAGAACATTGTAGCTACTGTCCTCTACTACTACGATGTTGAAAACGTGTCTGAATCTCGTCTGGCTTTCAGGGCTTCCATGTCCGATCCTGAATACGAACAGAGTGACGAACGAGGAGTGCAGCAGATTTACGGGTTTGGAGATGACCATGTGATGGTGATGAAGCTCGGTTCAGTTGAAGCTGTTGAAGATAGGATGGTGGTCTTTCCTAATATTTATCAGCATCAAGTTCAGCCCTTTGAACTGGCTGATAAGTCCAAACCTGGCCATCGCAAGATTGTGTGTTTTTTCATTTGTGACCCACATGATCAAAAAGTGCATACTACAGCCAGAGTGCCTCCTCAGAATTCAGCCTGGTGGGGTGAAAAGGTCAGGAGTATTGGACTACTGGATAAACTGCCTGATGAGCTGTTTGATAAAGTGCTGGATGCCCATGATGACTATCCTTGGAGTTTGGCTAGTGCAAAGGAGGTTAGGGAGGATCTGATGGAGGAGAGAGGGAAGGCGGTGGAGGAGCAGAATGAGGAGGATTATGAGGGGGGAATGTTTGGACGGCAGTTTTCGTTGTGCGAGCATTGAGCCCAGAGTGAGCAGGGCAGAGCGAAGCGATGACCTGCGGACCTACTAATACTCGAGGAGCGAAGCGACGAGAGTGTTTTTGACTATATAATGTATGAATTATGACTTTCCTACTGTACCAGTATTGTTGTGTTCTGTCAACTGTGACCCAATTAAAGTAAGGCCTTATAGTTGGGAGTTTACTTTAAAGCCCTATACTCCATAACGCTCTACGTTTGACACTGCGTACTTGTAGAACTGGTAGTATTTATCAGATTTGGCTGTGATCAATACAGAAGATAGATGGACCGCTCATTATCCCAGATTAAAAATATCTAAGCTCAATGGCATCTTTTGAACGAGCTAGTGGTGTTGTTGTGATGCTACATGCTCACCACTTTTAAGCTGCTTTATTAGTCTCATATCACATCTTTGTTAATCTATAGAGTATTATATTCAAACTGGTTCAACTGCTGTACTAGTCGTACTATAAAAGGTGCTCTCAGGTAGTGCTCGAAAACACCTCAACAGTTTCCTTCGGAAACCTGTTTCAGTGTTTCCTTCACTGCCTCGCCCCCTCTCTAGCCAACCTATCAGCTTTCACATTCCCATCAACATCACTATGCCCTTTCACCTTCACAATCCCAACCACATTCCTGCACCTCCTCATCAACACCAACACCTCTTTAATCAAATCCTGATTTTTCACATTCTGCCCTGACGATGTTCTCCATCCATTCACTTCCCACGTCTTGCTCCAATTCGTCAGACAATTGATCACATACTCGGAATCGGTATAAATCTCATACAAGTCCTGGGTGCGAATCCACTCAATGACCTCATAAGCTCGTTTAACAGCTGCCAATTCAGCCAATTGATTGGACTGCTTGTGACCAATGAAACGCTCGCTTTTATTGAGCGGATTGCCATCTCCGAAAAACACTCCAAGACCAGCTGAAGCTCCAGGCTTACCATTATCAGTACAAGCTCCATCAGTGTACACCTGATACACCTTCTGACCTCTGTTGTTGGTGTAGTAGAGGTCTCCACAGCATGGCTTAACAATGAGACCGCCAACATATGCCATAATGGGCCCTGAGGCTTTTGGTTTCGTCACTTTGGAACTTGATCATGATGAAGAAGACATTCCAACATACTCAAGCGCATGTTCTCTGATATTGAATCCCTTCCATTCGGCTTTGCTGAATCCCTGGATTTGTTTTTTCGCGTCTTCATAAGAGTACACGCCTGGGTTGTATCCGGCTTTGACTCCGTAGTAATTTTTCACCATGTTGTATCGTGATGTGAACACCTGGCTAAAGTTTAACCCCACATTGATAAGGATAAGGTGTGGGGATTAAGGGGAACCCTGACCCTTGTATGAATTTGGCAATTCTAAACAGAAAATGGACTAAAGGGGGTACCCTAACCCTGGAATTGCCCGAAATGGCCCACCCTAACCCTGAAATCGACCGGGAAATTACCTAAAACGGCCTACCCTAACCCTGATTTCAAACCGGAAACGGTCGGCCTAAACGGGCTCACCTCATTGTATTTGTGTCCACTTAAAGACTCACCACAAAACCACAGTGATGGGCACTCGCTAACGCTCGTGCCCCTCGTGCCCCTCGCGCCCCACAAACGGTGATCTAGTGACAAATCCAGCCAGCGCCAGAACATGATTGAAACCTCGGATGTTTGTGTGACACAAGTTTGTGTGGTGTGTGGTGTGTGGTGTGTAAAGTGGTGGTTAAGAGGAAGAGTTGTTTAGAGTGGTGAATTTAGTTAAGGTGTGCATGGGAAACACACTGAGCTACAAGTACAATATACTGCCAGTACCGTAGCTGCTACAGAATGATACAGAATGACATATACAAATAACGTCCTACTTGGTCTATGAAAGTAACTCTTGTAAACTCCCTTGTTGCTTCTTGTACCATTTTATTAGTGATCATGTTCGTTTACATATTCAAAAGACTTGTATCACCACAAGGAGAGACCGTAAAACGGTGGAACTAACGGCATTGTACTTCCCGAGGCTTGCTACAACGTGGGAAACTGAATTCCAGACGAAAATATTTTATCGTTTTTTTTCAAAAAACATCAACTTTTTGTCCCGTGGGGGGGACCACATGCGATTTAGTCAAAAAACAGTGAAAAATCAAAATTTCACAAAACTTTAGTCTCTTAAAAATGGGGGAAAAACATGAGATTTTATATTTTTTAAGATGTTGCCTGCATCAAATCGACCTATTGATTCTATATCCATCTTCACCTTTGTTAATACCACTTCGGGATGTGTTGTTTGCACTATTTCTTGTTAAATGTGACACTGAAAAAAAACTGAAAAAAAAAACTGGAAAAAAAAGACAAAGTTTTTATAAATTGCGATATTATTAGCTCGGGTTTTTCTTTGACATCACAATATACCGCTTACCAACTTCCACGCTCCTGTGGCACGTATTAGACCTGTTATACGCTTTGTTCTGTACCGTACTGATACCAGAGATTATGCATGAGCCTGATACCTTAAATACACACAAACATCGGGAAGTACAGAGAGCTTCGTAGAATTTGATATGGAGCTCGGACGCTGGACAGAGACACATTTTCGGACTACCCGGGTGTGGTTTACTCAGTACGCGAATTTTCAGCCTTGTAGGGTGTTTTTCGTTCCATCATTATACAGATTTATTACCTATATACCCTATGAACTCCATAAACCCACGACGACATTGTACTGTTCTGTTTCATTTGTTCACGTTCATTAATTATAGACTAGTGGCTGTCTACACCTTGCGGTGTTTCGACGCTAGCCAAGATCTTGTCTCGTCAGGACAGCCATGAGTCAGCATATATCCGATACTGACTCCTATGAGTAGTACGTACCACTCTGGATACGACCTTTTACTACTCCCTAAGCCAGTACTGACAGTACAGTACTGACTTTGCCAACTGTTACACATCTTGTAATAACAGCAGACCACAAGTTCTAGAGAAACTCATCTAGAACACCAGCCACCAGTACGATATGTTCTGGTGGAATCAAACAGCTCTTTAGGAAACCATTTGTACCTAACACATGACCACAATGGATGATCACATGACGAAGAGCGTGTTCCACAGCGCGCAACTGACACACTCTTCCCTTCTTGCTGTAGACATCAGTGTCCCCTGTCAGATGCATCCACCGACCCCTCCACAGCAACCTGGCGTGTGTACTGTGCGCCCTCTTAGTACAGACCCAGGGACCGAGGGACGAGAGTCAGACGTGGAGTCCGAGCCTCGTGCGAGGGAGGTGAATGAAGGGGGGACAGAGGGTGCTTATATATTCGGAGAGGGGCGATAGAGTTACAGCAAGGTTGGAGCTAGTGAGATAGAGGGTGTGGGGATTGAGATAGGGAGGTAGGGGGTTAGTGGGTGGTATGGTTAGATAGAGGAGAACGAGGGGAGTCGAATGGTAGTAAATACGACCTATTTTGGGCCACTATTGAGCCAACAGAGTGCAATGTTCAGAGATCCGGGAAACTCTAGATTAGATTACTGTGGCTTTATTATGGGCGTCAACGGAGCTTATGTAGCGTACCAAAGCTGATTGGATAGAGCTGGAGGGGTATTAGGGGTCTGGGAGTGAGGGGGAGTACAGGCAAAAAATAAATTTTCGATTCGGGCTATTTTGACGGGGTTTGTAGTTTGCTGTAGAGTAAGAACTGCAGTAACTCTTGTTTTTGTCTGGGAACTTGGCGATATTAAATGCTCAACAGGTTTGTAGAGTTGCATTGTATCAGGAATTGTCTTGGCTATCTTCTCAGAGCTCAACAAGGCTCTCAAAGAATGAATTGGAATAATATATGCTAAACGATCACAGCACCCTGAATATTCATCTGAGTGGAATGAAATGTATATCAAAATGACCAGGAGAACACGCTCTATCTTTTAGAACTTGAACCAGAGCTGTAGCTATCCTAGTCGTGAAACTGAGTTATATATTGCAGTCCATAATTACAGTCTGATAAAATCATATCCAAATATATATAAACTGGGCACAAAGACGTGCCATCTGAACCTCAGTACCCTGGTACAGTTCAGCTAGCCCAACTCGTAGAGTCTTAAATAAGGGTTGTAGGTGTTTATCACAACAGCCTTACTTGCTCAACCAATAGCCCAATTGAGAAAAGAAAAGTACTGCACAACTCTCCTGAGCCGTAGCAACCCATCTAGACCTGTTCCACACCGATCCAGCGCCATCCAGACCCCAAAACACCTGAAAAGCTCTAGTGTTGCTTTCCCCCTAGCGTCTCAACCCACGCTAGCTCATCACAGGTGAATAACCGTCTCCTCAGGCTCCTCCGTTTGTGTCGGTAACGTTTCCGTCTGTGTCTCTGTAGGTGTATCATCAATTTCCTCAATTTTAGGTCCCTTTTCTTCCTTGTCCTGTTCAGCTGAGATGCCTCGCTTAGTAATCTCTGCTTTCAGCGCGTCGATACGCATCTCCTGATTACTAATCACCCGGTTGTTGTCGTCAATCACCTCCTGGAGCTCCGTGTCGTCCTTGACAAACTCGTCCAGCTCTTCATTGGACCGTTTGAGGTGCTGGATGGAGTTCAGGAGCCGATCTCTTTCAGCCCGGAGCTCGTGGTCACCCAGAGATGCCACTATGAGCGTCCATTCGTCTTTATCGTTGATATCCATGGTTCTGTGTTGTTGTGTTGTGGTGTTCAAGTTACTGATAAGTTGCTGAAGTAATACTCCCAAGTAGATATTTTAGAGTTAGATAAGAGAGTAGTTGGTAACTGAAGGGTACATAGAACGGGGCCAGTTTTGAAGCTAGAGATACAGGGTTTTGACTGGTGATTCATACACGCTACAGGTATCTGTGGTTTTAATATCAGACCATTCAGGTCCTGTTTGACCCCCATTTGGTATGCACCCTTTGGTTTGCCACCTCCTACACCAAACCTTAATTATACCCGCTCAGCACGTCATTTACCCGCCGTGGACCTACCAAAAATAACCATGCAAAAATCCAACAATATATCGTCTGGCTGATGGAGTATGCGTGTAGAAAGCGTTGCCGCGGTAACCAGGCTCATATTGACTATGGCTGGTCACAAGACAACCACAGTAATCTTACGTCATACTTGTGACTAGTTACCAGTAAGGCAATGTGACATGTTATGAGTAAGTTACACAAACAAGACGAAATTAAATATAACCAGATGGACGCCCGCTCGATCCTCATATCCTCATCTCTCCCACAATCCAACTGACAGCTGCATTCTCTTATTCTCGGAAACTCCAATAAACAAGGTTTGGACATACGCTATCAGATAACCTGTTGAGACTATTGTCTAAAGTTATCGCCACTCAAAACCACACTACTCTCTCACACACAACACTACACCATGGGCGAACTCACCGTGTCGTCGGCATCTACGGGCGTGTCTGTGTCTGTGGCACGTGACCAGTTCTCGTCGCTGCCGCATTTCAAGGCCTGGGTGGAAATGGACTTTTCGGTGTCTGTGTCAGATCAGTTGATTTTGACTGTGGCGGCGGAGCAGGTCAAACTGGCCCACCTGGCGTCTCAGGACGAGCTCTTTGTGTTTGATCGCGGCGTTGTGGGCGGCAATTCCGCCGCAGAGACGAAATACACCGCTCCAAAGGCAAAGAATCTGGTGGCGGGCTCAGATCCGTCTCAGTGGTCTCTGACTGTGCTGACCCACGGTTCGAGACTCGTGGAGGAGCTGAAGCGCATGACGGGGGAGATTGCCACAGTCAAAAGAGCCACAAACGTCGCCATCACACAAATGAAACAACACTCGCACAACCTCGACAAAAACCTCCTCAACGTCAAGGAGTACTCCAAGGAGCTCAATGCGGGTATTACCCCGCTGCTGTCGGTGGATCTGGGGAGACTAAGAGACAACACACGTGCGGTCAAACTGGTGGCTCCGGCGATATTTGGAAAAAAACAGTTTCTCAACGACTGGCTGGACCTCCAACAGCTGCAGAACATTGTGGTGGAGTTCAAATCGGAGTTTCCAGCGTGCATGAACAAGTTCCACGCGACCGAACAGGAACTGGCGGCGTTGTCAGCAGATACTCTGTCGTTAGTGAACAGCACAGACGTGTGGATTGGAGGAACTAACTCAGAAGTGCTGTGCAACGAGGCCGTGGGGGTACTGAAACGGCTGTCGGAGCTGACGGGGCACAATGGCGAGGTCGGCAGTGAGTCTGTCAAGGCTATCAACAACTGCCAGGTCCAGATTCTCGA
This sequence comes from Yarrowia bubula, assembly GCA_900519075.1. NCBI lineage: Eukaryota > Fungi > Ascomycota > Dipodascomycetes > Dipodascales > Yarrowia > Yarrowia bubula. Next base: position 246,738 of record ULGX01000011.1, on the reverse strand, counting down.
TCTCCACAAAGCTCTATTCAAGGCCATGTTCCAGACGATCCAGCACTCGCAAAAGGTCCTGCAGTCGATTAGTCAGCTTCAATCGCGGTCCACAAAGCTGAAACCAAAGTTGACGCAGATCGGATCAGAACTGACAAAGTACGAGGAGAAACGCGTGCAAGCCATGAAACAGGTGGACGTGGAGTTTGTCTACGGCTGTGTACTTGTGGAGATGCTTCGACGCACGGTATGGAGCCAATCCGGGGCTGATAACTCCGTCAAAGCCGAGATTGGAACCCGAGTCGCGTGGAAAAAGCAGTTTCAAGACACATTTCCGTTTGTGGACATTCTCAACGAGCAGGAAGATTTGTCGCTCGACACGATATCCACATCGACCCCTTCGATTGTGCATAATCTGGTGATCCCCAGGAACGTGGTCACCGATTACATTTCTCAGGTGTCTTCTAAAGAGGTGAGAAACAACCTGGAGTCGCTTCTGGGAGGCGTCTCCGGGTCCACTGCCGCAACCAGCTCCTTCCCCAAGAGTCTGTTTCGCAATGGCAGTATCAGTGGCTCTCTGATGGCTGAGAGAGCGCCCATGTCGTCGGTGACCAACGCGGACGACAAGATCCGAGGGTATGAGGCCCGGATCAGGAAGCTGGAGGACCTACTGCACAAGCAGCGCATGTCGCAGGATACTTCGCGATGGTCCGTGTCTCCCGGGACCCCCTCAGGTGGGTTTGCGACAGGATACATTGTGAGTCCTGTCGATTCCAAGGAAGCTGTGGAGGAGGCTGAGTCAGCAGCTGACAAGGAGGCGCGTGAGCAGGCCGAGCAGGCCGAGCGGGAGGCTCGTGAGGCAGCTGAGGAGGAGGCTCGTTTGCAGCGTGAAAAGGATGCTGCTGCTTTCCAGGCCAAGATTGACAAATTGTCGCAGAGCCTGTTGCACACGGAGAACGAGAAGAACGACCTCATGGCCAACATGGCTTCTCTGGAGTCGGACTTTTCACGTGAGCGACGGTGTCTTGTTCAGGAGATTAGTGAGCTGAAACTGAGGGTGGAGGAGCTGGAGGAGCAGGTGGAGACTGCTGCTGAGACGTCCATTGAGCGTCATCAGCGTGCTGATCAGGAGACGGAGGAGCTGGAGCAGCGTCTGAAGGCCATGACTCTGGTTCACAACACTGTCGATGACGAAAACAGCCGTCTCAAGATCACTCTCCAGGACCTCTCACAGCGGCTGTACACTGGCTACAAACGCAACTGTGTGCTTCTCGAGTCTCTTGGTCTCCAAGCTCAAAAGGAGTACGATACCGACGGTTCTGAGGTTGTTTCATTCGATATCCACCGAGTTAAAGGTCTTCGGAAGAAACATCGGGGCAAAAAGGGCGACAAGAACGACAAGGATAGTGAGAGTGAGCCCAGCGACGACTTTTCCGCACTGTACTGGGCCACCAAAACCACTCCTGACTCGTTTGAGTCGAATTACCGAACCTTCCTGGCCCGCATTTTCCTCGACTACGATCTGTACGTGGAAAAAGTGGCCAAGCGGTTCGAAGACCTGGAGCATCTTGCGCGTAAGTTGCAAAAGGAGGCTCGCAATTACCGGACCATGACTCAGCAGTTGGATGATGAGACACGGTCGAAAATTGCACTCAACCGGTTCAAGGTTGGGGATCTGGTGCTGTTCCTGCCTACACGGGATCCTAGCAGACAGCCGCAACCGTGGGCGGCGTTTAATGTGGGTGCTCCGCATTTCTTCCTGAAGCAAAAGCCAGGAAGGGAGTTGAAGGAGCGTGATTGGTTGGTGGGAAGGATTACGGGGATGGAAGAGCGGGTGGTGAATGGGGGAATTGGAGATAGGGAGGAGAACCCGTTTGATCTGGGCCAGGGGCTCAGATGGTGGTGGCTGGAGGCGGAGGAGGAGTAGTTGCATTAGTAATGATTTATGACATTCACCTTGAGCGTAGCGAGAGGTCAGTGTAGTGTGTTGTGTAGAGATATATGTTGTAAACCAAGAGTAAGGCAAGGTTGATAAACAGATACCAGAAGAGGAGAAGTTCTGGATGTTCGTTCTTACCAACATAGAATCAGTGTGAGACTAAAATTAGTATGGAATAGATCGCAGAGAGACGGAGGTTTTCATGAACGTGTTCATTTCTGTGTAGCGCCACCATATGAGGTATGTATGCACTTTCCAAAATACTAGGTATACCCGTTTCTTTTAAGGTTATTGAAAAATTCCCCATTTAGATCTTATCACAACCTTAACCCATGATCATACTTGCTACGATACAGTCATAATCAAAAATCAAAAATCAAATTAATTAGAAGGCTACATAGTGTCAGTGAGCTCGTGGATCTGACACGATTCGCTCATCATGTCATTTGTGACATGTTCGCTTCGCTCACATATCACAAATACCACTCCCCATGATGCGGGTTACTTCCCCAATAATCATCCTTATCCTTCGGATCCGTAAACCCAAACCGCTTCCGATGCGCCTCATGGTACCCCTTGTAATAGTCCATCTTCAAATGGTACGTAGTATCGGGTCTTCCTCTCTTGCCATCCAACACACCCTGTCTATAGTACGCAGACGGCACCTTGCCCTTGTACTTTTTGTTGAGCTGTGCAACAGTCAACTTGCTGTCAGAGTCAAACTTACCATCATCAGAGTCCATTTCGTACTCTGAAGAGCATCTGGCAAGATCATGACCACAATCCCAGTCTTCATAGTCGGTTTCTTTGTCAGACTGAAGCTGGAGCTCTTCATGATCACCGTCAATGTTGGTAAACTCCTCATACCGATCTCCAAACGCCAGTTCGTCAGTAACAATTCTTCTGGGGTACTGGTAAAAGTGTTTCTTGTCAGGATCGTTGTCGGCAAACTCCTCAAAGTCCTCATCGGGCATGTAGTTGTGTGCAATGGCAACTAGTTCTCTTCGAGCTGAATCCATGTACTCAGTCTCGTACTTGAGGTTGTAATCGGCTGTTTTTCGACCAGTTCGCTCCATATCCATGAGATTCATGGTCAGCTGAGCAGTCACATAAGGAGAAAAGGAGTAGAAACCGACAGTTTTCTTCTTTTTGTTGTCAATGTAGGGAATACTGAACTGACGCGACATCTTGGGATTCTTGCAAAAGTACGTTCGACCTGTCAAAAGATCACCAACAACACACCCATAGGCTCGCTGAAGAGTGACAAATCGATCCAGACCCTGATTCTTGTCGCCTTGGACAATTCCATGGTACCCAAAGATGTCAATTTGAATGGCAAAGGTGCCAATCATGGGGAAGAAGACGTTGGCACATGTGAGAGCTCTGGTTTCGTACTTTTGAACAAGAGTATGATGTCCTAGGTACTTTCTGACATGAGATCTGAGCTTGAGCCGTTTTCTCACGCCCAAATCAACCCACATTTGCGTGAATCTGCCCTCATGGAGGTAGTATAGGTAGCCGTTGTAGGTGACGCAAAACTGCTGAGAAGACGACTCAAACGACATGAAACCGCCGTATCCAGGGTAAGGAACCGCACAGATGATGACGTGAGTGAGTTCAGGCGTCGGTTCAATGTATCCGAGGTAAGGAGATACCATCACGTGATCTGTAAACCGAGCAATCAGCGCTCCAGCGTTACCCGGCAGTAAATTGATAAGTGGCTGAGCAACGTCTTTTTCAGCCTGTTGGATGATCAATGAGGCAGGATCAATGATTAAACACCCATCGTCGTCATGCTCATGACTGTATTTGTGCACAACTCCGTCGATATCGGCTCGTTTGTTCTTTTTGTGTCCCTTGTCGTCGACTCCAACCCACGGTCGATCTGTGCTGTACTTGATATGAAGCAGGTGGTCATTCTCCTTTACAACACAGACAAACCCTTTGGGATCTGAATGTCTTAGTTCGATTCCAGACGGAGCACTGACTCTGTTGTTGCGCTCCTTGATCTGAGGTTCGTCATCTTGCCACGGTTCAGAAGTACCAGTAGTGGCCTTGAGGGTTTTCAGGTCCAATGAGATTTTCTTTTGTCGCAGATTTGTGCCCTTGATATCCTGCTTAATGAGTGTCTGCAGGTTGGCGTCCGGGAACATTGGTTTCATGTTCATTCTCAGTTCCGGGTCAAACGTCACGTCCACAGAGTCCACTCTAATAGGCACAGTGACGTTTGCACAGGTGGTCATTTCCACACTTTTCATGAGAATCCGCCCCTCTCTCTCCACCAAGTCCTCCTTTTCTGAAAGTGCCTTCTTTGTACGAGATACCAGTACTCTAGCACACTGGTCCCAGTTTGTAAGACCCGTAGATCCTTCATTGATTTCAAACCAAGGGACCCGTTTCTGCACCTTCTCCCGCACCAGCGTCTTGTCCAGAGACTCCCATAACTTGCGATAAGTGGAACACGACTGACTGAGAGCCAGACACGTCTCCAAGTTACTCAGACGCAAAATGTGCAGTTTGAGGTCCACGTGGACGGTTTCAATGTTACCGGTAGTCGCATTGGCTGTATTTGTGTCGTTGATGATAGCCAGCTGCTCCAGAGCGCCCAACGCCAACTGAAACGACGTGAACAGGTCCGAGTCCAGAGGCATAGTGGAGCGTGAAAGAGGGCACGCGAGGGTTTACAGTTTAGGTTGGTGATGATAGGGAAATGACATGCGGTTCGAGTGCAATTGGAATATGAAAAGGAGTGATATTGTAAAGGAGACTTTGCTGAAATATCCGGAATTAAAAAATATATTTATTATGGCTGACTGGTGACAATTGAGCACATGTTTAAAGTAAAGCTAGACTACAAGGGTGCGGATGTAAAACGGTACAAGCCAGGGTAGTAGTAATGGTGTAGACCGTCCTATATGAGAGCACTACCCGGTACTGGTAGTATTCAGTTTGAGAGCACAGGTTATGAGCTAAGACAGTGCAGTTATCAGGGTATAAGTGGTCGGTACTGTCAACGGTGGGAACGCCCAGCGGGGGGATTCCAGCAAAAACATCGGCATCTTTCTGCTTCTCTTGAGACTAGCTCACCAGCTGTCCAGCAAAAAGACAGCAGACTACGTCTGCTGTCTTTTTGCTTCAGAGTTTACTTAAGGGTAACAAAAAAGCCAACAAAAAAAGTGACCTGGGGGTGGCTACTGCTCGTTACAGGCATCCTACGGACGTGAGGTTTTTTGTATTACACTAAGTAGGGCATGACATTATACAATCCTCGTTAATCCCATGATTTTCTAGTCTAAATTCCAAGTTGCACGCCCCCAAAGTATCGATATTACTTGACATTTTAGATTTACTTCATTCCTCCCAAAAGCTTAACTAAAGAGTAACTGGAGTGAACAAATGTCCCGAGAATATGGTACTGCATGTTACATATACCGCAGAGGGTACCCACCGTTGATGGTACCGACCACTTACCAAGCCACCCCCTGATCCCCCTGATCTACCTGTTACATATACGTGAGGCAGAGACAGATAGAGTGAGACTTTGGCCTTGACCGTACTTGGGTCTAGAGCTTGGCTGGCTGTTGGCTATGGGTGGGGTGTCTGAGACATCATAAATGGCGGTTATGATTCAGGGGTAAGTGTACGATAGTAGGAGGTGGAGGTTGGTGGGGGTGGATTGGTACTGTGGAGGGAGTGGTGGGTGAATTGGGGAGTGTTTCTGGGGGTATGGTCCGTAAAACTGTTGCTTTTTAGAGTATGATTTTATGTGAGTTGAACGGCATCCATATATGAAACTGAAGGTGATTTCTCCTAAAAACTCGGAATATCGGCTCAAACAAGAGCCTGGAGTATTGTTAAGAGCCTGGAAGAGTATATGAGAAGATTTGTTTCCCCAATTTATCTCTGTTCCAGTCGTTATAGCGATAACCTGCGGCGTGTATTGATGCTTGGGAGTAAATAGTTGAGTTTGAGTTTCGTGTAGTTGGGAGATCAGTTAAGAGCATAGACAACACCTGTGTTGAATTTAGTGAGGCAATGGGTAGTTATTTCAAATGGTACTAATCCAATGCCTTTTAGTTATTAATTATTTTGCCTACTGCTGCACATTCAAGTTGATCATATTATTATCACCTGTACCTTTCATTAATTACATATCCTTGTATCGCACAACTGCACATCCCAGCTAGTTGACAATATTTCTCAAAGGAGAAGGTGCTCTGTTTACCTGCTTCTGCTGATATTTTGACATCAGATTCTGCTCTCTCTCATCCACCAGAGTACGGGCCTTGGCAATAGCTGTCCAGGCGTGTTGAATACGAGCTTTTTCTTCCTCAATACCTTGTCTAGACTCAGTAGCACCCAAGCCAACTAGGTCAGCCTTCTTCCACACCTTCTCCAGGTCAGTAAAAGCCCAACCTCTCTGCATAGTAGCAGGTGTGAATCCCTTCAGAGCTGCTTTCTTATAACAGCATTCAGTGTGAGCCATGTAGTCAACATGTCTGAGATCATGAGAACTATGAATAGCGATATTTTCTTTGAACGCCTTGTCTGCAATCTCAAACGGAATATTGAGACTGTTATTCAACGAAACCACAGGGTTCAAATGAACCAGCTTCAACTTCCTAGAAGCCAGGACACCGGCAAACTCCTGATCATTATACATTTCTCCAACCAGTTGTCCCAAAAACGTATCCACCAAAATGACTCTCGGACAATCAGGATCAGCAGTGAAAATATGCCCCAACCACTGTTTCAACAACGAGTGTCTATTGTTGTACTTGACCACAACTCCAGGACTATGCAGCACAGCAGCAGCACTGTAGCACTCCAGAATACAAGGATAGAGGCTGGGTTCGTCGTAGAAAGCACTGACTGAGATAAAAAACGTATTCTCTCTGACTTCATGGGGCACAGATGAGTTCAGAGTACTCACTGAAGGCAAAACAGTAGTAGTCTGCTGTCTCATAGGAGCAAGAGTCAAGTTTCCAGGTTCCGGAGACGAGTCAGGAGAAGGGTAGGCGACCTGAGGAGCTGGAATTCGAGTTCTTCTGGTAGTGATGTTTCGTTGGTATGGGTGGGTCATTGGATGATGGTAGATACTGTTTGAAGAGAGATAGATACCTATATATATAGCGGTGAGGCCATCTGAGGCTCTGAGGCTTGACACTTGATCCAAGGCTCAATGAGACAGCCTTTAGGTTGAGGCAAACCTGGGGCTGAACAACTGGGTTTAATATCGTCAAGAGAAAAGAACAATAGAGATAATATTGTTAAGAGAATAAAATATTATGAGGAGTATAAGGAGTTGAATACTGGCACTCACAGTACAGTGTCTCTATACTGTATAGATTACCACAATTGAGGCTGTAAGAGGACTTGTGGCAGTGTAGTAAGCAGTAAGCAGTCTAGAGCCTCCTCACTGCCTTATTCCGTATGAACATGTGGATCGAACCAACACCTCTACACTCAGAACAAGTAGCGATCTGAATATCAGTTTTTTTGTAAAAAAAAATTTAATAATTTTTTGTGCTAGGAATAATAAATACAGCCCCTATTCAATCAATTGACCTCAAACTGTCCTCCTAGACCCCATGAGCCTCTGAAATGAGCCTCAACTGTGAAATTAAGGTTGTGGCAGAGCTAAAGGATGTCATGTAGAGGGGTTATCCTGAGCATTAGTAACGAATTTAACATGCAGATACGATATATGGACCAATCAAAACCAATCCATCAAACTTTTACCTCAGTAGCATTATCCTATCTACTGCTATTGTTACATCTATCATCCTAACAAACCTTAACTACACCCGTTAAACGTTATTAAGGCTATATTTTAAGAATCTCCATAGACCCCTGACCAGTGAACTTATGGCTTTCTAAAGGTCCAATATACATAAAATGAAGTGCATAATCACTCATTCCACCCCCCTCACCCCATTTTTGCGCGAAAATTCGTCTTTTTTCACCCGGAAATAATCCCAGCCAAAATCAGAATCTCACCGTCCGATATAGTGTAGGGGCTATCACATCACGCTCTCATGTTGAGACCCGTGGAGACCGGGGTTCGATTCCCCGTATCGGAGTGTGTAACTTGGTTACTTTTTTGCCTGTTTTTTGCCCAGATTTTCTTTTTTGGTGAGAGACTGCGCTTATTACAGGCTGGAAGTTGCCAGGTAACAGCACTGGCAGTATTTGGGGTGTAACTGTTCACATCAGATTTCATCTTCATCATCATCACACTGTAGTTATTCAGACGTTATGCACACCCCACCCAACTTGACCAGTCAAGTCAAGACTCTTTTCTCTGTGGCCTGAACTGGTACTCACGTTACAACTGGGTACTGGTACCGAACATTTGCCAACCTTAGGAAGTCCCATTATTGTAACACTAAGTCAGTTTATCACTCGTTACTTGTGAATATTTCTGGTTACTGGGCATCTTGGTGAGTATTACAGGTAACATGAATATGGGGCATGAATATGCAATACAGCCTGTACTCACAAACCACACTATCAGTTCTTCTCCAGCACTAAAAGAGAAGAATGACAACCACTGTGTCAATATCATTCTGGTGATTAGGCCATAGTAAAGCTGTAGCTGCTGCTGTTCAGAAACAACCATATTTGTTAAAATCTTTTTTTTTGCCCTAGCTCTCTTAATATTACAGCAGCAGAGGACCTAACTTCTCCATGAAAACCACCTCATCCTTAGCTTCTTTTTCAATATACTCAAGATGTATTTCAGTACAGGTTTGTTCTATCTCTTTGCATGGACTCATTCTATGAACATCGTTGGTATAGTACTGTAATAAGGAGTTCAGGAGGTTACTCACTTGTTTGCTTCATAGCACAATAGTCTTGAATGAGCAATTACGTGGAAATGAGCATAGAAATGTTTGCTGTACACGACTTGTATAGAAATGGTGCCTTAGTTTCACGTTTGTAGTTTCCCAGTTTTAAGCTTCTTAAACTTGCCCAACCTTGTTTCTGAGAATTTCCTGTTTTGCCAGTAACCTCATCGATACCACTCCTACAGATAAATAGAGAGTTTCACCAAGCTCGCAACGTCAACAGCTTCATTTTGAATATAAGTAAGGCTTTAAAACACCAAAAACTGATTTTGGCCAGTTCCTCAACGGCAGGAGTTACTTGTGACAGGCCTGATTGTTTGAAAAGCGCTTTCACATTCCTCATTCGAATGCCATTCATTCCAGCACTATTCCTACCCAATTTAATATTTGCCTTCATTCTGCACGGCCAGAAAACCTATTTCTGTCCCACCTCAACCAATACACCTCATACTGTCAAACGGACTCCGTTTCCTAAACCGCCTCGTCTCCAGCTTCATTTCAAGTACCCACAGCCCCTATTTCTGCGCAAATCCCAACTTCACCATCTGGGAAGGTCCAATATGATTACGGCACATTAGTTGCCCCGCTTCCAGAATGACGTTTGACAGGTGCTTTTCATATATAAACCCCCTGTCCCCCTCTTCCAAATCTGACGTTTGGTATATAAACCTCCTGTTCCCCTGTTGGCTCTGAAAGTTCATATATAACCCTGGGTCCCCGGAATGTATACTCGGTTTTATATATAACCAGAGCCGCTTGGTTGGTGCTTTTTCTATATATTTTCCAATGAACACTCTGACCATCTTTGGCAAAGAAGAACCAAAAACATATGACGACTCTGACTTTCCTACCGACCTCTACAAAGCCAACCAGCCTGGATTATTCTACTGCAGAACCCTGTCTCACTCGTTCAATGGCCCTTTCTACGGTTTCACTCGAGACTCAGACCCTGGGGAGTTCGGTTTTGTGCCCGAGCTGTTTTTCCTCCATGGGCCTACTTTTATCATCGATGGAACTGACGGCCACTGCCATTTGAAGACCCTTTTGAGCGATTCGGACGCTCTGAAACGACTCACAGAGTGCATTGAAAAGGTACTTGAAGTGAGACATTCTGATCCTTTTCACAATCCGTATGAGGTCAATTTTTACAGCTACACTCGAGCTGTGAAAATTCAGTATGGAGTAGCTCGGGATTTTCAGAATGAGCTTTTTGAGCGGTTATCTTCTGACATTACTGTTTGGCAGTATAATGACCTTATGGGTGAGTATGATGATCTTACTAAAGAGTTGCGAAATGCCTGTGAACAGAGAGATAGATTCATTCAGGTGCAGTCCATTCAAAAGTGGCTCGAAAAAGAGGTGGAAAAGTTGTGTCCGGTTTCGTTGAACAAAATGATGGATATGGTGAACGCTTTGAAAGACAAGTTTTCCGAGATTCGACTCAAGACAAATAAAGATATGGAGCTGACCAATGAGGCCATCAAGAGTAATCACAAGATGAGTTCTAAGGTGGACAATCTGAATAAAGAGCTCAAAGAGATTCCCGATTTTGTCAAGGACTTGGTTAGAGGTGAAGTGAAGGAGTTGGTGAGTGATGATTTGCTCAAGGAGATAGTCAGGGAGGTTCTCAAGGAGGAGATGCAGAAGGAGGTAATGAACGGAAAGCAAAGGAAAACACCTGAAAAGCCGAGATCACCTGCAAAGCCAAAAAAAGCACCTGAAAAGAAGCCTGCTGTGAAACCTGTGAAACCTGCAACAATCACAGACCACTTCTAATCTACTAAACGCAAGATGAAAGCTGAAGAGAGAAAGAAGAAGAGGCCGAAATTAGTTCAGGAAAATGGAGAACCCGCTAGGAGGAATGGTAGACGCGCAAGGAAGTCGGAAGATACTAGCTACGTAGTTTAATGTATTTAATGGAATCGTGATATTTACAAATAGCATTGGTAGCTGCAAATTCATTGGTGGAGAAGACGCTAATTTAGACCCGTTATTTAGTATATAGTGGGCAGTAATCCAGTGCCCTACTCTCACCCAACACTGTCCTACACTCACACGACAATTCTCTAAATGACGACATTCTGGGTGGGCAATCAGCAACGAACTCTGGTCTTCTTCAGCGACAATGATGGCCATATTACATTCGATCAAGGTGGAGATTTCCCTTATGCCAAATATAGTGATTGCGAAGAGGGCCTTCTCTATTTGAGAACGCACTCTAAGTATTTTGGTGGGCCTTTTTATGGCTTTACTCCAGGAACAAAGCCAGATGGGGGAAATTTCAAGCCTGACCTGTTTTTTGTCCATGGACCTACGTTTGTTGGGAAGGAGCAACAAAACAGAAATGGTGTTGAGGCGCTACTGAAAGATACACAGGCCAAACAGAGACTCATTGATGCTCTTGAAGCAGTTTTGGATAAAAGGTACGTACAGGAGATTGAAAAAAAATATCAGTTTGATACTTCTCAATTTCAAACATGTGTCAACACACGATATCGAGTAGCAGAAAGGGCGAAGCTTCAAGTTGAACAGCACATGAATTCAACATCCAACTACTACCATTATAACTTTGACGTCGATAGATACAACACCCTCATGTCTACTTTTGATGAGACAAGTAGACTTCTGGAGGACGCCTGCAACAGACGAAACGACTACATTCGTCAAATGAACCACTACCATGAGCTTTCCACGAAACAGGCCAACGACTTCAACACTCTGAACACCAAGTTCGTCAATATCTCCAAGAAACAGACTGACCTTCAGCAGCAGATGGCTGGGATGGCTGCCAAAATCGATAAAGGTCAAGGAGTCGATGAAGTTCAGAAAGAGATCAACAACAAGCTGGACTCTATTACGTCGTTCATGTCTGGAATTTCTATTGGAGCTGGATCTACCAATGGAGCTAAGAAACAAAACGGGAATCAGAAGAACGGCTCTAAATAGTAAATGCACTCTCAGATAATAATCATATATTCCATCAACGCCACCCATACCAGACCGCACTAGCTAGTCTCATTTTAGTTCTTTGCCACCACTTTGCCACATGTTGCCACGGGAACTCATTGCACAAATCTCTTCTCACCTCGACCTACTCGATCTCCTGAGTTTCACTCAAACATGCAAAGCTTGGAGAAATATTCCCGATGACGCTTTTAGCCTCCCTCTGCTTGAAAAAGTCCCGTACTTCAGAATCCAGTACAGCCAATGGGACGGGTGGAAAAAGGCTGCATTGAACTGTCTGAAAAACACCCCAGAGCTGTATAAATTCAACGGCTATCTCAATGTCGACATTCGAGTCAACCAACCTCTTCCAAACGACTTTTACTGCTTGTGTAAACAACCCTACTACATCAATGGCTGGTCTCATAACGACAAAGGTGTTGATTTTAGATCTACCTTGATCAACTTGACTGAAACACCCGCTGACCTCGCTCCTAATCAAGATCGGTTTGTCAGAAAGGGTAGAAGAACGTTCATTCTTGCTCAGAATGGAATTCAGCTAGGAATTCCTACCGGTGACTTGGCTCAAGTAAAACAATCTTCAAAAATGTTAGCTGCTATAGCTCTGGATGGAAATCGTGCCTATGTCTCTCTCAAGTGGAAGCGTGAAGATAACAAGAACAAAGCCTGTGACCAAAAAGTACAGCTTCCTGGAACCGGCAGATCTAGCAATCTTCATGTTTTCGATAATGTGGCTGTAGTCTTCTCAGAGAGAGTGGATATGATTTTTCTGGAAGGTCAAGAGCCTCTAAAGATTAAACGTCTTCGAGAAATGCCTCCTGAAGGAGTTCTAGTTTACGATGGTACCATCTATGACGTAACCATGAAACCCAGGTACATCCTTTTAAGCAAAGGAACAGATGGTATGGCTCCAAGTACTTCAGGATGGTGGGATGAACGTTCTCATAATGTACTTCAAGATGAGCAGTATCCTCAGTATGGGGTTATTCACAAGACGTTAGGGTTCGTGGTAGTTGACGTGAAAACTAGACAGTCAGTGGTTGTCAACATGTACCAAGATGCTCTAGAAAGCTGGCCCGTGTATAGTGGACGTCGAAAGGAGCATTATTTTGCCATGGCTGGTGTGTCTGAGGGAAAACTAGGTGTGTGGAAGTACACCCAGGATTATCTGGGTGCCAGGTGTAAAGAACAAGGAGTGGAGCTTCCAGGTGGTATTACTGGACACTTGACTGAGGGTAGAACAGGCACGTTTGACGAGATTTGTTTCGATATATACGTTTGGCTGAATCTCATGGGGTTTAATAAGCAGAAAGGGATTGTTTTGGTGGATGTTTATGGCAAGGCACGTCAAGTTGATGATACTTTTGATCGACGCAACAAGAGGAGTATTGATATGTAGACAAGAGAAGTGGTACCGTAACCAGAAGAATGGAGTCAAGGATTCTAAATAGTAACAATTATTCGAACATCACGCTGCTCTACATACAGTACGGTAGTAACAATGATGGGTAGTTCACTCTAGGTATCTTACAGGGTTAGAGCACCTCTCGTCTGATTTTCGTTCTTTTTTTTTTTTTTACAAATATTTGCAACAGCTGAATTGGTACAACTAAGGGTCCTCCCTACTAACTACACTTACAGTACCCTCAAACAAATCTGACCAGTCAAATCCCACCCACTTTAATCTAGCATCTACACACACAAACCCTTCCTCTTCACCACCACACCACTGAAACAGAACACCATGCCGCGGACCTCTAGGGGAATCCAACTCTAGTCGTTGATGTTGATGTGGGCACGAGCGAAAGCGAATGCACGTGGCGTACACGAACGAAAGCGAGTGTGCGACAGTGATAATGTTTCTGTTGGTCACAAACAGACATGAGCGTAAGCGAGTGTCTGTGCGCGATACTGGGGCACTCGCTGACGCTTGTGCCCCAGAGAAAAATTGTGGTTCTACCACTGCTCCGTGCTGTTGTGGTTCAGTCACAAATGGGATGGGTTGGCTTGTGTCATTTGGGTGTCTCTGCACCCACCACACAGTCGCTTTGCTTTGTGAGTATTGCCAATGTTCATATTGCCAATGTTCTTGTGTGTGGTACACACACTACTGGTACGCCTCTGTTGATGTTACAGAGGGTATGTGCGTACGAGCAAGAGCTCGAGTGACTTTGTCATGCTCCTAACACAGTCTCGAACGCGCCCGTGTTCTCGCCCCATGCCTGACGACTACAACTGCCACTGTTTGGACCTACATTCGAACTGTGCGGACCGCTGGAGCTTGTGAAGGGCACACAACGCCCGTTGCTTCGTGTCCTTGCATAGTGACTCACTGGTGCTTGTGCCAGCTGCTCGTGTCATTAGCTCTTCTTGCTACAGAGACACACATTGACAGTCGTGCCTAGTTGATAGTGACTCTCACAGGTAACTGTCTTGGGTATGACACGGTCAGCTCATCGCTGCTCCGTGGTACTTGGTGTCTTCCCAAGACCTACTATTTGTCAAGATCACTGCCATTTCCACCCTTGGCACCTATGATTGGCACTGCACAATCACGGCTAGGTATCATCATTTGGGGCGTTTGAGGCTTCTTCCCGCTCATGCCTCATCTTACTGCGACATGTCATTGTATGAGACAGTATGTGAGACACATTCGGACTACGTCCACGGTGTCTAGGTGGAAGGTCGGTCTGACGCGTCCTCAAATATCCTCCGTAAGTATGGTCGGACACATTTGGGCTACACCCTCATATGTCCTCCTCATATGTCCTCCGATAACGCATCCCCCACCTTATCGCCGCACCACCCAGACCCACATGTCTCACCTATACCTCCCTGCTGCCAAACCATATGTATGGAACCCTGTAGGTTGGAAAAGTGGTCTGATATTTCCATTTTTTCATCTTTCCGTTTTTCATCTTCGTCTCCATGTCCGTGTTCAGCGGAGAGGAGGTGATGGCAAATGGAAAAAAGTCCGTCCAACCCAAGATACAGTATGACTTGCGGCCCTGTCATAAATGTTCTGGAACTCCAAAAGATGCTAAAAATAGTGCTCTCCACCCCCACTCCACCCCCATTGCAAAACATGTCTCAGGTCGTTTATGCGTATTTTTTCTTTGAGTATTCCACGAGCTATTGTGTGCGTCTTCTCTCCTGGCTGCTCTTGGTTGCACGGCTGCTTTTGGCTGCACAGGTTCCCCACCCACACAAAGAGCCTGTGGACCCACGCTAAAGGCTAAAAAATACGCGGTTGCTGCTAATCTGCCCTAACGGCTGCACAGCTGCACGGCTGCAGGGATCGGTCTTTGTTGCTTGGCCAATGGGAGGGCTGCAGGTGATAAGGGTGTAACTAAAGCTTCACCTACCGCCGGCCATCTACTTAGCTTTGAAAAGAAAAAAAACCAGGAAAAGCAAGGAAAGGGAAAAAGGAAAAAGAAATATCGAAAAAATAAGGCCTAGACAATAGCGGGAGCGGGAAGACAGATACATCAGTATTGTACACACAACAGTATTGTTTGTTTTACAATGTTTTCGATCTCCTGCGAAATCGAAAAATCAACATGTACAACTGCATCACGGCATATATCTGCGGCAATATATCGATATCGGGAGATAATATTTGCGTCAACCCGATCTGGGCCACTCGATCGGCTTTGGAGCCGACTAATTGGGAGAAAAAACGATCTGGCCAAATATTATCTGGAAAATTAACCCTTCCTCGAGCTACTTTAGGAGTAAAATAAGAGGTAACGCAAAATGAGAAAACGAAGCGCAAGCACATAAAACGAAAAAACGCACTCAAAACAGGGCATCCAAAAAACACGTCCAAAACACGTCCTTCTTTACGAGATGAGCCATATTTTCAATAACTGATCAGCAGTTTGTATTCTTTTCGCACGTGACTAGCCCAAAAATACGCCCACGAAAAAAACGGGAGATTACACGGCGTTAGTTAGCCGCTTCGGAACAAATTTGGTTTGGTAAGCATTTCAAACCTGCACTGTGAGGTCATACTCAGGTCGCTTACATCCAAATTTAGATCTACAAGTACAACGGTTTCTGCTCTATACGTGCTGTTCTACTTGTAGAGGAAGATCAAAAAGCAAAGGGGAAAAAGAAATACAGATAACGATTTGGAATGAAAGAGCCGATGATTGTGTGGCTGTTTCAGATCCAGATCCAATGGTGAAGATTTAAAACAAGCAAATAGTGGACAGAAATGGCCTTCATATAACATTAGAAGGTGCACTAGGAGCTGCATTCATCATTACTTATTAAAAATGTGACAAGATTTGTGAAAAAAGAGCTGAACAAAAGACACTATATAATTCGTGGAAATCAGCCTTTCGGTTCCTGGATCTCAGATCTGGTGATGACTAAGCAACATGACTCAGGACCGTGAGTCATCATCCAAACTGAGTCATCCAAACTGACTCACAGGTGGTAGGTCCAATGATAGCAGCTCGTAAAGCCTGTGTCACGTGACTTCAATTTTTATTTGCTCACGTGACTCTATATCCCTTTCCGAGTCTAACCATGTACTTCGCTTCTCCAAACTACTTCCGGTCATCCCACAGCAGTCTTTGTTGTGATGCTTAATGCCGGCTTTATAATGCCGGCTTTAAACGGACCCACTTTATATGCCGGGATTATAATGGAAATGACTGGTCAGGTGAATTAATGAGCCGCATGTTTGGGGGTGGTGCGAAGAGCTGTGGAGGTGAGAGGTGGTGCAAAATGATGCTGCGGGTGAGGGGAGTCGAATGAGAGTGGTTGGAGTCGTTTTCGAGCAAGTTTTGTTATCAAATTTGGAGATTTGGATTGTGTGTGAAGATTGTCAGACGTTGGTCTACACCGATTCATTCCTTCATATATCATAAGGCAGAGACCATATTGTAACATTCCTTTGCTAACTAAAGCTATAGAGAAGTCCCACTGGTACCAACTAGCTTCTTTAGAGTGCTGTAAGGCACGACAGATGCACCCTACCTGGTAGGTATAATTATCACAGCCTCACATAATCCTTCGTTAGATTCACTCCTGGTCTTCAGTAAGTCCTCAGTACTACCGGTGCCGGTACCCACTTCATGACTGCCTTCTTCCTGCCCAACAGTATGGTTCAGACTCACTGTTATTACAGTGTACCGGTATTTAAATAAATTTACATGTTTATAGACAATTGGTCCTAAGACACACATGTGCAGATCTACTGTTTCAGATTCTTTCTAAAGGGCCTCAAAAAATGTGGGTGGCTCGGGAAGTGTGATCGACATGCAATTTACCATATTGTGGTAACGTAATCTTCTGTTTCAAAACTGCTGCATTGTTCAAGCACTGTATACAAGTTGAACAGATGACATAATTACTTATACTATCAGTACAGTAAGTCAAAAACATGGGCAAAATACGCACCCGCACTGCACAACACAGCACCTGCTTTTTTTTGTTTTTTTTGTTTTTCTTTTCCATAAATATACATCAACTAACACAATCTTACATGCTCCAACTCATTTCTAGTGCTCTATCCATCGTCTATGTATAGGGAAGGCTCTACACCACAGAGTGTTAACAGACTCTGGGAGCTTTCAATATTGATTGTGATAAAAAGGTAGAATCACTCATCTACCAGCTATCTTCAGTTGAGCGAAGGGAAACTGCTTCTCAGCTTCTAGGAAACTGCTTCTCAGCTTCTAGGAAACTGCTTCTCAGCTTCTAGGAAACTGCTTCTCAGCTTCTAGGAAAGAAAAAAAAAAATGAAAATCCTTGAGTCCGAACAAATGTCTCTAAATATCTGAGTCTGGGATGCTCTCCGCCTATATAGCTCTTGATCTACACCTTCACAACCGCCATGAATATCTGTGACTTGCACACACACAACTACAGCAAGTATTTGAAGCCCTGTTTTTTCTGATTCCAACAGTCTTACTCTCCTACTCTCAGATAGAACAAGAGTATACCAGGCATAGGGTGTACTATCTATATGCTGTTGGAATCCCTGCGATTCGCTGATTCCAGCAATCTTACTCTCATAACTCTCAGATTAGTATTACGTGCTTGAGTCACGATACAACCAAGAGTATCTCAACTCAGCAATTCTCACCCAAAACAACGTATCAACATCTCATTCGAACCGCCTCGTTCTCCTCATTACAACTGGGTCACTGTCTTGTCTGTCAGATGAGTATTTTGGCCATCAGTACCCCCTTAGTAAATCGTAACTACAGGTTCAATAGACGAACACGGGTATGACTCTTCCATAACCCGCTTGGGTCCATTCGTGACCTTCAGCCACTCATTCCGCTCGCTCATCACTCGTTAATTAACTATATCTTTTGAGTCATGACCTCGTATGACCTCCTGGTCCATTGTTGTCCATTCGCGGCCTTTGGCCACTAATGACCTCTGTCCATATGAGGTTATCAATTCACGGCCATTCACGGCCATTCGCGGCCTTCGGCCACTCATTATATACATCAGCTAAAATCACTAGCCTGCAGGTTCCGGGTCATGGCCGGAAGAGCAATCCTGATCCCATCGAGATCCTTGGTGACACAGACCTGGCAGCCCAACCGCGACGTCTCAGTCAAACCAAACGCCAGATCCAACATATCATTCTCATCATCATCAGGCTCCTCCAGCTTGTCGTAGTACTCGGGGTCCACAATCACATGGCAGGTAGAACAGGCACAAGAGCCGCCACAAGCACCCTCCATATCCAGGTTGTGGGCCTGTGCGATATCAAGCAGGTTGTCACCTTCGCACGTGTCCACCACAATCTGCTCGCCGTCCTTGGTGATGAAGGTCACCTTGATTTCCTCGCCGGGCTTGGGGGTGTGCACATGGCCGTGGAAAAGAGGCATGGAGGTGGAGAACGGGCGGGTTGCCCGGGCAACGGGTGCAGTGAGCCGAGGCGCAAGTCGGCCCACGGTGGAAGTCCGCAAAAGAACGTGGCGAGAAAACGTACGGAGCATTGTCGGGGATGGTCAAACGTTGATTCCATGTTGAAATGTTGGAAAGTGCAAAACTTTATTTTGGGATTAGTCAGCCCAACGAGAAATATTTGGGGTGGGTGTGAAAAAGTGGCAGGTGGTAGTGGAAGAGGAGGGGAGTACAATGGTGTAGTTTTTATTTAATTATAATGGATATTGAGTGAGATATGAGTGAATTAGACGTCAAATGAATGAATTTGTGGTGGCAAATAATCTGATTGAGAGACCAAAACTGTAATAGTGTAGATATGCGTGAGTTACATGTGATTAGGGTGTTTATTTGAAGGTTGGTTGCTGTTAATGGTATATTTTTGGGCATTTTCATGAAATATGCTTAGTCATCATCTTCAATATTGCTCCAAATGAAATTTTAAAAGTGGTATATTGTAGTTCTCCGATCTTATAGTCAAATGCACTCTTCAGAATTGGGCTATATTTCCCAGTTACTCACTAGTATCTCATTCAAAACCAACCAATAGCCGTGCGTATAGTAAGACAGTAGTAATAAGGCAGTGGAAAAAGTTGCTTTGTTTTTTGAGAGATTTTTGCAAGTGGCAAATACATCAAGAGCAATTCAGAGGTGGAATACAATCACGTGATACACATTTGAGAGTTGTATATTTTCAAGCCGTTATCATATTGCTTTTGATTGGACGTGCATATGAGTGTATAAACGGTAATTGGCGGAGTTATAAAATTCAAGTCACGTGAGAGGTACTTTAGGACCATACAAATCGATCTAGATGGGTCTCAATCCTGTAGGATTATTATTACGCGAGTTATATTGGTTTCCAGTTTTTTTCACATTTATTTCATCTGGGGTAACTTTTGGAAAGTCAAAAACACGTTTTCTAGAATGTCTGAAGTCTATTCTTACGCATTCATCTCAACGGTATTGTTTTTGCTGACTAATACAAAAGTCTAGAATCTATACTAGCCCATATTGAGGCCTTTTAGTCATCCAGGAGGGCTATAAAGTGTACACAAAGAAAGCCCCGGGTTCAAAGAGTCACCATCTTTACCCCTCAGTCTCCAGCTCTTGTTATCCGCATCACAAGCTGTTTTTGGTGCAGGATACAGACGCACTGAATTTAGGCATAACCGAGAAACACAAAAGCACAAGGAAAACGCAAAAGAATAGCTGACATACAAAAGATGCCGTGTGCCAAGTTTGCCTGCAGTTTTTTTATCCGCTATTGCGAGATCTCCGTCTTTCTCCGGGTGCATGCAGGTTGAGTTTTGGGGGTGATTCTGTGTGGAAAAGAGGGTATTTTATAGTTTCAATAGAACCGCCTTATTTTTGTGATTCTAACGGTATATTTATTTTTCCATTTACTGCGTCCGTACAGGATGTACTGTTGCGTGAAATATTTTTTCCAAAAAAAAATTCAACCTTCTTCCGATATGTAAGCGGAAGTATTTTGTAGAGGTTTAGAACATGATAGCAAAGAACTGAAAGTGGCAATTGAGTCACGTGAGTGAATTGTATCACGTGGCAAAATATTCCCCCATTTGGACTACTTTTGACACCTCAGCACCCCGCTACCCCACATGAGATTATGCATGTGTGTGTATGAGTATACAGGATATACTGTGGAGCGCATTGTACTCATTACTAAGGTAGTTATGTATCAACATGACTTATTGTGGACATATAATCAATATTCCTAATTTTCTAAGCTCTGGGATCAATATTGACCGAGTTAGGACAATTCAAAGTTTTCCACTAAACCCTTATCTAAGTTTACACTTTAGATAGTATAGTCAACAAAAGAAGGACTCTGAGAACCTCACTAGTTTCACTCATTACCTACCCCCAATAAATATTTCAAATATATTTCTCGACTATACCCATCTCTCTAATTTTAACCATCCTACTCTCACTCCAATCCAAGCACACTATAATTACGTCACCCGCGCAAATCGAACTGGCCACCCCCCCTCCGTATCATACACTATCGACTATCACGCATATTCATTCTTCGCCACGACACACGATGGAAGCGAGCGAACTGTACAAGAGCTACGAAACGGACTTTCTGCTGGCGCAGTCCGAGATTGAGCAGAAGCTCGAGAGTATTCAGACCTTGGAGCGAGGTGAGTGTGAAAAAAACGGGGTTTAGTGGGGAGGCGTCTGGGAGCAACGAGACTAGTGTCGTTGTGATCAGGGGAAGGAGCCGGTTATTTTGGTACTGGTTTGGGGGTGTTTGGAGCGGTTTTGGCGGTTTTGCTGTGGTGTTGTTGCGGTGTTGTATTACACAAACAGGACTACATACAATCTCAGTGTGCACAGAATGGGAGTGGGGTAATGGGGTTTGTGGTGGATTCAGCAGTGTACAACGATACTACTGATGCTGCTTGTGGTGTTCTGATGATGATGCTGCCACTACAAACCCCATGTTGCTACTTGCCATTTGCCACTAAAACGCTACTAGCTACAGACTACCACTGGATGTTGTCCGCACGTGACCTACGGCCACATGCTACCGTTTCACTACTAACACAGACGCACGAACGTCCGCCGTAAAGGCCGTCGAACGAACCATCGGCGAGGCTTATGAGATTGTGAGTATGAAAGGGGTGGGCTGTGTGATATTGCCCAATGGCACTATTGCTAAGATGGACATCCAGTATGATGTTGGATCTTCGGAATGAGCAATGTGACTGGGATGTTGCTACAGTGGTGCTGAAGACTGATGGCATATGGTGGTAACAATGCACTTATGAAGTATGCTCTTGGCTAGAACAGCATGTTTGCAGATGCTATTGGAAGGTAACATTGGACATGCTGAGTTGCAATGCCATTCTGATGCCTTCTGAAGTGATGCTATATGACTGTGATGGTGTTTCTGGAGTATCATGCTCTACAGTTAGGACGTAACATTGGACATACTGAACAGTGTCGTTCTGTTCCTTCCGAACTGATGCCATATGACTATGATGTTCATCTTAGATATCACTATTACCGTTCTGATCTGTACTGTCTACTTCAGAAGGCATATGCTGTTTCTGAAGTCAGTCCTCTGTTCATGCCATTGTGTTACTGTCTTACATAAGGCATACCCAGTCAGACCCTCTGTACTGTCTGAGTGTCATGACCATCGATGGTGTTTGTCCTCATGTGGTCTGCTCCTGCTGTTGTCTTATGTTCATGTGTTCTACTGTTCATATGTTCCACTGTTGGCCGTAAGATGACAGTCTGGAGACTACAACAGTCTCCTGGGTCATGTGACACCACAGTCTCTTGATCACGTGATCCAGCTAGTCACGTGACTCATGTGAACCCACTTTTTGGGTCCGCTCAGACCTTCGGCCGTCGCTACCGGCTCCGTACTAACCCAGCTCGACCAACTCTCCGTCGAAATCCAAAACATCCCCTCTTCGTCTCGAGCCCCCCTCTCTGCCAATCTCCGACAGTACCGACAATCTATCCAGTCGTCCAAAAAACAGCTGGCCAATGTCGAGCAGGCCGGAGCTCGAAATGAGCTGTTTGGAGATCGAACTACCGCTGATGGAGACATTGCGCTCGACCAGCGGCAACAGCTTCTGTCTGGACAGGATTCGCTGGATCGAAGTTCGCAGCGAATTCGGGATTCGCAGCGGTTGGCCAATGAGACCGAGTCCATTGGAGCCAACATTCTGACGGACCTGCGTGGCCAGCGAGAACAGATTCAAAACTCGCGAAACACGCTGCTGGAGGCGGACGGGTACGTGGACAAGAGTATCCGGACGCTGCGGTCCATGACGCGTAGGATGGCCATGAACAAGGTGCTGACGTATCTGATTATTGCCGTTTTGGTGATTTTGATTCTGTTGGTCTTGGCTAGCAAGTTTTGGTAATAGAGTAATGAAATATGAGATTTAGTAGGGAGCGAATTACGAATACGACAACGTACGTACGTATACGTCACAGGGAATACGAGAAAACCAGTGTGTACCTGTTCATTCCATATTAAACAGAATTAGGGTTTTTTGAGATTTAAGGTTTTGGCGAAAGTGGGTCAGGGAGTACAAAAATGGCTGGAAGGCGAGGTAAAACTGGGTGTTTTTCCGGGTTTTTCTTTGCACGTCATAGCTAAGTGTTTTCTGCGTATTATCCATATTTTATTTTATTTTTCCCGATTTTTCTTCATTTTCCATAGATTAATCAGCCCTGATTAAGCACTAAAAAGGGGCTAATTATAACATATAAATGAACGTCTAAGCCGTTTCATACATAAGTGACTGGTCAATTGCCAAGCAATATATGTGCATTTACTTAACATACGAAAAGTGTCGTATCTCAATCAGATTGTACAATATGGGATTTAATTTTACTTCCCCAGAGTCGCCTGCTCTTGGGCTACATTTTGAACCCGCTAAAAGCGATATTGGCAGTTTCCACAACCCCTCTGTTAGTGTCTAAAAGTAATTTAGCGGCTTTTTGGAGCCTTGTATAGGTGGCATTTATGGCTGCTTGAAGAAATTAAACAAAAGAAACAAATACATGAGCAGAATTAGTTGTATCATTAAAGGGTATATCAAGAGTTGTATTTGCAGAAATATATTTTCTTGTTCAAAAGAAAGTATGATTTTCAAATAGTACATACGAACTTGACAAGGAGTTCATAATGATATCAGCTCATACTACAGTGTTTTGGGACACGTGACTAACGCCGAAAGTGATGTTTTTTTTAGTCACGATTACTCATGTCTACTTCTGGCACTCTGCACAAACTCTACTTAGACCTACTTGTCGTACCTTGCTGCTTGGCTGCTTTAGAAACAAGCAAGTCCAACGGGCAACCATAATAGTTTAGGTTTAGTTAACGTTAATTGGGCTCAGATGAGGAAAGAGGTGCGGAAAAAAAAGAATACACGGAATGCAATAAATAATTCCTATTGAAAAATAAATTATGAACCGAGGCAAGAAAGTACCGAGGAAACTGAGTATCACAATGAGCATCAGGGTCTCTGGAAAAATATTACATCTCTTGTAATTTTTTGTAATCAGACAGGTGTCAGTAATTTGACGGGTATGCCAAGAGTTCTATTTATATCAGAAGTAAAAGTGCTAATTAAATTAATATATTAACGAACCACGCTATACGGTGCAGAGAAAAAGGACTTTACAGAACGTAAAAACAAAATATGAAAATTGCTACAAATCGATTGTCCCTACAAGTAGTTTGCTCAACGTGTGTTTACTCACACTATAAGAATTAGCACTAATTATTTGTATTATTCCAACATCCAAAAACATCACAACTCAATTAAAACCACATTTCAAATTTGTTCAAATTTGTTCAAAATAAATCAATAAAATCAAGAAAAATACCAACAGCGCTTAGAAAAATACTGCCATATACGCCCTCCTCTTCTACACCCTCTCCAACCACTTCCAATCCAGTCACTTTTCAAATTCATTGAAATCTTCAAAAAATCGCCATTAATCCAAAACTGGTCCAAGTCCAAATAAATAAAGAAAAATACCATTATCCTCTCTATAAAATCCTCTACAAATCCTACTGCCCCCATAGTCGCTACTCGTCGCTGTCGCTTCGCTCCTGGCTCCTCATACACTCCTATGGTCGGGTCATAAATAATACATATATTAATATTACAATGCTTCAACAATTTGAATAATTTTGTCCACCACCTTGTCCATGATCGAGTCATCTCCTCTGACAACCACCAACTTGCCCTGACCTCTCAATTCCACCGCCGAAGACTCCAATTCAGAGCCCTCAGCTTGAAGATAAATCAACACATCTGGAGAGGGAAGGCCTCTCAGCAAGTTGGCAGAAGACATCCATTCCTCAAGGTAAGACGAATGGGGGAGGTCTCGTGAAGACGACACCGAGTCACGTGACTCGGAAACCGACCCTCTCGGTTCAGATACCGATCCTCTGGGCTGAGAAACCGATCCTCTTGACTCATGGGCCAGTTCGGCCACTCTCGTCTCATGCGAGTGCGGGTGCGTCACATGGTGGTGGGGGTGTGCCGAATGGGGCACGTGCGTCACATGGTCTTTGTCTTCACGCGCTTCACGCGACTCGTCATCTGCCGAGTGGGGCGCGATGGCCACACTGGGCGATCTGCCCGCACCTCCACTTGCAGGACTGCCTCCAGATTCGCTCTCTTCTGGGATAACTGAAGTGTCTCTCTTCCATCTCTCCATAGCCTCCGACTCTACCTCTTCCGAGTACGTCGACGCATGACTCTGCCGCATGAGGTGTTCCTGCACAAACTTGTCTGCGATTGTGACGAGGTAGCCATGCAGTAGCACAATGCCGTTAGACGAAGTTCCTGTTCGGAAGTAGTTCGAAACCAGCTGATGCAGACAGGTGATGTTCCACATGGCCGAGGCAAAGCCGTCGGTGATAAAGTCCGGTTTCTGGTTGATGATGCAGGCGAGCGAGTTTTGCGGTGTGGAAGAGGTGGTGGTGGTGGCGTGGGACGCTCCTGCAATGTTATGCAGTGTGACAAACGCGTAGTTGTGTTTGGGGGGTTCTGCGTTTGCCGCCGTGTTTGCTGCTGTGATGGCTTCAGTGGACGCTACCGGTGACGCTGCTGCTGATGCTCCTGGGGTGGCTGATGGTGTGGAAGTTGAGGCTGTTTGTGTTTCGGACACAGGTTCAGCTGCACCTACATTCTTGGCCAACTTCTCTCTCACCACTTCAACCACCCTTCTACCCCATTCACCTCCTCCCTCAATCGCCACAATGCGGCTTCGCTCATTGCTATTACCGGGCAGTGGCTCGCACAGCATGCTCAGCGCATCGGCCTTTTCTCTCATACTCATGGCTCCTCCCTCTTCACCAACCAGAGGCGATATTCGACCGGACGCAATCGCAATCGCGCTCTTGTACCGCACACTGCGTCGCTGCTGCTGGGGCAGATGATGGGGCGCCAGCGGATCGTGGTACGACGACGTTCGACGCCGCTTGGTGGCATGGTCCTCCTCGATTAACGCATGGGTAGGAGGCAGCCGGGTTCTGTGTGTGAGGGAGTTGAGACTCAGAGGCGAGTGGAACGCCGGAGAGTACTGCAGCGGTTGTGACGACAGCTTGGGAGTCGTGGACTCAAACTTGATGTGTTTAGTGGGCGGGGTGGGTGCAGGGGCGGTGGACGACGACGAAGATGCCGCCCGTTCTCGCTCCTGCTCAAGCTCGTCTCTAGGTACGATGCGTGGCAGGGCCGAAAAGGTCTCGGGGGCAGAGTTGTGCCTTGTCTGAGCCGCCACATGTTCCACAGATGTGGGATAACTGTACCTCGCTGCAGGATGGGGGTAGTGCGGGTGGAACAGAGCCGCCTGGGGAGGCGGAGGTGGTGGCGGGTACGGCATGCCGCTGGCCGCGTCGAACGACGAGTGCGACGACATGCTGCTGATGCTGCTGATGCTGCCGGAGTTGCCGCTGACGCTGCTGAAACTGCCACTTCCTCCGCTTCCGCTGCTGCCTCCACTGCTGTGCCGTGGCGAGTATGTGTTTCCTCCTGCTCCTGCCGACGTGATGCCTCTACACACGGGACACACGCCGCTGTTGGTTTCTCCTCCGTTCTTTTTGGGGTTTCTGCGCGGCTGGTACCGGTAGTCGGGGAACCGTTCCAGATGGCTCCTCTTCTCCTCGTCACTCAGCTGCACCCAAAAGTCCTTTTCCGCCTGCGCCAGGCTTCGCCACTGCTCGCCAATGATTTTCGAAATCTCGGGGTTGCTCTTGCCGGGGTTTTCGGCCACCACAATCGAGTGGTGATGCTGCCGGTAGAGAATGAAGGCGTTTCTCGGGCGCGGCACACGGGTCACGTTGGGGCAGATGCAGACGTGCGCCTGGGCGAGAGGTGGGATGGCCGCGTTGGATGGTGGAGGCGCGTGCTGTTGGGGTGGCGGCTGCTGGTGTTGTTGCGCCGGGTGTTGCGCTGGGTGTTGCGCTGGGTGCTGCTGTGGGTGTTGCTGCTGTGGGTGTTGCAGCGGGTGGCCCTGTTGTTGCGGGTGCGGGTGGCCCTGCTGCTGCGGCTGCTGTGGTGGGTGGCCCGGGTGGCCCGGGTGGCCCTGCTGTGGATGCTGCCCCTGGTAGTACATGTATTGGGGATGGGGATGATGGTGTTGCAGCGGGTGTTGCGGTGGCTGTTGCGGGTGCTGGGGCTGGGGCTGGCCGTGCTGCTGCTGCTGCGGCGGTTGCGGCGGTTGCGGCTGCTGCTGCTGATGCTGTGGAGGCCCCTGCCCTGGGGGTCCGTTGTACGACATTTCGTTCGATTTACTGATGCTCCGTTAGTAGACTAGCTCTGGGGGATGGTGGTGCCGAAGATGCAGCCGTCGTGTGGGCGGTGGGGGGGGAGGGGGGGAAAGAGGGGTGTGTGTCGTCGCCTGTGCCGCTCTAGCCGGGGCGGTGATGATGACAAAAGCTGGATGGAAGCAGAAGCAGATGTGAGGTGTAGCAGGTGTCTTGGAAATAAGGTTTGCCACCATTTCGAGCCAAGCGCCAAACAAAAGGCTCTGTTGGTTTTGTCTTTTTTTAATCTTTGCATTAAGCTCCACAGATTATTATTTACAGACTGGCAAAAACTCTCTTTGGCAAAACGTAAAATCCAAACCTTGCCTCTTGGCGAACCCTAACCTAATCCTCTCCTATTGAGATAAAGTTTTAAGCGAGCAACCTAAGCTGACCGGTCGGTACACATGTCAGCGGAAGCTCGAAGATGCTCAATGTGGTGGTCTGTTTACTAATGCAAACATATTTTTTTATCCACTTTTTCAATTTCCACCTGTTTCCATGTTCTATTTCCACAAGCAGCTAATAGCCCTCCTCCTTCCATCCACCTATTGCCCAGACCTATTGGGTAGACTTTGATCAGCCCAAATGTGACACAAAACTGTTTTTTGACAGACACTTACCGGTGGATCTGCTATTGTTGCAGAATACCCATGCTAATGATATATATCATACTATCATACTATCGTGTTATAGTGGGCGTCCAGGTGGGGTACAAACCACACAACGGTTATGTTTGTGAGACATTATTTTGACCGATCGCTTACTAACTCTGTAGTCATATGCGCCTGCTACCAAGCTTTGCAACAAACCATCTTGCATATCTGTACCACGTCTGGTTTCCGAATTACAGCTTGCCCTAGTTTTGCAATTACGATTTGACAAAGTCCCAAAAAAAAATATTGCAAAAAGCCTCATCTCGCCGGAAAAAAGCCGGAAAAATACCGTGAGTAGCGCATTCGAACCGCCAGCTCTTCCTCTTTAATCTCGTCCAAAAATCTCCACCTCATCTCCAAAAACGCCGATTTGAAACACCCAAACCTTACCCCACATAAACCTCTTCCAAAATTTGTTCCATGGACACAATACCTTAAATTACGTAATACTTTTGGATGTCTGTAACCCCTTCGATATCAAAGCCACGCGGTAAATATCACTAGCATTAAAACGCCCTCATTCCGGGCTCCATTTCCATACCCTTTTACCCCCACTTCCACGACCCAAACTTAGTGCATCCCATTAGGGCGAAAAGTGACATATTGTTTCTTCCAATTTCTTGTTTCTTGGCGTATTCTTACGGGCTCCGGTACTTTAAGTTGTTTTAAACCCGTGTCGGAGCCGTGTATTTTCTGAGGGTATGACGATGTTCAGAAGTGTAGAGTTTGAGCAACAGCACAAGAAGTAACACAGAATGGAGGTTCTGAGCATTATTATGGCCTGAAGTTCTCACCATGGGTTCTCTCCAAAAAATATCGCATATTCTGGGCCTTTTATTATGTCCAAAAAGTCGATGCTCATTTCCCACTGCCCCGCAGACTATCGTATTTAACGGCCATGAAAAGGGCACGCAAAAAAATACCTAAAAAGCTGTAAATTTTACTGAAGAATGTCGGACTCTGGATTAACCTGGCATGATTTTTCTGGCCTTTACGGACAACTTTTTGCTACTATTTTGGGTCTGCAAAAACGCATCTATGCCAATCTTGTGTCAACGTCACAGCTACTTCTGGGCTCGTTTTTGCAGGGCCTTTTCTTGGCTGAGGTGTAGGTTCCCCGGAGAAACCGTGGAAAGAATAAAAATGCCATTTGGCTGGATAGTGCTGTAGAAAAACAAACAACCGCAAAACACCGTTTACTTAAGCTTATCATGCTTAGTTACATCCATAGTTGACCTTTACTTGAGAAAAACCAAAGTCTCCCAATTTCCCTTCCGTCCGTTTTTTTCACCTCGTATAAACAACCCCTCACATGGAACACCTTGTCGACAACCGCATTGTGCAAATATTACGCGCTAAAATACGAGGGGGCACAACGCGGCGTTTCCAAGGCTGTTTTCGGACTGCAGAAAGGGCTAGACGTGTTTAAATGGATATTAGACATGCTGCCCCGGCTAAGTTGACGTTGAGGAAGAGATATGTGTAATCAGCTGACCTCCTTCTGCCCGGAAACGTCTTGCAAATCCGATTTTAAAATTTCATTTTTTGTTATTCTCCCATTCCACAATCTACACTCATACAGTGAGACATAGCAACACGCCATAATGATTATACGCCTCCAAAGATCTGTAAATTTCGCTTTTCAGACCTCCAGCACTCGTCCTATCACGTCTGCTGTTTGTGTTATCTCTCCTTTTTCAAATCCGGCTAGCTTCACACTAGCGCATCTATCCGAGATCCACTCTTTGGCATATAGGAGAGTAACGGAGACGGAGGTTGGAGGCAAGCTAAGGAGTTTGAATAGGTTAAGCAGATGATTTGAGACAGTCTGGGGATTTACACGTGCAGTATTTGGATATTGCATGTATCTGGTGCTGTGTCGGAGCTATGGTCACGTGAGTTATACCGTTCGAATCACGTGATTTTTCTCCTTCTTTTGATACAGCCCACTTGACTGCTATATCCTCAGCATATCCTCAAGTGAAGTAGTACACATTCCTGCACTGTGTGCGTCCTTAGTCTCTCAGAAAAGACGAAATCAAAATACGGGTGGGTTAAAAGCAAGAACTACCTAGTCGGATGCGGACGAAATAAACGGTTGTGTGGTGGGTCACGTGATACACTTTTAAGGGCCAAAAAACCGTTTCTGGAAATCGGAGATACCACAAACTGGGCACATGTTTCCAAATACACTTGCTTATCAGATCTACCGTTGTTCGTAAAATCTTGTTTTTATTTTGAAATTCATTTTTCATACTCCCTTCGGGCTGTATCTGGGTTAAGCTGAGGTTTCTGTATGAGTCACCAGCTGCTTCATTTTGGCTGTTTTTAGGTCGTACAAGCCACAGTGACGTCACGTGGCCCTCATGGTCACGCGACTAAAACTTCCCTACCTCTCACCTAACTGGTTGGCCCGTTATCTCTCATTATCGTTATTTCACACTACGTACACCCCAGCCTGAACGATTACATTAGTGTTAAATTACACAAAAAGCAACCGTCATATGCAGCCACCGGCTTGGTGTGTTTGTTTACTTGGTTGCTTGGGTGCTAATATGATATTCATTGTGTGGATCACCAAGTCGAAACTTGAATTTTCCAAACCCAAGTAATATTGCTCTGATCGGGATATAGACGTATTTAACGGCTTGCACGATCTCGCTCATCACTTTCTGTACCTCATTTGGGCTACTTTTTTACGTTTTTTTACGTTTTTTTTTTTATTCCACTTCTAGATCTGTTAAACTGTAACGGCATATATCTTCGATTTGTTGAGGGTCCACTAAGAGCCCCCCAGCCGCCAGTCGCGCTAAAAGTCCCAAAAGTAGGCTAAAAAAGGAGAGTGCGATTTTCAAAATCGGAGGAAAATTCAAAAAAAATCGTAGAACCGATAAGTGTATGTATATTTCATAGCCAAGTTGTATCACTGGTTTGACTGAAGACTTTACCCCAAAAATATTACATTTCACTTAAGAGTACTCGGATCTTGAAGTGCTAATGTTGGCCAGGTTTAGCGTCCACCATCTAAGGTAAATGGAGCTCATTAAAGGTCTCAGGCGTTTTTTTGAACTGCTGTAAATTTTGCGCATTTTTTACGGATTTTTTGGAATTGTTTTAGACTGAAAAATACACGTAGGATTCGATCGCTTGGGGGTATGAAGGGACGATGTTGGATCACGTGACACGGGAAAATGCCGCACTCTTTTTTCTATTTTATTTTTTTTGCAATTTCTCAAGAAATGTTCGCCAGATCGACATCGGGTTTGTGCAGGGACATACAGATCCATGCTAAGCTTTATTGTATAGGGGCAGTTTTGCCGATGCAATTTAGGAGAGGTGTAGGGGGAAGTTGGTGGTTCCAGTGGTGTTGAAAGTATGATCCTAGGGTTGAAATTGATCCTAGGGGTTCAATTTTTGTATTTATGAAATTTATAGGGGTGGTTTGTGATCCAGTATTTCTTACGTAAGCTCTCGGGCGGGCAAGCACCCGCGGAGTTTATTTGTGGTTGCCGTGAGTTAAAAATACATAGACTGATTAATTTCAGATTTACAGCAGCAACAGCAAAACCAATTTGGCGACTGCAGTGATTCGGCTACCGTCAATATACTTGGAGTTTGCGATTATGATTAAATAATATGGTGACGTGAAAATCGACCCATATGTCAAAACGTCACTCTATGACATTTCCGAATCCAGACCTGAAACAACAAGGGTCTAAAAGTGAGACAGCTGGACTGATCAAGCCGGATCTGTGTATTTGTGGTTTGCGTGGTTCCAAGTATTATTGTACAGTGCCATTTAGTCTGAAACACTAGGTTGTTAAGGAATCTCCCAACTAGGCCACGAACATGGTTTATGAATTTTAACTAGACATTCCGCAGAAACGTCACTCAAAGTGGGTTAATATCGATCCAGTAAAATATTCCAGTACATCTCTGCACTCCTGATTTTTCTCGTCATGTTCCAGAACTCTCAAAATCCAATTTGCTCCAGTTTTCGAAAATTCCCAACCGCGAATCGAACTGCCCACCCCCACGGACCCCCACCCAAATAAACTTTTGCGGCCGTCATTAGTGGATCGCTAAACTGCACGCTGCAATCAGATGAGCTGTCAGATATACGTCAGCTGTTCTAACTGCCTATTGGGGAGTCGTACGAGTTGGATAAAATCGATTCTTTTTTTTTGTCCAAAGCTCAACATGTTGGACGGTGGATATTTAACCTACCACTGTATTTTAACCGAGCTTTAGAGTTTAAAATGTGGGAAATGAGATGTAACTTGTTGATTAGTAATCAGATTTGGCTGGTATTTGGGCTGCAACATTGAAATGTCACTATGATCCTCCATCCCTAATTACTAAGCAAAAACGTATCTTTTCACCTCTAAACTCTAAACCCGCTAACCCCTAACGCCGAACAGCACGTGACTGCCGAAAAAAGCAAATACCGCGCTAGATATGGTACGAGAAAAGCAATTTACGGACATCGGGCATTTTTTGGCCTAGTTCCGGTGCGTTCAAAAACGGAGTCTTGAACGTAAAGCAGGAATTAAAATGGCTATAAGTCGATGAGTAATTGTGCTAGGGGAAATCGGACTTTGGATCTGGAATCACACTGTCCGGTTTAATATAAATTCGTCTCTATCACGTGATACTATTACTACTTTACCTCTGAGGACAGATCTCCCTCACGTAGAAGTGGTACGATAATTCTACCCCCTTTGGTCCAAATAAACCGATGATCATCTCTATTGTCCTTCCATTCTCCGTGCTTCCGTTGCCGCAGTCTTTCCGTCTGTTGCTACAGTATTCAGAGTGTAATGTCCGCGGAGAAACCAAGAGGTAATTAACAAAGATAAGAAAAAGGGAGAATTAATAAATGAGCATGTGGATCGTTGCTGTTGCTCTATCTACATTCGCGTATGAGACTTGTGTAGTTGCTTGAGACATAATTAACCTTTCGAACAATGGACAATAATTTTTGTTTAACATGCAGTAATAATACAACTAACGCACATATTATTACTGACTAACCATGGCAACTTTAGTTGAAGGTTAAGTAGGTATTTAAGAAAATGTAAACCGATGAAACACGACATGGACATACTCAAATAAATCCCAAATGAATACAACCTGTCCATCAATCCCTCTACAACCCCCCTCAACTTTTTAAATTCGGGTTTTATTTTTCTTGCTCTTCACAGCCCTCCTATAGACAAGGATATCTACATATATCCATGCACCCCACTCCCAGACATTGGTAAACGCTCACCCGCTCTTGTCAGGCACTCCCGACCCCTCCAGAGCGGGTACGAGCAAAAAAAACCACCCCTGTACATACAAAATGCGCCCGGAAACGGTAAAAAACAAAGAAAAAACGTCGTTTTCACCCCTGGCACGCCGGGGTTTAAAGATACCGCATCTCTGACGCTACAGGGTGCTCGCTGGGGTCCGTTGGCGTGTTCCGAGGGTTTGAACCTGTTGCTAATTTCCGATTTTTCCACGGAGTAGAAGAAAAAATAAAGTTGAAGACCGGAATCTGGCGATCGTCATACCTGGCTTGAAAGAGGAGGTTTGAGAATGGGTGTTTGTGCAACGCGTTCAGGAATGGGTGGGTCACGTGACACTTTTCTTCCCAGACCCAAATTCAGCAGCTGGACCCTCATTTATTCCTCCTACTGCAGCCCGGTGCTATAAGACGAGACTCTGAAACACAGACCCAACCTACGCCAGAATAGCTCAAAACAGGCCGTATGTGGTATCAATCTGCTCTCCTTGTTTCGGCGAGTCTGAGTATATGCTTGGTTTTGCGTTTACTCGAAAACCGGCCCTGGCACCCACACCCAAAACATAAACGCCTATAGGATCTAAAACTGAGCCACGCACTTATGTCTATGATTTATACCCACAGTCCATAATAACAATAAACATGGGCGGTCAAGGTTTTCTGCAAGTTGAAACGGCGCTTATGTAACAAGTAGAGCGGAGTTACGTAAGAAGGAGTTGAGGGGATTAGTGGAGGGTTTGGTGGGGTTATGTAAGAGCTGCAGGTATATAGAGGGTATGGTTCGATAGCCCTGAGTCGGGGCATTCAGAAAATGTAATAATATCTTCACCTCCTCACCCCATACGTCCTCAAACAGACATTTCCTACTTTACCCCAATCCCCCGCTATCTATAAACTTGTTGATGGTACGGCCCCAAATCTACTTTTGCCGACTTCCTCCCGAACCCTGAACCGCCACTACTCAACTCAATTCCATTCTCGTATCGCCTATCGTATTGGAATGGAGATCTGGCGCTAGTCAGGGGGCGTGTGAAGATTCTGAGTGAAAGAGAGATGTATCACGTGATATTTTTACGTCAAATGGACGTATCAGATCCGTGCAATCACGTGAGCAGTAGAATGGTCTGTTTTGACCCATTTTTCGTGAAAATACGTCCGTTTCAAAAAAAAACATTGGTTCCCACTTTGAACCCTGTTGAGATCTGTACAAGCTCTGAGACAAGAAAATGGGTGGGTGAAGGTTTGGGAGATGAAGTTGCCTAAAATGTAGGTTTCCGGTATGCAAAATGCTCGTCACGTGACGGAGAGTCCAGAAATGCCCCTCTCGTGGCTCTACCATGTCTCCTCGTCTCGCTACAGGTACCCAAGGTTTGTTAAAGAAGTAGTTAATTAGAGTGCGTTAGGTTGAGGTGGAGAATTAGGGGTCAGTCTACCAGGCTCAGATTGAATTGAATTAGGCTGAATTTTTGGTCACGTGATTATAAACACCCCAATAAACCTCAGGCCACTTTAATAGCCTCTGTTCAGATATTATATCGCACAATAATGGCCCTTCCCTGCCATCTCTCCTTACTTAACATAGTTAAGGTTACGGTCGGTACTGTAAGTGGGCTACTCGGGTAAATTCACCACCGATTGGGCTTGTCCACTAGCTTAGCCTAGGTTTGCAAAGTTGCTTTTGCGAATCGATCAGCCGTGTTTAACACTATTTGTTGGTATCAAAATGATCACAGAGAGCTGACGGTTTAGCCCACGGGGTCTGTTTTTGCATAGCGGAGATATTGGTGTCACAAATGGCGAAAAGCAATTATGAATATTTCCCTTTAAGTAAAAAAAAAAACCTAGTCCCAACAGCCTTTATTTGATGCAGTAGTCATTCTGTCACGTGTAGTCACGTGAACGCTTACTAATCAACACGTGAACGGAAACACGTGACTCACCCCAACCGATCCATGTCATTGAAGCTTAGGCACGTTAAGGTGCGTCACGTGATTACTAACTTCATTATTGTCACGTGATCGGCATCATCGGTTACGGTTGCACAAATTCTCCACAAGCCTTTTTTTCCCAATAAGCTTTGGCCGATATTTTTTAATCTTTTTTGTTTTCGATTTTGTGGCCCTTTTTAAGGTTTTAAATAACCGTGGAGTAAGGTTGGCTGGAGATATGGTTTTTAGCAAGGAACAGAAAGGGGTTACACTGTGTGGATTGGATGGATTGGAAATCCGGAGGTTGGATTGGACGCGCCGCGATCGTCCGCATCTGGTGCAATGTCAGGTTTCCTGTTTGGGAAACTATTCGGGAAGTTAGATTTCGCCCAGAAAACAAAAACCCCAGCCTGTCAAGTGTCTGACCTGGGATCACGGAAAGAATGGTATTGTTGGATTTGTCGTAAACTCACCAAGACTGGAGGTTTTTCAGCTGGCGTGACTTTCGTCTTTTCGTCGAGTTGTGCCGGAAATACCCGAGTAGTGCTGCCAGCAACGTGAAACTTGTTGTGGAGCCGTCTACTGCGTGTCTACACACATTGACACATCGCGATCTACTCGCATTGACTTTTATTGTGGGAGGAGTGGTACTTGTATGTGACGTGGCAGAAGGATAGTTTAGGTTTAGTTGAGTAGAGGCCCGGTTTAAAGTATAGAGTTGAGAGAATCTTGTTGTTTACTTTAGGTTTGTTGGAGATGTAGATAGGAACAAGGGGTACCAGCACCCACAGATGCACCCATAAATAGAGACATTTTTCGCTGCTCCGTCTCTCGTTTACCTGCAGTGCATCCCGTTCCGTCGGAGTCTTTGATGCTGATCAAGTAACCTTAGATCTAGAACTGAGACATTTAGCGAGATCTGCACTTTCGGTTGGAGTAGCCGAGTGCACGGGGTGTTATATGTGATCAAAATGTGCGCAGTGAGCGTGCGAGAAGACTGGTGGAGTCGTATATCACGTGAAGTGCTTATTTCACGAGATATCACCGTTTCCGTTTTCCCGTCCGCTTACTAATAATCACATGACTGCTTTCCGTAATTGCGCCGGTAGCATGCAGCTGAGACACCAAACAAGTTTGCAAAAGAAATGTTTCACATTGCTGAAAAAGAAATTCTTACGGGGCATAGATGAGACATTGAAGAGGTATTAGATAGAGGTAAACGGACCAGTATGAACAGTATCAAGCCTGTGGAAGGTGCACGATCAGGTATTTCAGTCACGTGACTTGCTATAGCCCATGTATTTTAAACTTCTTTGTACATGCAACCTGGATGGACGGCTCCATGTACTGTACTCCATCTACCCTTGTTTACCCTAAGCTAACCATGTCACACACAAGTTATATGGTAGTCACGTGACAGTCATGAGAGTACGTAATCAGATTACGTAATAGAACATCACCCATCTCCAAACTACTCACCTGTCTGGTCATCTCCACTATCACATGGAAAGATCACCATAACGGCTCATGCACTGTCGATCGATTGTCAGATCAATACGAGATGATGCGAGTCACGTGTGGCACACACAAACACACAAACACAAGCACAAGCACAAGCACAAGCACAGAAGCACATAATTGCAAGTATATTCCAGATCGGGTAACCAGATCCGGTACATGCACGGTAACAACACTAGAGCGGCACAAAAGGGAGCTACGCCGCTTACTAAGCCAATGTAGCTACCCGTCTACCCGTGTTTTTTCCGTCGTATTTTACTTCTTCACTTGAGTTGTTCTACCACGACCTTTCCTCTCGGCTAAGCGAGAGTTTAGCGGTTTAACTTTAAGAGTAAGGTTTGCCAAGCCTCTCCCTTGGCGCTTGGCGGGCTCAGAGCTTGGCACCAAAGCTGCCCAAAGCTAGAGTTAGACCAGAGTTCAAGAGTTGCTGTCATGTGACCTGGCTAGTGGCTTATTAAGCAGAAAAAATGGGAAAAAATTAGGCCCTTTTTTTTCGCTTAGTAATTCCACCGTATAACCTTGCATGAGGCCGGAGGTGTCGGACATGCACACCGTATTGCGGACCATGGGTCACGTGAGGACGGCGTCAGGAGAGTGCAGGTGAGCAAATATAGAGTGGATACAGTGACAAAAAGAGTATGCCAAGGTTATCTTGGGTGGGGTTTTAAGCCATGTTGTTTTGGTCAACTTTGGAACGGTTGTGTGGGTGTAGGTGTGGATTTTTGTAGCTCAAATTGAAGCTGGAGATGAGACAGTTCTAACTGTCAAGTCGGTTTCCCCCTAGCATGTATACTCCCTGATCTGTATGTGATTTAGTATTGAAAGATATCTAAAAGCTGTATTTGCTTGTGTAGATTTGAATAATCATGTGACTGCACCTCTGAGTCTCATTCCCACAGACGTTCTCCACATTTCATCTACATTTCATGTCTCTACCACGCAGCTGAAACAGACAGGCAGTGGACGATACCACAAGTGTACAGTGTGTCTCATAATAAGCCCTGTGTCTCTGATGAGCCTCACGGGCTGTTTGCAGGCTGATACAGTACGTTATCGACTCTCCTGAGTGCTAAAATGTGAAACAGACTAATCTGCTGTTAATTAGGGGTGCTGCTTGTAGTGTTTACAAGTTGTGAACAAAATCCCAAAAGAAAAACACAGTCACGTGACTAGTAGCGCTCCACGTGACAGTCGCTCCTTCAAATCACACTCGTCGTATTTCCAACTCCAACTCATCGTATTCCATCGTTTCCCTAGATAAACTTTATATCTGTAGATATCCACTATTATCCAGCGCTATAGTGCTCCCACGGGAAAGGAGACTCTACCATTCGACTCCCCGCATCTCAGCGGTTCCAACAGTACCACTATTAACCCTCTAGCTGCTCTACAGCGTATTCACCGTGCGTATAACTAGACACCACTAAATATGTAAGGACTCTGCAGTAGTCTAGACTAAGTGATCAACTACTGCAAAGCGATATGGCCTGATTATTTGAGGAGCTGTTTGAGCGTATTTTGGAGAAAAAATTGAGTGTTTTTATTTATTTTTGCGTATTTTCTGGAGAAGAAAAACAAAGATTGATAAACAGGGCTTAAATCATATTAATTAGTTATTAATAATAACAACAAAATATAAAAACAGCTTGAGGAAGCCACTAGGCACAAAAAATCACCTGATTATTGCCTGGACTGCACTAGTGGATACGGGAGAGCTAGACTAGTAGAAATGGGGTCGTCAAAAGGTAAGTGAATGAGACTGTTACAGTATAGCTAGGAAACCACCGGGGTATTCAAAATACTCGTCTTGATCAGGGGAGTACTCTGGTGCAAAAATATTTGCACTTTTCCAACTTTTCAGCCAGCCACTGACACTCATAATCTCAGAATTGGAAAACTCTGGGCTATTTTGACACATGCTGTGGTCTATAATAGTCTCCACGTACATACCCTTGTGGCTATCTGATACGTGCTATGGAGATGAGGGAACGTGTTTGAGTAGCTTATCAGTGTTTGGTACATGCTTCCTAATACGGTAAGCACTTATGTAATCAAAATACCGTGTCTAAAGCACCCAAATAGGAAATACCGCTTTCAGCTAGGTCATCAGTTGCACAAACTAAGGCACTGTCTATTTGCTAGTACGAGAGTTTAACACTACACGGGGTGCGCTGCAGACCGGTACCGGCAGTAGGGAAAATGCAGGAGCTTCCGAAGAGCGATGAGTAGATGCACAGAGTGATGGAGTATCTTTGGGTCCAATTTTGGTCCATTTCTGACCAAAATTGAGCTCAGAAAATGGATTTTCATATCCCCACTTTTTTCAAGCTTAAAACTTCATGACATCCTTAAAGCTCGCCCAAAGTTGCCCAAAAACTCCCCCAGTACTACTCCTGGCCTACTGTTTCACCTCATCAACCATACATGTTGGTGGCTCTTCCTGGTCATCAGCCTAATACAGTAATTCCCTTTTCAGTAGCTACTTGTACCCCATTTTCCACGGACTAACCAAAGAGAAATACGGGTCAAAGTGCATTGACACGGTCCACTGCTCCTCCATCGCCTCTAAATTAGCTTCCTGAAGCCCTATCTCAACAGCTCATTGACATTCTAGGCATGACCTATGCTTAGCAATGATTAACAGCGTATACACATAGCCCAGGGCTGAGTAGACTGTACGGAGAGGTGGTGGGCATGGTATCTCCACGGGTGAGTAAAAAAAAGCGTAAAAATCTACAACTTGGCGAAAAAAAGTTAACACCAAAATGATAAAAGGGAGTCAGACTCATGGTATAATCCCACAATAACGTCATACAATATACCATTATACTCACATGGAACTCCCTGTTCTAACGCACTAATCAGTTTTCCTCCAGCTACTCTTGTTGTTGAGCTGTGTACTGCCCTGCCTCACCTCACCCCAATCAAGACAAACTCAAAGAATACACCTCAGACACCCCGGTTTCAACCATCGGCATGCGGGCTGCACGATGGCCGCCAAAGAACAAGTTTTTTTTTTTTTTCAGCCGCAGTTTTTGCTTTTCGCAACACAAACCTTTTTGGGCGATGCACAATAGGTGTTAGATTAGAGTTGGAGACAATATATTTGGGGGCGTTCCGGGAGTGCTACGGGGATCCAACCACTACCATTTTGTTCGTCTTGCGTCGCTGATTCCAGCCGTCCACTCAGATTTCAATTCGGTCCAGCCGATCGCCCGCAAAAACCCCGCGAGTCTAACTCAAAGTTCAACGGATATGTACAGGCCTTTGAAAAAAATGGGCTGACTTTTGAGAGTCTGTGCACGTCTGGAAGTTTGGACCTTCCGCGGGGTTTCGGCTTTTTGGGGCAGAGGGGCCGGGCCGCAAGCATTGTCATGTTGTCACGTGAGCTGGAGGCGGGTCACGTGGTGTATGTCACGTGTTACGGGTCACGTGACTTTCCGTCTCCATTTGCGCGTTTTTCCCTACCCCGATCCGATTGCTGCTTGTGTTGTTTTTCTGTTTTTCTGTTTTTCTTTTTTTATTTTCATATTGGAAATTTCTTTTTCTGCCGCTGCTCTCCAGGCCTTCGGTTTTGCAGACTCCAGTCTTCGGTGCATGTCACACTTGTCGACAATGAGCTGGGGTGTTTCAGATAAAACAGCCCCCGCCGGGTGTTACTGGTATAGTGGTAACGTACAAACCGGACTTTAGTATTAGAGTGGTCCAGCCATGTGCAAAAAGCAATTCCATAAATACGTGTTGCAAGAATTGCAACAATTGAAATTAATTGAAAATAAATAAATTGAAAATAAATAAATTGAAAATAAATAAATTGAAAATATATATAAATGAAAAGGCGATTGATGGAAGCTATCAGATCAGCTAGAGAACAGATCGGTGATCATACAATACACTTATAGGTGAACACTTAGGCATTGAATAGGTATAAGTACCCCTACCCAGTTAAAGTGAGCCCCCTAACTGTCGATTTAAACTCACCTATAAATCGAAATCACATGACTTGATTTATTAGTTTTATCCATTAATTCAAAATAAATTGAGAAGAAATATCTTAAAAGGATATTATATGAGGATTAATTGCTACGAATACTATCCTGTAATCATAAATAACCCCAAGACTTTCTTCAAAGAGCTATGTATTTATCTGTTTATTTTCCAGCTATTATTCGTGAAGTTAATGTGAATTTTGTTTTTTTTGGGATTATGCTTTTATTAAAAAGAC
Source organism: Yarrowia bubula (assembly GCA_900519075.1). NCBI lineage: Eukaryota > Fungi > Ascomycota > Dipodascomycetes > Dipodascales > Yarrowia > Yarrowia bubula. The sequence goes on along the minus strand of ULGX01000011.1, from coordinate 206,153 downwards.
AGCTACGGGGCTCACCTTTACTGGGTGGGGGTACTTAGAGGAAGGAACCAGGGGTATAACTCTGTCAATAGGGGAAAGTGGGTTTATGTACAGTGGTTATTCGTGTATGGATGATTGAGATAGATGGTTTTAGCTGGATGAGAATGTGCAATACTCACGGATCTCATGTCTCAATGTTACATCTGAGGTACCGGTACTACCAGTATAGACTAGTTAGGAATTACTTTAATAGTGTCTTAGAAGGGGTAAACCTAATGTAAATACAAAGGTTCTACTTACAAGGTAGATACAGCCATTAACAAGAATAAAAGATGAGGTATAATAACCCTTGGCATCCCTACAAAGGATATCTCAGTATGAGATAGAGTGTGACTTCACCTTTCGAGAAGAAGACTACAGAAAAACAGCCAATTGGCTATTATAGGCTTTTGTATGAGAATGCAGGTGTGATAATACAAGTACAGTAGCCAGTTTTCCCATTTCGAGAGAAAGACGATAAATTGACGTCTACGGTTATTCACACACAGTGTTCTTGACCCTTTCAGAACGGGACTACGGTTTCTGGACCTTTTTTTTTTTTTTTTTTTTTTTTTT
>ULGX01000011.1:174067-200206 GCA_900519075.1 Yarrowia bubula | reverse complement strand
GGTTTTTTTTTTTTTTTTTTGCTTGCTTGTTTTTTTATTAATACTAACACAGACTCCCCGAAACTGGCCCCGTGGCTAAATCGGAACTGGGGCTTCCCCTGGTTGTAATCGCAGGACTGCTGGTGTTCGTCTTTTGGAGATTCGCTAAGCGGGATAAGAAGAAGCAGGAGTAAGCGCTTGCAAGTACCGGTACGTATATAACAATGATTTATTATAGAAATAGAAATTAACAAATTGACCATTCGTCCTATACTGTAGAATTGTATGTCGCAATATCTTCACTCGCAGTACGCTAAAGAAGTAGCCCGTGAAGCGGAGACCTCAGCAGAGAAGAGGTTGCCTTCCATCACGTCCACCTACGATGCACATGAAAAGTACCTCCCTCTGTTACAGCATGCACAGCCGGGCTATACACTTATCCAACCACCGTTGTCCGATCTGATGGGAGGAGGAACTGGGTCAGCTGAGACGTGAGCTTAGCAACGGTCGTAATCAGGCTGTAAGGGACTCGGTGTCTCTTAAAATGCAAGTCGGTCACATTGCCTGGCCTATCGCGATTCGTGGATCATTCTCCACAAGAAGCGCCATGCTATGACTAAAAGGATTGCTGAGTTAAAGGGTATTTTGGCTGAGAAGGACGACGCCCTCAGAGGTGGAGTCTCCAAGGCCACAATGCTTGAGCAGGAGAACGAGACTCTTCGGGCACAGGTTTCAAATCAGAATCTCAAGGAGCTGCAGGAGCTTAAGGCTGTCAAGAAAAAGCTGTCTAACCTTGAGAAGGAATTCAAGGGGCTCAAGGGTAAACACGAGACTCTTCTGACGTTGATCCAGGAGATTAAAGTGGAGAAGGAGCAGCTTGAGACTTTGAATTCGGATATGGCTAAGACCATAGAGGCTCTGGAAAACATGACCAAGGAGCTTAAGGTGGATAAGGAGTCCGCTAAGACTGTGAATGAGGGTCTGATTAAGGACATTGATAAGCTGCGAGACGACAACGAGAATCTGGCTGAGTACATATATGAGCTGCGAGACGATAACGAGAATCTGGCTGAGTACATATATGAGCTGCAAGACGAGAAGGCCACTCGTCCTATACCGGTACTGTAGAATTTTATGTCATAAACATCTCGCAGTATGCCAAAAAAAATGAAATTTCACGTTAATTTCAAGAAATTCTGAAAAACTCTGAAAAATTAGGAGAAAATGTTGAATATCATTTTTCAATCAAATAATTAACCTCTTCATCTTCTCATCGACACATTCCATACACATCCGAGTCAACCACCATAAGGGTTCGAGCACTAATTGTACCGGTACAAGTACCTATACAAGTTATTAAGCAGTAATAAGTACAAGTATGTGACAGTTGAACAAAAAGGAGTGCTGTTCCAAACCTCAAGTACAAGTATCGTACAAGTACAAGTACATTCAGTGTCTACTTGGTGTCTCTATACAGAGTGGTAATGGCAACTGTCTATCAAGCAGCAGATAAGAAAGTAGTGTCACAGGAACTCCAACGATACCACAGTGACAATATGCAAGGAGGCTATAGAGAGTGCAGTTATGGTAACCTGAGGCTCATAGCTTAAGGTCACAGCTCTCTTACTGTAAGGTTAGAAGAGAACACTGTAGTATACATAGCTCTAAAGACAGATCATGTTAAGACAACTTCAGACGAAAGCAATTGACCCTGGTAAACTTTTTGAGCATTCACTTGTGTTCTGCCAAGAAATGTGCAGTCTACTTTCCATCTCTACGTCCACCTACGAGAACATGACCACCTGACAGAGAACCAAGAGCAAGCGACTCTTGGCGTGACACATTTACAGCACGTTAACACACCATACTCACGTTCAGTGACCAAGGATCATATTATATATTTTGTAGTTCTAGAATTTCAGTCTTGTTTTGATATCACTACATACTGTACTTGTAGGTATTACCAGCTCTCGAGTGACTGTAAGCATTCAATTGTAACATTCCAGGTTCTATATATCTTAGCTACCAGTACGTACTGTATGTACACGTATAGTTGGTAATGAATAAGGCAGTGTCAAAATCCCATCTACCCATCACAAAAGGCCTCCAAATCGTTTACTACCAAAAGAAACTCCTCATTCTCCCCATCCCGCCCATCCACTTCATTTCCCTCCACCACCCCCCACTCCCCCTCTACACGGGTCCGGAGTTATAACCCACCGGAATTATAACATTTCCGAGCCGCACGGCTGGGCGAATATTCGAGCTACGGGAATTCTGAAGAGTGCATATTGGAGCTGACATCAAGGAGGGTACAACTAGCCTTTATTTCATCACTTTGAGCCCAAACTACACCACACTTTGCAATTAATATCTAATGTTTCTATGCTTATATACACCCGTAGGTATCCTCCATGCTGAACAAACACAGCAGCTGTGTTTGTAACGTCCCTCTCATTATGGCTGTTGTGTGTTTACTCATTACCAGCAACAACCCCCGCCAATCTATCAAACATACTCTCCATTGAGTCAGCTCCGTCAAACACATTGTCAAAGCTCTCAATGCTCAACGCAGCCACCTGCGAGTCGATCAGAATCTCCTCTCTGTGGTCTCCAATATGCACCGTCTTGGTCTCTCTGTACTCCGGCAGAGTGAACTGGGTGATCTCCTTGGTAGCAGCAGCCTCCTCGGTCTCCTCAGAAGTGGTCTCCTTGAGCACATGAATGTTGCTAGAAGTGTCGACCACCACGAGGTTTCCGTTGGGCAGAAACTCCAGCGACGAAGCAGCCACCTTGAGCGACTGCACAAACAGAGGGCCGGGCGACTTGGGGCTCATGAACATGATTCGAGCACTGCAAGTGTGGTTGGCGTCAAAGACGTTGACAGCAAAGGCGAATCTGTTTCGGGGAGCGTCAAACGCAACGTATCGGTGTCCATTCAGAGGCAGCCAGATCTCAACAGACCACATGACCCGGCTCTGGACCAGGTCAAACACGGCCAGCCGCTGCATGGAGAAACAAATGAGGTTCTGTCGCATCACGTAAATGTCTCTGATTCGCGAGCCGATAAAGTTGGGCAGCTCGGTGACAAAAGACAGGTTGGAGGCCCGGTAGACAGTCAGCTGCTCACCCACTCCAACAGTCAGAACAGAGCCATCCTCGGAGTAAGCCATGGCTCCAGAGGGCAGGTCGGCAGGAGAGGCGGAGATCATGTTTCGAACGGACCAAGTCACCTTGGAGCCGGTGTGAGAAGACGAAACAGAGTGCTTCCACACCCGAACAGCGCCGTTCTTGCACAGAGTGTTGAACTGGGGCTCGCCGTTGACGGTATGAGACAGCAGCGACAGCACTCGAGCGTTGTGAGGGTTCACCACCTTGGTAGTGAGCTGCCACGAGCCCTGCATCTCGGCAGACCCGGGCTTGGAGGTCACCTTGTTGCTCCACTTCCAGAACCGCAGAGTGCACACAATGTCCTCCGTGCTCATCAGAAAGTCCAGCTTGGGGTTGGTCTGCTCGTCCACAGTGACCATCCACTGGCCGTCCTCGGAGAACTCGACAAAGGTGATTTCCGCATCCTTGTTCTTGAGCTCGCCTCGCACCTTACCGAGCTGCACAGCAGGAGCCACCTGGAACTTGGCCACCTCCTGGTTCTCGGCAATGTCGTAGATCTGGATCTGGGCTCGAGAGCCGGTGAACACATACAGGTGGTTGGGCTTGGTGGGGTGGATCTTGGCCATGCACGAGAAGTTGGAGGGCTGGTACGTCTTCTTGCCCTTGACTCGAGCCATCTTCTTGGACTCCTTGGCGGGGTATCCCAGCGTGTTGGCAAAGCCAATGTTGGAACCACACACCTGCAGACGGGTCAGCAGATCCAGCGCACTCAGCACAATCAGCTCCTTGCCCTCGAGGTTGAGAGCGTACAGCTCACCTGTGGGATCCACAGTGATGGACGTAATGGGTCCTCCGAGACGGGGAAGGAACTGGGTGTTGTTAGAATCGAGCTGCCAGAAGACCAGGACTCGTTCTCGACCTCCAGACAGCAGATAGTTGTCGTCCAGAGAAAAGGCGAGAGTGAGAACGGCATCTGCGTGCCATCTGAGCGCTCGACGCACGTATCTGGTGTTCTTGCTCTTTCGCTTCTTCTTTGTGGTGGGAGTCTCGTCCAGCTCGGCGTCGGGAGAGCCGAAAATGTCGTAGAACATCTCAATGGTGCCCGAGTTGAAACCAATGGCGACAAGACCCGAGTCCGAAACAGCAACAGAAGAGCCTTCAGTCAGGTTCTTGACGTTACTGTCGGCAGCCAGCTCCATGTCCGAGTGCACGTCAGTGTCCAGCCACGACTGCTCAAACTGAATGAGCTTGACAGATGCACCCTTGAGCTGGTACAGAGCCAGATACTCTCCCTTGAGCGACAGAGCCGAGTGGGTGGCCTCGTTGGCAGTGGATGTGATTCGTCGCAGGGTGGGGGTGTCGGATCCGATCGTCACATGTGCCTCAAACACATGGTTGGTCAGCACGTAGTCCTCGCCCCAGTCCTCAATGTTGTAGTGGTAGTCGTTCTTGGCTCCCGTGCTAAGCACCACTTTCCCGTCGGCATCAAACAGATCCGCGTTCTTGCCGTCCTTCCAGAACTTGGTGGACGTCAGACCGAGCACCGAAATCTGGTCGGCCTCGTCGTTGGCCTTGACTCCATACACTCGCTCCATCACCAGAGGAAGCGACACAGACGCCACGATGCTCTGGGTCTTCCAGTTGACACACTGCAGGGACCCCGCTCGCGAGGCGACCCACACCCTGTGCTTTTTCTCCTCCAGAAACAGGTCTGTGGCGTGCAGAGTGTCGAGACGGCAACGAGCCACCACTCGCTGGGTGCTGAATAAGTAGACTCTCAGCTCATGGGCAAAGAGCACAAACAGGTGTTTTTTGTCGGCCGAAAAAATGGGCTTGACGTTGGGCAGGATGCCGCCCATTGGAGGGCTGATCTCGTACTCCAGGTTCATGTTGGTGTAGTGTGTGGTGCAGTGTGCAAAAAAAAGTTTGTGGTGACTGAAAAAAATTAATCGCAGCATGCAGGCTCATGTAGATGGAAAATTAGATTTGAAATTTAGAAATTTTACTCCCACCACCACACGCTACCTCAACAACACACAACATGATTATTCCAGTGCGATGTTTTTCTTGCGGCAAGGTCGTCGGCGATAAGTGGGAGACTTATCTGACTTATCTCCAGGACGACATGAGCGAGGGAGATGCTTTGGACAAGCTGGAGTTGAAGCGGTACTGCTGTCGACGAATGATTGTGAGTACAGAGAGTGGTGGATGGGTAACTACACGACCGAAGTGGTCCGGTTCAAGTCGTCCGTTCAAAACCCGCGCTTGAGGATTTGATTTGATCGATCTATGGATATCAGGATACAGCGGTTAACAGGTCGTGTGACTGGATGTGGGCAAACAGGTTCTGGGAGGTGTTTGAGAGAGTGGGCGTGTTGCACACGTTTTCAGATCAGATTCGGGCATCTTTTTAGGGTGATTCTTGATATCTCAGAAGGTGGACTGACTCAAGCACACAAACGCAAGTCCTGGTGTTCTCCTATCTTTTTACGTCCTCAAATGTCCGCCTCAAATGTCCTCCTCAAATGTCCTCCTCAAATGTCCTCCTCAAATGTCCTCTGGAGGTTTTGTCGGACACCTTCGGACTACGTCCTCAGATTTCCTCCTGGAGGTTTGGTCGGACACTTTCGGACTACGTCCTCAAATGTCCTCCACAATACTAACACAGCTCACTCACGTGGACCTGATTGAAAAGTTCCTGCGATACAACACGCTGGAAAAGAAGGATAACGTCTAATTTAGAAGACGGTTTATGTATTTGCACAGTCAATTGTATTTATAGATGTTAGCCGAGCACGACTTCGTAGACGATGACTAGGGTGTTGGCTATGATGAGGGGGACTGTGTTAGCACTTGTGGAGGAAATCTGAGGACGTAGTCCGAAGGTTTCCGACCAAAACCATCACTCCAGGAGGACATTTGAGGACGTAGTCCGAAAGTGTCCGACCAAAACCTCCAGGAGGAAATCTGAGGACGTAGTCCGAAGGTTTCCGACCAAAATATCAGAATATCAGGACATCAGAAAATCTGAACATCTGAACATCTGAACATCTGAACATCAGGACCTGTCTAGTACTAGACATTATCAATCAGCTTCAACCCAGTAGCTGTATGCTTCTCATGTGGTTCTTTCTGACATGATCCATATCATGTTACCGGACATTCAACATGATCATATGATCAACATAACACTCTCATTCGGCACTCTCTTAGAGTCCTCTGAAAGATCATCTCTTGACCACATGTCATTGATATACATCAGGTCAGTAGTAGTCAGACGTATACCATTGTAATGATCAAGTCAATGAGTATGACATTGATCAAGCAGCGAACACCACTCCGTACCCCTTCACCCTTCACCCTCTCATACTCACTTCGTAACAACGTTCTAATGGCGGAAATCAAGTTAATGAGTTTGTTCTTGATGGACTGGTCCTGCGACTGTCCGAATCCCGCTGGTTCTGACGAGCCCCATCCAACTGTGTTAGCACGAGTTACCGTAGGTCGCGAGTTGCACTTCACAAAAACTCCTTATATCACGTGATCCATTCCGTCTCACGTGACCCACCCCGTCTCACGTGATCTCCTTGTTCTCACGTGGCACACTCACTTCTGTTCAAAAACCGATCTTCGCTGAGAATCGCCGCCGAGTTGACGAGCAGCAAAATGACTGTGTTAGTTTTGCGTCACGTGACCTGTCGTCACCTGTCCTGTCTTTCTGTGTCGCCCCGCACTCACCGTAAATCAGCTTTCCGAGTCCAAACATGTACATGGCTAGTTTTGGGTGGCTGACACTAACCTGCAACAAAGAGCGACCATGTCATAATCTATCTTCCTGCACATCACCACGTTGAACTTTATTGGTGGTGGGAATTAATGACACGTTGGTAGAATGGGAATGGAGGTAGGGGGGAGGTGGGGAGAAGAGGTGGTTATATAGTTTTTGGGGTGTGTTTGTGTTTGAGAAAAAAAAATTGGGCAAAAGTGTCCTTTCCAGACGATTTGAGGTGGTATATTTGGGAGACATTTTGTTAGACTTTATATAACAATTCAACTAAACACTTGGGACAATGGAAGACACGGTGGACTTGTTTGTTAAGCTTTAATATCCGGTCTTCAAATATGTATCCATATAAAGCATCATTACAGCTCCAATAATACTCCTACACACTCCCAATCTACACCATTCTACTCCTCTCAATCTCCTCTTTCCAATGACACCCATATCAGCCCCCTAGCTACACCCAAAAGTCATAAAGCATTCATTCATTACCATCCCTCAATCACGCTCGACCCTCCTCAGTTTCTGCTGATTCAATACAGCTGGTCGGAAGGCCACCCACATTCCCGTGCAAGTCACCACCGCCATAAACGCCATCACCTCCACCACCCAGATCCAGACCTGCGTTTCGGTAAACGTCTTTGAGTGCAGCAGCGTTTCTGTGTCCATTGAGTAGTGTGTTGAAGAAGGAGAAGTTAGGGCCTGTCTGTTTAGGACCCCCGGATTATATATCCTGGGAATTTTAGCAGCAGCAGCCATAGACTTATCATGGACAAGGCACTAAGACATCTGCAGACGTAGTCTAATTTTTAGAGGTGGTCGGAGATATGTTGTAGGAGGATGGGGAGTTGTCGGATGTGGATGATTTTTGCTTTGGAGGAATCTCCTGACTGAGACGGTTCGAATGAACTGCATTTGAGCTCGATTGGTCCACTCAGTCGCCCAGCTCAGGTCCTCTCTTCATTCTTTAAAGTTGTGTTAAAAGTGGGGTTTAGGCAAGCCAAACTTTTGCTATCTTTTGCATCTGTTGAAATGCGCGCATCTTTTTTCCGGTCTTGTGATGTGGTCACGTGACCTTTAGTAAAGCGGTGTATGTAGTGCTCTGAAGTAATATCCTAAGTATGCATGGTTGAGCTAACTATCCCCGGAGTATTTAAGGTGCAGTCGGAAAAACAATGTTGAGAAAATTCAAATAAATTCAAATAAATTCGAATTGAATCAAATAAATTCAAATAAAATACTAGCAATATTCATACAGCAAATCGTTGCGATTATAAGGTACTGCAATATCAGCTACTCCTTCAAATCTACGTTCTATTGAAAATAAAAATAATTATGCTAAATACCTTTTAACCGATTTATACCAGGTGTCACGTGATCAAGCACCCGCAAATACTCGCTTCGCTCGTATTTGCTCGTACTTAATCCCTTCCACTAAACATATCCTTCTTCTCCTTACCCGTCACCTTCTTTCGTCGTCGCTCAATAGCCCGATCAATATCCTTCTTCTTCATCGTCTTGAACTGCTCCGTCAGCACCAGCTTTCTCTGGTCGCTTCGCTTGAGGTAGTAGGGGTTCTTTCCGTCCTTGGCCTGGTCTCTCTGCTGCTGTCGATGGTCATTAAGCACCTTCTTTCTGAAATCTCGCTTTTCAAGAGTTTTCAGCTTGGACTGAAGAGACTGGATCTGGGTCTGGATCTGAGACCGTTTCCACGACTCGTCTGTCTTCTTCAATTGGGCAGTCAACTCGGCAATCTCCTCTTTTCGATACTCGTCCAAAAACGCATAGTCCTCTCTAACACGGTCCTCATTGGGCTTGCCGTAGGTGGAATCGAACCGGATATCTCTGTAGAGCCTCGAGTCACGTGACGCGGAATCAGCCCCGGACTTGGTCATAGTGAGTCCAGGGATCGGTCTAATCACACTGACTCGTTTCTTTGACGAGGCCTCAGAAGGTGCATGTTTGAGTCGCTTTTTGGGCCCCTCGTCCTCCGGTTTTTTGCCCTTGCCCTTGTATCCACCTCGCTCGTACCCCCCAGAGCTCTCTTCAGGTCCAGAGTCGCTGTCACTGTCGTTATCCTCCTCATCAATGTTTTTCTGGGCGTTTCGAATCGCGCCAAAAGATAACGAGCTCATTTCCTCGGGTCCAGAGTCGCTGTCTTGAGCCGTTGAGCTGGGAACTGTGTTGTACTCATCTTCAGAGTCACTGTCGTCGTCTCGTCTACGCACTAGGTTGCGGCTGGAGTCTCGTTTCATGGTTGTGGGGTGGTGAAGAAAAAAAAAAGATATTTTCCGATATGCACATTATTTATTTTAGAGTTTGAAGACGGCATATTTTAGATGAGCGGTAGGGGGAGTTGTGGTGGTGCTGGGCGAGAATTGAGGGTATATTTGGAATCAGCGGGTTGAGGAGATGCTTACTCTCTTTTCAAAAATTGATTTTGAAAAACGCGATCAGGCGGCAAAGTGGCGGTTATTTCTACCTTAACAGGTTTTAGATAGTCGAAATTTGGGGTTTTTGCAATGGAAGCGATTTACGAACAGTTTTAAGGCGTGTTCCCAAAACATCAACTCTGTAGCACAATCTTCCATCGAGTTAAGGCCATCCTCATTTACTTACAATTACTTACACCTTTACTTAGATTTTACTTGGCGTCTTCGTATTCTCGCTTAAACTCCGAAATAGTCACGTGAATACGACGCTGGCCGCCGATCTGTCTCGTGTGAAGTTTGATCGCAGCGGCAAAGACGCACTTTTACCCGCACAGTCAGACGTTAGTCAAGGCGAGAATTGCTTTTTCCATAGCCTTTGCCATTGTCGGTGTTATTGCTGATTGTGGCAGAGTTCGTGGAAAATGGCGACAGTGGATTTCGACAAAAGCAGTAATTGTCTGTTCTGTAGACGTCTATCGATGTACAGCTATTAACCTGGATCTATATGACAGTACCGGTACTGATACTTGTAGTGTATACGACAATGAGAGTACTGTGTACTGTAAGTGGTCGGTACAGTACCATCAACGGTGGGTACCCTCTGCGGTATGTAACATCCAGTACCATATTCTCGGGACGTTTCTTCACTCCAGTTAGACTTTGTTAAGGTTTTGGGACAAGCTGAGTAAATTTGAAATGTCAAGTAATATCGAGACTTTGAGAGCGTACAACTCGGAATTTTTGTACTAGCACATGATGAGATTAAAGTGGATTATATAATGTCATGCGTCAAACGATGTATTACTGAAACTCTCATGTCCGTAGGATGCCAGTAACGAGCAGTAGCCACCCCCAGGTCACTTTTTTAGTTGGCTTTTTTGTTACACTTAAGTAAACTCCCATTTGCTACAAGGTTTAAAATCCCCCCGCTGGGCGTTCCCACCGTTGACAGTACCGACCACTTAGTGCATGGGTGTACAGTGATTAGCAGTTGAGCATACAGAGCATCGAATAAACCATCCAATGATTGTGTGATTGAACACATCTACGATACAAGTACACCATCTCTTGGTGTCCTCAGCCATCATGTTCTTGGCATGAACTCTATACGTCTATACGTACTTAGTATGGGTATAGCCTCTGCAGCACATGAACATCTACACCACAGCACAGCACAGCACAGTATGCAACTAACGGACGACCAAACCAAAGACTTGGCCAAGCTGGGCGAGGAATTGAAGGGCGAGGAGGATGGAGATCAAGTGGTACATGCTGTGGAGGAGGACGAGGACGACACTGAAGAGGACGAAGATGACGAGGAAGAGCCGTCGTACTCCGAGATTGACGTCGATATCGTGTGTCAATTCATCAAGGACGCAGCCAAGGAGGCCGAGCGCACGGGCGATTACATCTCCTACGCCACCGTCATCGATATCCACTGCTCAGACCCGTCTCGGTACAAGCATGTGGACCGGGTCAAGATTCTGACTACGCTGCTGGAGGTTTTGCGCACCACTCCTCGGATTTGCGAGGAAATCGGCTGGGATTTGCCGGCCCTGTTGTTGCCGTACTTCAACGTGGAGGATTTCAACTTCAACAACGGTCTGGAGGGCCACCCCACGTTTTACCCGCTGATTATGCTGTTTTCGACGCTGGCGGAGTACGGCAACCCCAAGGAGCTGTTTCTCAAGACGGTCGAGACGCTGAGCACGCTGACGTGCGAACGGGCGCCCGAAAACGACAAAATCAAGTTCAAACAGGCCGAAAGTCTGCGCAAATTCGAGGTGTGCAAGTTTCACGTGCTGGAAGAGCTCATGAGCTCGTGCATGAAGAATATCAAGACGCAGTACCCTTCGCGGTTCCTGGGATCTGCTGCATCGGCCATTCTCATGTTTGCAGCTCGAAATGCGGCGCTCTTTAGACACTTTCCGCTCATTGTCGGTATTCTGGCTAGAAGAGTGTACGTCTTCATCAGAGACTGGGGTATGGACGGAGAAGACCCCATGGATATGAGCCCCACAGAGCAGATCAAGAGCGCCAAAATTCTGCAGTCTCTGTCGACCTACTTCTTCTACTCTTGGTTCCATAGAGTGGCTGTCAGATGGAGTATCAATCTCTTCCGAGAGATCAAACACTCGATCCACGAGCTCCCCAGAGCCGAGCGAGCCAAGTACGACAACCCCAACACCAAGGGCAGTGCCGTTTACACGATTTACAACCGATGGGGCACTTTGGCGCTGTCGTTGGACCTGGATCCTAGTGAATACTTCCTTCCCTTGATCCAGGAGATCCAGGAGGACGTACAGGAGGCTACCAAGGGTGGATTGGACGATACTCTTGCTGGATTCAGCAAATCGTCCTTGTCTGACGCTTCTCCGTGTGCTTTTGTCGACTACAGCATGTATGACGATGCAGATGAGATTCCTCTTTCTCAGGAGGGACTGTTGATGCTGGCTACACAGTACATGATGGAGACTCGTGACCACAGCTTGAACATTTCGCTTGATCAGCTGGTTTCTCTGACTCTGTATCTTGTTCACCGATCTTCTCCTAATGAACCTCTTCCCTTTGCCATTACCGATCTCCTTCTGTTCTGGGGATGGTGGACTTTGAAGGATATGGAGCGTCCAGAGGTGCGACTGCTTGATACTGCTCTCTACACCAAGTACCTGCAGTTTCTGGTGTTCATTTCGGCCTCTTCTCCGCTGCCTGAAATCAGAAACATCGCCTACACGCTCTGTGGACGGCTGCTGTACCTGCAACACGAGTCCGTCTCGTTTGCGTTCATTGCAGACACTATCGCTGAGTGTCCGTTTGAAAACGCTCAAGTTGCCATGGTTGGTATTTTGAAGCGACTCATGATTCCCGATGAGTTGTCTGATCAGCTGAGCAAGCTGAAGATTCCAGACGTGCCTAGCAGGGAAGGAGTTGAAACTGTCACCCTGACGACGATTCCTGCTTCTCCTAAAAATGTGGAGACCATCAAGGGTCTTTGTGATGAGGCTCTGGCTCAAGGAAACACGCATTTGGTGATTACTTGGTTGAACTTTTTGTCCACTGTCAAGCTGGACTGTGCGTTTGCTGGTGACTATGCCAAGCGAGTGGAAAAGGTGATTCCAGAGGTGGAGGATGAGAATGATCGGACTTTGATTCGGTTGGCGTTGGATGTGTTGGCCAAGACGGTTTAAGAAGCAAAGGCCGAGCGAATGGCACAGTCCGAGTCTCTAGTGTAAGTAGCCCTAGGCTCTTCTGTCACTCTGACAACAGTACGACCCAAGATCGAGTTGTATGTACTGTGAAATAAAATGAATGAAACCTGAATAATGGAATAAGTATTAGTAGCTAGGTGTGAGTGGTGGTGTTGCTGTATCAATACAACAATAGCCTGTAGATCATCCACTTGTATCAAAAAAAAAAAAAAAAAAAAAAAAAAAAAAAAAAAAAAAAAAAAAAAAAAAAATTTTTTTTTTTTTTTTTTTTTTTTTTTTTTTTTTTTTTTTTTTTTTTTTTTTGACAAAAAAAAAAAAAAAAAAAAAAAAAAAAAAAAAAAAAAAAAAAAAAAAAAAAAAAAAAAAAAAAAAAAAAAAAAAAAAAAAAAAAAAAAAAAAAAAAAAAAAAAAAAAAAAAAAAAAAAAAAAAAAAAAAAAAAAAAAAAAAAAAAAAAAAAAAAAAAAAAAAAAAAAAAAAAAAAAAAAAAAAAAAAAAAAAAAAAAAAAAAAAAAAAAAAAAAAAAAAAAAAAAAAAAAAAAAAAAAAAAAAAAAAAAAAAAAAAAAAAAAAAAAAAAAAAAANAAAAAAAAAAAAAAAAAAAAAATCATATGACAGAATATACTTGTACCAGTACAGTACAGAAACTCAGGTTTAGTTGTTTCACCAATAACTAGACGTCTCAGATCCTTTTCAAACGTCCCTGTATCCTTCAATCACCTCAAAAACCAGATCCACAGCTAACCTTTGACTCTCTTGTACGGCTCTTTTCACTGCACAACAAAACACCATAAACTACCTTAAACCACCTCCCAAAGACATCTATTCATCTCTGGACTATCAACCAGACCCCCCTCTATCTATCCCATACTTGTACCTCTTCACACCTCCCCTGATAGGTCGAGAATTTACGAAAAATCCGGCGGCTTAGTCATCGCCGTGCACTTCCGCTAGGCCACTTTTTCTAAACTGGCAGAAAATTAGCGGCGTGGCGCAGTGGAAGCGCGCAGGGCTCATAACCCTGATGTCCCCGGATCGAAACCGGGCGCCGCTATTTCTTTTTTTCTTTCTTTTGGCAAAAATTTGCCCCATATGTGAAGCTTCCCACCTTGATTAGGTTGTGACTCATGCAGGTGGCAAAGGCGCAATCTAGGTTTAGGAAGGGTTTTAGAGTTGGACCGTTTGGGGACCGTTATTATTTTGTTTAATGGGGAGGGTTCTGAAGTCCGTCGTTTTTACTGGAGTACCGTAGAGACGGTTAGAGGATGCAGTTTCAGTTTTGAGAATTTCTGATCACTTTTGACTCCCCTGGAGAGCTTCAAATGATGAGGTTTGGTAAACCTTAATAAGCAGTGAAATTGTCAACCGTTTCAACGTGTTTTTTCAAACCGGGTTTTGGAGCGAATTTTGAGCGTAATTCGAATTTTCGAGTAGCCAGAATGATCTCCTGGAGCTGCTGGTTACTCAGATATATTGCTCTTATCTCTAGGTGACGTACAAGCCACGTTTGCTGTTTCGATTGTAACTTCCGCATGCGTTGTCTAACTTCAACTAAAAGAAGACCAAAGAATGGAGCAAAAAATATAATTGAGGGTGGGCAAACATTTAGCGAGTTTTGTAGTGGTCTCATATGGGGTCTATGTAACGTTCGGCATGTTTTTAATTTCCGATTTTCCGATCTAAATGCCGTTTCTTCTGCATCCAATATGTATCCCTAAGTAATCCCTCAAGTAAAGCCTATCTCAGCAGACAACAATAAATATTTGTATGTAACCAGGTTGAGATAATTACATATTCAGAATCTCCTCGCTTTTCCGGTTCTAATAATACCACTTATACCCCAGTCCAAGCATAATTGCGAAATTACTCCTAAAATTTTACTCATAACCTGTGCTCAAATTTCTCCAAACGTCGTATCTAAGCCATTGTAATCCGTAGAAACTCTTCTCTGTAACATAAGACGCTCCATTAACGCCCCCCGTTTGCCACTTGGTCAGTGGCAATCTCCACTGTTTCAGAAAGTGTATTTTCGAGATCATGCAGCACATCTCCAACTCGGTCTTTCAACTAATACACCTCACGACAAGTACACTGCAACTACGCCTACAGACCCAGTAACCACCTATTTGAGTGCCCTTTTTTCAACATGGTGTCTAGTGAGTATCACAAAACCACAAAACCAAATCCCCCTACTGGTCACTAACAAAAGTGCTCCGCAAATACCTGCTGGAGTGTCCACGCAAGTTTGGAAACAAGTACGACAACAAGGTACGAAGCGATTTGCGACGGGCGTTGTTCCTAGCGGCGTCCGACTACGGCAAGTACTTCAATCTCTTCTTTCCGGACCGTCCCGAGGCCAAAGAGGACCAGGGCAGTGAGTCGGAAGATGAAGAAGAGTACATTATGGCCGACAATCGAGACGATCCGGCTCATCCGGGCCGTCCGTGTGTGCGGCGGTTCTCCAAGGGCGAGCCCACATACCGGTGTTTGACCTGTGGGCTTGACGAGACCTGTGTCTTGTGTTCCTACTGTTTCAACCCTGAGGACCATCAGGACCACCAGGTCACAGTGAGCATCTCTCCTACGTCCAACGGGGGTGTTTGTGACTGTGGCGACCCGGAGGCGTGGGTCAAGCACTTTTCCTGCAAGTACCACGAGATTGAGAACTTTACCGCCTCGGATCTGCCCCAGGATCTGTACGATTCTCTATTGGAGACGGTCGAAACAGCCATGGACTACCTCATTGACGTGCTGAGTCACTCGGACGTGGCCATTTACAAGTTCACCGAGGCTGAACAGGTCCTGGCTAACTTTGTCAACTCGCAGTTGTCTCCTTCTGTCTATGGAGCTCGAGACGATCATGACGACTCCAGATACACCCTGTCCATGTGGAACGACCAGCGATACTCGTTCACCCACGCCGAGATTCTCATCAAGAAGGCTACCGGCAAGAACGACAACTTTTGCAAAATGGTCTCTCAGCACATTGACGGCCATGGAAGAGCCACTGTGCGAGTATCGTCTTCGCTGGGCGATCTGATGGACGCCAAGGCCGATATGGCCCATACCAAGCTCATTCCTACGAGTACGGCTGGTATGAATGAGATGGCTACTTCTGTTCGATCTTCTAGAGACTCGTTCAGAGAAGAAATGTGCGATACCATTATTCACTGGCTGGACGACATTTCCAAGTGCCCCATTCAGGGTAACTACTTTGCCATTCGAGATATCGTCTGCAAAGCGTTCTGTCGACCCTGGAGAGTCGGATCTGCCAAGTTCCTTGGAGAAGTGCCTTTCAACATGGAAGCCGATACTGCCAACTACACTGACCGTATGGAGAAACGGGCTGCTCTGACTCCTGAAGGTGATATCCCTGAGTACGAAGACTACCAGCAGAACATGGCTGAGTTTGAGGTGCCTGAACAGGAGACAAAGCCGATTGGTAACGCTGGAAACGGGATTGGAAGAGATCCAGATACGCCTCTGACGACTGGTAACCCGGACTACTGGGTGAGAGGACGAACCAACCCCGATTGGGCTGCTCCTGAGGTTCTGGAGCTGCTTGGATGTCCCATGAGCAAGAGAGCTCGAGTCTGTTATCTCTTGTTTTTCGACATTCGGCTGTGGAAGTCGATCAGAAACGTGCTGCAGAACCTGTACATTTCCGTCATGGTCGCGCATCCCGGCTTCAAGTCCATTTTGGGTATCTACTATGCTGAAATCTACCGCCAGATTGTGGAGATGCATATTCTTCTGGATCGAGAGCACGAGGTGAGTGTCATTACTCATCTGTCCACTCAGCTACTTACTGCTCCGTCTATTGCGACTCAGATCTCAAAGTACAAGTATCTCACTGACTACATGGGAGCTCTTTTCCTGTTTTTCACCCGAGGAGCGTTTGGACCTGCTGATGCTGTCAACGTGGGCTACCATAAAGTGGAGATGCTGGTTCTCCGAGCTCAACATACCCGTTTCCGACGCATTTTCCATGATATGAACTACATTCTCAACCGAACCACTGAGAAGGAAAACACTTGTGGAGCTCCTGATCGAATCAGACAGGTATCTGACCTGTTCCTGCTCTTCCAGGGAGCTCAGACTATGAAGCGACAGGTCGGAACTCATATCGAGTTTGAAATCGACACCTGGGTGTACTTTTTCTACCCCACTGCTTGTCTTCTTCAGCTCGGTCAGATGATTGCAGGAGGCTCTAGAAGCTGTCGTTTGGAGGATAACGAGGCTGCTATTCGCATTGTCAGCAACGCCCTTTCTCTATGGGGTTCTGGACGGCTCAACTACCGAAGTATGAGCAACGAGGCTCTTGTTCCGGAGTTTGATACCGTCACTTGGGGCAGAGAGCAGTACCTGACGCTCAAGTTTGATGTGGCGTCTCAGGATGTGTCTCTGTACCATCCTCTTCATGCCTTCTGCTCTTGGCTCATTGAGTGTGGTCAGGTGACGAGTGCTCGACGTCTGAGAGATATTCTGACAGACGTTCAGCTTGCCGAGTGCCCTAACCCCAACGAACAGCCCGTTCATCCTCGTTCGCTCGCTCTGTCGGTCATTTTCGAGTATCCCATGCGTGTGTTGGTGCTGCTTTCCCAGATCAAGGTGGGATTGTGGGTTCGAAACGGTGTCAATGTGGTGTCTCAGTTGAACCACTACCGAGATCAGAGTCTGAGAGATACTGCTTTTGCCCGTGACCTGTTCATGGTGCAGACTGCTCTTGCTGTTCATGATCCTGCTCTGGTGTTTACTTCCATTGTTCACCGGTTTGGACTGTCTCAACTGTCTTCTGCTGATACAAAGCATCCTGTTTATGAGGACAAGGAGAAGTACATGATTGAGGAGCTGCTGCATACGCTTCTGGTACTTGTTCTGGAGCGAACTCATCTCTATGGATACGATGAGAAGGAGACCAAGAGAGCACATATTCTCAAACAGATTGTGCATGCTCTGTGTTTCAGACCCTACTCCTTCACCGACATGTGCAGACACATTTCTGAGGATCTCACCTCTGAGGAACTGTTCGAAACCGTCCTTCTTGAGGTGGCTGATATCCAACAGCCCACCGGCAACTCTGAGTCTCGAAAGTACAAGCTCAAGGACGAGTATTTCGCCATGGTGGACCCGTACTTTGCTCATTTCTCGTCCAACCAGCGAAACGACTGTCTTCGAGTTCTCCAGGCTCGTCTGGCTAAACAGCAGGGATGTTCTGAGTCTGAGGTTGTGGTCATGCCTCCTCTTGATCCTCCTCTTGAGGGTGTTTTCAAGAACATTGGCGCTTTCACCAAGACTAGGCCGTTTGCCTACTTTTGCAAACAGGTCCTGGAGTTCCTTGTTGACCAGCCTGATGGAGATATTCTCGGTCTTCTTCTTCATCTCATTCTTGTCGCTGTCACTGACAAGTCTCAGATCGATATTGACTCCCAGGAGTTTGCCACCACTGTGTCTGGAGCTCTTCCCGAGTACAGGCTGGGTGAAAATGAACTCGGACATATCATTGTGCCTGCTCTGTGCAAGATTTACGACCAGGAGTACCCCAAGAACGCCGCTTTGATCCGGTACCTTGTTCAGAATCTGGCTGGACAGGACGCTGAGCTGCAGGCTCTTGCTGAGAAGCTGACTACTGCTACTCCCACAGTCTCTGCTTCGGCTGTGTCTCCTACCTCTTCCAAGCGAGAACTGGCCAAGCAGCGACAGGCCCGTATTTTGGAGGAGTTCAAGCAGCAGCAACAGGCGTTTGAGCAGAACCATGCAGACAACTCTGGTGAGGACGAGGAGATGGAGGAGGGTAATGAGGATGTGTGTATTCTCTGTATGCAGTCCAAGAGCAATGCTCCTGGTGCTGTGTTCGGAGTCTCTGGTCTGTTCACCTCTTCCAACGTCTACAGACGCTTCCCTGCTGATCATGGTGATCTTGTCGAGGAGTGTCTCAACTGGAACGGTAACCTGGACCAGTCTCGATCGGATGTGATGATGCAGCTCAAGTTCACATGTGACCCTGAGTGGCAGAAACTGCAGGACGCTCGACTGGCTCGAAACCGCATTGGTCCTGGTTTCCCCTCTGAGAACCATGGCACTGTGGCGACCTCTTGTGGTCACGGTATGCACCATGAGTGTTACTTGGAGCTTCGAAAGACGATTCTGCGTCAGACTCAGGTCACCCGTAACACCGCTGAGAACCCTCATGCTGGTGAGTTCCTGTGTCCCCTGTGCAAGTCGTTCAACGATGTCTTCCTGCCAGTGTTCCACTCTTCCAACGAGCGAAACTGGGACGATATTCTCAATCTTCCCTGTGAAGGAGGCAGCAGCTCGACCAGCAACAAGGTGTTTCTGGACTACCTTGACGGCCGGTTTGAGGTTCGAGAGCCGCTTTCGTCCAGTGCAGTTCTTCGAAACCAGCTCGCTGAAGCCACTCAGTCTCAGGAGCATGGAGATGATGACATCTTCCTCGATGAGCTCATTGTGCAGTGGGAGAACCGGTTTGAGCCTGGTCTTGCTGCCATCATGACTCGAATCGAGAATCCTGCCGATCTCATCAAGATTCTGTCCAACACGGTTCAGCAGCTGGAGATTTCTCTTCGAGGCGTTGCTGCTCCTCCTACAGGTCTGTTTTTCGACCAGCTGTCGTCCAGCAATGTGGCTACTCTGAGAAACATGTGTGAGATTGTCTTTGTTGCTCTGACTCAGATCCGAACAGCCCAGAACCACACTCTGTCTCGGCAGTTTATGACTGTCAACCAGAGTGCCGGCATTGAGCGTCTGGCAGTCTTCCTCTGCTACGACAGATTTGTCGGTCTGCAGTTCAACCACATGCTGCGGTTCTTTGTGTCGCAGAAACTGGCTCTCAATCTCGACTACTTTGTCAAGACTTGGGCTCAGGGTGAGCTTCCCTGGACTCGAGGAGGTGTGTTTGAACACATGCCCAAGTTTTTCGGTCACGAGCAGGGCATTGAGGCAGTTCAGGCGATTGCCAAGCGTCTCCTTCAGCACCAGGAGGGTGTTCCCGAGATCACAGACACCGTGGCTGCCACTCTCTACACTCTTGCTGTCAAGGCCACCACCGTGTGTCTTCGAGAAGCGTGTCTGCTAGTGTTTGGACTCTATGGCCAAGGAGAGACTCCTGAAATCTCGGAAGATGACGATATTGACGACTGTGAAAACGACTGGTACGAGGCCCAGAAGTTGACACGGTTCCTCAAGATTCCTTCTCTGGATGATACGCTGCAGGGCGTCCTAGGCTCCTCTGAGGAGTTCAGCATTGAAGCACGGGCATTCAACACCATCAATGCGGCCTCCAAGCCCATGGTGCCGTTCTACTTTGCTCCTCAGCGGCTGTTGCATCTTCCCGAGCGTCTGGACGACCTGTACACTCCCGGGTACCATGCTTCACCGTCAGTTAAGCAGCAGAGCAAGAACATGTCGACTGATCCGGCTGTCTGTCTGTTCTGTGGCGACTCGGTCAACACCCAGTACAACGACCCCTGGGATACAGACGACCGAGGCGAGTGCAACAAGCACATGGAGAAGCATCATCGCGACAAGTGCATCTTTTTGCTGCCGAAAAAGACGTCCATTCTGCTGCTGTCCAAGGACCAGGGCTCGTTCCACCCTGCGCCTTACTTTGACTTGCACGGAGAGCGAGACGAGGTCATGAAGCGAGGCCGTCCTCAGTTTCTCAACGAGGCGCGCTACGAAAAGTTCATGCGGGAAATGTGGCTGCAACCGGGCATTCCCAACTATATTGCTCGGCAGTTGGACTCGGCACATGACCCTGGAGGATGGGAGACGCTTTAAAGATTAGAGTAATGAAATTGTAGTTATGACGTTTGGCGGTGTACTTGACCGTAGCGAGGTGGGATAAAGGGCATTGTACTTCCAGAAGCGTGCTACAACGTGGGAAACTGAATTACAGACAAAAAAAAAATGTTACTATTTTCCAAAAAAAGTCAGGTTTTCGGCTTGTGGGGGGGACCACATGCGATTTTGTCGAAAAACAGCCGAAAATCAAAATTTCGTAAAACTTTAGACTCATGAAACTGGGGTGAAAATCGCTTATTTGATATTTTTAAAAACGTTACGTGAATAAAAACGACCATTTGATGCTATATCCATCTTCACCTTTGGTAATACCACTCCTGGATGTGCTGTTTCACACTAATCCTTGTTAACCCTGACACTGAAAAACAGAGGTAAAAAAAAATAACAAAAAAAAACACAAAGTCTTTATAATTTGCAATATTAATAGTTCAGATTGTTCTTTGACATCACAATATACTGTAGGTCACTTTCCACGTTCTCGAGGCACGTATTTGGCCAGTTTGGACACTGTTTTGTATTGCAGATATTGTGCACCATGATCTTACTTGAGTACCAGTACAGTAGCTACTTGTAAAACCTTATTGTACTTGTACTGTAGTGTCTGCTTAATTAGAACTCTGTCTGTTATACAAATGACAGTACAGACAGATAACATGAGATACCACCAAACTGATGCCACAAACGTGATTGCCACAGGTGCAATTACAAAAGTGATTCAGATACCACGAACACGACACAGATACCACAAACACGACACGGATACCTAGACACTACTTGGGTGGTGTGGTGATTTTAAGTGAGTACAGGAGGGTTGACTGGATGGCTGCTGCCGTTGCTGCTGTTGCTGCTTTTGTTGCTGCTGTTGCTGCTGCTGCTGCTGCTGTTGCTGCTGCTGTTGCTGCTGCTGTTGCTGCTGCTGTTGCTGCTTTATGTTTGTTGGTTGATTAGTTGTTGATAGTCATACTTGGTTCATTTTGTACCTGCTACAGCTCAAAGGTCACTCAATTTAATCATTTAAAACTATTTAAAACTACTAAAAACTATTAAAAATCTTACAAAAGAGCTGCGACAACGGGGAGGGCAGCAAGAACACCGGCGGCGATCTGGGAAGCTCCGTTGGCCTGGGCGGGAACTCCGGCAGCCATGGGAGAGACCTGGGCAACAGCATCCTTGGTGGGGGCAGGCAGGATGGTGTTGGTGAGGGTCTGGGTGATCTTGATGGTCTCGTCCTTGGGGGCAGGAGCGGGAGCAGCAGCAGCCATGGGGGCAGCCTTGGGAGAGTCACCGCCAGCAGCAGCAGGAGCGGCAGCGGGGGCAGCCTTGGGAGAATCGCCACCAGCAGCAGCAGGAGCAGCCTTGGGGGAATCAGCAGCAGGGGCAGCCTTGGGAGAGTCGCCAGCAGGAGCGGGGGCAGGTCCAGGTCCGGGAGCAGGGGCAGGTCCGGGAGCAGGAGCGGCCTTGGGGGACTCGGCGGGAGCGGCGCACTTGGTGCAGACGGTGGAGGTCACAGTCGACTGGGTCACTCCAACCTGAGTGACACCCTGGGCGTTGACAGTGGTGACAGGGCAGTCAGTCACATAGACGGTCACAATGTCGCCCTTCTCGTTGGGAGTGCCGCCGTTGGCAGCAGCAGAAGCAACGGGGGACTTGTCGCCGCCGGCTCCGGCAGAGCACTTCGGGCAGACGGTGGCGGTCACAGTGGTCTTGGAAACACCGGTAGAGGTGGCGCCGTTCTCGTCGACAGAAGTCCAGGGAGCGTCAGAGACGTAGACGGTGATGTAGGTGCCATCAGAACCCTCAACAGGCATCTTGCCACCAACCAGGTAGATGTTGTTGGTGTTGGAGTTGGTGTTGGAGTTGGTGTTGGAGTTGGTGTTGGAGTTGTTGTTGACATTGGAGGCACCAGACTTGCCATCCTTGCCCTTGGAGTCGTCCTTGGCATCATCCTTGGAGGCATCATCCTTGGAGGCGTCGTCCTTGGCGGCATCGTCCTTGGGGGCATCGGGCTTGGCGGCATCGTCCTTAGGGGCATCAGGCTTGGCAGCCTCGTCCTCCTTGGGGGCGTCAGGCTTGGGGGCGTCAGGCTTGGCAGCGTCATCCTTAGCAGGGGCAGCAGGAGTGACGGGAGTCTGGCCGTTCTGCAGGAGCCACAGCTGGTGGAGGGCATCAGCCTGGGCCTGGAGCTTGGTAGCAAGAGCCTGCAGCTCGGCGGAGTGAAGATTTCCGGCCTGCTGGGCGACCTTGTCAGCAAAGGCCTGCTGCTTCTGCCACAGGTCGTAGGTGTCCTTGGCAATGGAGGCAACATCCTCGGGGGTGGGGGTAGGGACGGGGGCAGGGCCAGGGCCAGGGGCAGGCTTGTCGTCCTTGTTGGGAACGGGCTCCTCAGGAGTGGTACCGTCCTTGTTGGGAACGGGAGCAGGAGGAGCGGGAGTGGTGGGGTCCTCGCCCTTGAGGAGCTTCTTGATGGCATCAAGCAAGTCGTTGAAACGCTGCTGCTGGTCGGCAGCGGGCTCGGTAACGGCGGGGCCTCCAAGGTTACCAAGCTGGGTCTTCATGTTGTCCTGCTCAGTCTTGATCGCGTTGAGCTGCTTCAGGATTTCATCGAACTTCTCAGTTTCGGGAACAGCAGGCGTAGGCGCGAAGTTAAGAACGATCTCATTGGGTGCGCCGGTCGCAGTAACAGCCGTACCAGCCACCTGGGCGGCATACATTCGGTAGACCTTCTCCATGGCGGCCTTCATGTCGGCGGCGGTGGTACCAGTTCCGAGGGCCCACTTAAGAGCCGCCTTGATGGAATCAGCTTTAGTAGGATCGATAGCTGTCTGCCATTGAGTCGCAGGAGTCGAACCGGCAGGAAGGGTGCTGGCATAGTCCAGCAGATCCTGAAGATCGGTGGCAATCTTAGCAGCGGGCTTTGCTTTGGCCTCAGTATCGAGTTCGGTGGAGGGCAAATCAGGGGCAACAAAGCCCAGCGGCTCAGCTAGATCTACGGCAGCACCGTTGAGAAGTCCATCGAAGGCGCTATCAGGAGGAGTGTTGATCTTGAGCTTGGCGATAGTCTCCTTTGAAGGAGTGACTACACCAGCACCCAAGACAAGGGTGGCAAAGAGAAGGATGGTGGCAGTGGAAAACTTCATAACGAGAGACTTTGGTGGGATAGTTGAAGTTGTTGTTGTTCTGTGAGGAGAGAGATGGGAGGGAGATGACGGGGGTTTATATAAGATAACACCAGGAGGGTGTTGTCTTTGGGAAGACCAAAGTCCATGGTGCTAAGTCTCCCTGGAATGTGCAGGCGTGTTCAGCCAGCGGTTTTCCATAGCAAAGGGGTAGTGCAAGTGCCGTGGGGGAGGCTGTCTGGGGAGTTAGCCCAGGTTTGCCCAGATTATGCAGGGTTGGAGTTTAGTCCATGAAAGGAATGGTGTGGGTGGTGTTATTGTTGGTTTATTGAGGTTGTGAAGGTGTAGAGGAGTTGATTTCGTGCCGAAGAGGTGGGTTGTGGGTGGTTTTCCTTTTATTTTCGTGATGTATCTCTCACTGGTTTCGATCCAAAAAGCCGGTAGAGTCAAAGCCGCGTTTGGAAGAATACGACAATCTAGATCTTTGATTGCATTCGTATCGGCCCTTAGCCGAAGGCTAATGTACGCCGCAACATTGAGTGTAGGGAGAATACAGTAGGTCTATTAACGGTGTAGTTGGTGTATTTCATTTGGTAGGGTGTATGTGGAGCTATTTGAAAGCACTTTCAATGCGGTATTCAAAGTAGACAGGTGAATACCATATACGTGAGTAAAAGAAGCAGGCTGGGACGAACAGTGGAAAAACACAGGTAAACAACTTTGCAACATGTCCATCAAAAGGGTGGAGAGAGGTATGCTAAGTGGGCTGTTGAGTACTACTCTTTCAGGAATTTGATAAATGGGAGATTATTGAGTGTATCAGAAACCCCAGGGCTAGCGTGTTTTTCCAAAGGGATGGTTTCATGCTGAATGCAAGAGAGGTGGGTTGTAGACACGATATTTGAAGTGTTCATTTCGTTTTGATTTTCGTGTTATTTGCATTTTTCTCATTTTCGAGCCTATCAACCCTTCAGAGTGAGATATAGCACGCGACTACCCCGTGACAAGTGTGTGTGAGGTTTAGCGCGTTATAAGGAGCTAGTCAAAGTTGATTTATTACTTCTAATTTTACATCTCGAGTCTGGACTTTTTGGAAGCTCAAGAAATTACATTCCGAGGTAGGCGGCTAAAACGCTGGAATGTCGTTGTAAAGTAATGGGCAGTTTGAAATTGTGATTCAATCGGTGTAATTGAGCAACTTTTCAACTGCTCTCTTGCTTAACCCTCGTTTCTCTTGTAAAATTATGCTGGTTACGAAAGGCTGTTTTTGGATGTGACTGAAATGGCAGCCAAATGATACAAAAAAAGAGCCTACAAGCTCAAGGCTCAATTGGGAGTAAACACAGGCTCCCTATCATTGTTTATTTTTAGTCTACATTTCATTCCTCGAAATTGTGGACCTTGCTGCAACTCTTCAGACTGCACCCACCGACGATGGGAAAACGAGATATCGACAGAAAAGAAAAAGAAAAAAAATACCACAGAAACTCGCGGCAAAAATNAAAAAAAAAAAAAAAAAAAAAAAAAAAAAAAAAAAAAAAAAAAAAAAAAAAAAAAAAAAAAAAAAAAAAAAAAAAAAAAAAAAAAAAAAAAAAAAAAAAAAAAAAAAAAAAAAAAAAAAAAAAAAAAAAAAAAAAAAAAAAAAAAAAAAAAAAAAAAAAAAAAAAAAAAAAAAAAAAAAAAAAAAAAAAAAAAAAAAAAAAAAAAAAAAAAAAAAAAAAAAAAAAAAAAAAAAAAAAAAAAAAAAAAAAAAAAAAAAAAAAAAAAAAAAAAAAAAAAAAAAAAAAAAAAAAAAAAAAAAAAAAAAAAAAAAAAAAAAAAAAAAAAAAAAAAAAAAAAAAAAAAAAAAAAAAAAAAAAAAAAAAAAAAAAAAAAAAAAAAAAAAAAAAAAAAAAAAAAAAAAAAAAAAAAAAAAAAAAAAAAAAAAAAAAAAAAAAAAAAAAAAAAAAAAAAAAAAAAAAAAAAAAAAAAAAAAAAAAAAAAAAAAAAAAAAAAAAAAAAAAAAAAAAAAAAAAAAAAAAAAAAAAAAAAAAAAAAAAAAAAAAAAAAAAAAAAAAAAAAAAAAAAAAAAAAAAAAAAAAAAAAAAAAAAAAAAAAAAAAAAAAAAAAAAAAAAAAAAAAAAAAAAAAAAAAAAAAAAAAAAAAAAAGAAAAGAAAAAAAAAATCTGTTTATTATTTGTTTGCTTGATTGTTTGTTGATGTTTTGTTAGTTTTGGACCCCCACTTTTATGACATACCCGATTACTGAGCCCCGCTCACCGCTTACCGCTTCTCGCTTCTTGCTACGCTCTGCGTCCGCGTGTGTCTACTGTACTGACTACGTCGGTATTTATTTGTTTACTGGATTATTTTTGTTTGATTGCTGCTACTACTATTATCGATCATGCGAAGATTGGAGGATTTGGAGGATTTGGAGGATAATGGACTTCGAGAACCTGTCGTCTATATGAGTTCATCTGATAACCCGAGCACGAGATCTGATGTGTGGGTTTTTCATGATATATTTTATTATGTATTTAATGTTATTTCCCTAGAATAAAAAAAAAATTCTTAGTTTTTAGTGTACTTTACTAGTTTTGCTTACAACCAGTTTTCAAGTTGGGTTTATTTTTAAATGTAATGAATTGATTGTATGAGAAAAAAAAAAAAAAATCATGCGAAGATTGGAGGATTTGGAGGATTTGGAGGAT
>ULGX01000011.1:0-169156 GCA_900519075.1 Yarrowia bubula | reverse complement strand
CCCCCCCCCCCCCCCTAAAGAAGTACACGCCCCTCATCACGCGTTTAGAGTTAAGGTTTTGGCTGGTGAGCAAAACAAACGGAGTGCAGCTTTCATCCCTGCGAACATCGGGGGCCAGACGCGTAACCTTAAAAGATCCGAACCGTGTTTTTTAATTTAGCCACCTTAAATAGAGACCGTGTGCCCTACTACTTTTCCTCCACACCACAACACACACAACACACACACAATGGCCACTCAGACCCCCTCCAAGTTGGTTGCCGCGGACCTCAACGACCTGGCTCTCAAGACGCCCAGCAAGAAGCAGCTGTTTGAGTCTTCGGATTCCAAGGATGATCTCGAGTCTTCTCCTGCCGTTCAGGTTGAGGAGCCCAAGCAGTACGTCAAGGCTGATCTTGTTACTGAGGAGCACAAGTCCCTTAGACGTCGACTTCGAGAGTCCGAGAAGAACGAGCCCCTGCTGAAGGAGAACAACCGACGGTTTGTGCTCTTTCCCATCCAGTACCATGAGATTTGGCAAATGTACAAAAAGGCCGAAGCTTCTTTCTGGACTGCTGAGGAGATTGATCTCGGCAAGGATATGGGCGACTGGGAGAACCGGCTCAACAGCGACGAGAAGTTTTTCATTTCGCACGTGCTGGCCTTTTTTGCTGCCTCTGACGGAATTGTCAATGAGAACCTGGTTGAGCGGTTCTCTGGAGAAGTTCAGGCTCCTGAGGCCAAGTGCTTCTACGGATTCCAGATCATGATGGAAAACATCCATTCTGAGACCTACTCGCTGCTGATTGACACGTACATCAAGGACCCCAAGGAGCGAACCTACCTGTTTAACGCCATTGAGACCATTCCCTGCATCAAGAAGAAGGCCGATTGGGCTCTCAAGTGGATCACTGATGATGAGTCCACTTTCGGTGAGCGTCTTATCGCCTTTGCTGCCGTTGAGGGTATTTTCTTCTCCGGATCTTTTGCCTCCATTTTCTGGCTCAAGAAGCGAGGTCTTATGCCCGGTCTCACCTTCTCCAACGAGCTCATTTCTCGAGATGAGGGTCTGCACACCGACTTTGCCTGTCTGCTCTTCTCTCACCTTGAGAACCGACCTTCCAAGAAGATTGTGGAGGACGTCATTGTCGAGGCTGTTGGCATTGAGCAGGAGTTCCTTACTGATGCTCTCCCCTGTGGTCTGCTCGGTATGAACGCCAAGCTCATGCGACAGTACATTGAGTTTGTGGCCGACCGTCTGCTGGTTGCTCTTGGAAACCCCAAGGTCTACAACTCCACCAACCCCTTTGACTTCATGGAGAACATTTCTCTGGCTGGAAAGACCAACTTTTTCGAGAAGCGAGTGTCTGATTACCAGAAGGCCGGTGTCATGGCCAACTCCAACTCTGCCGAGGAGAAGCCTAGTAACGGGTTTACTCTGGACGAGGACTTTTAAGGAAGAGAAGGAAAAAGAGCACAGGTTCTGATTAACGATTATTTATGTATATTGCAATGAAACTAATGATATGACGAGGTGCCGTAGGCACCGAGCCACGAGAAGGAGGCACCGCAGGTGCTTCCGACGAGCACACGTACTGTATGAACATAGAAACTTCAGATACAGGATATTGAAATTAAGGAGGCTGGCAAAGGGGTATATGAGGATTGATTATGAAATAATGGAGGCCTAGGTACAAGTAACAATGATGAGATCAGGGGTTGATACTGGTTGAGGAGAGCGTACTCGTAGTACAACTGAAAGAGATTTGATGATGTTACTGATACAAGCTATAACAGGACTACAAGTATCGATACAATTACACAATAAGATGGCTTATTTCAGTCAGAGAGGCCTCGGAGAGAGATAACAGTGTCCCTATATGCTCCCGTAACGTGATTTATATTTAATTTAATTTTTCATTATTTTATTCTGAATTTCCAGTAAAAATGCTGTTTTTATCGTGCCATATTACAGTACATACTATACAGTACATACTACTTCATTAAATAAGTCCATTCGCCAAAAACGTTAACTTAAAACCAAAATTCGATTTTTTTTAATCAACAATAACCCAGCCAGCTTGTAACAAAATATACTGGTATTATACAGATATATTGCTAAGACACTCCTCTACCAGGTCCAACTTTCAGATTCAGAAATGCGTTTCTCTACACTTGGTGGCCCTCCCCAAAAGTGTGTTATACGCTCAAAATCGCCTCTGCATACCCCCCACTGGTCATGCTGCAATATCCGGGGCAATAAATTTTCCACCTCGAATTAAATCACCATATTCTTGAGTTATCACGCAATTTAATATCTCATTTGATCCTCAGGGCTGGGGGATTTTTCTTGGGGCTGTAGCATCGAAGCGTTTGGAGGTGTTCTTTTTAAGGTCCCAAAATGGTCTAATTGCCTAACAAATACGCGTTTTTGCCAATTTTAGGGGTGTTCGCAAAACTTCCCCTGTTGGTCAGATTTTCTTGGATTCTAAAAATTTAAAACATAAATTGGTCAAAGAGACAATAGAGATTGACATGTGTACTCTTATATGACGATTATGCTATTAGCCGTCATGTCATGAGGGCTGAAAAAGTGTAGTCTAGTGTAGATGACGCGTGCAGCTTCGTTCCATCACACTTCTCGAGAGTTTTAACCACCCCAAACAGTCATAAAATATCACATAATTAGTATGAGTGGAAACTAGAAGACTTGAATATATTAATACTACAAATCTTGAGATTGTCTGAATATTAGTTGTATCATAGCAACGTTTTGAAAATTGATGCAAAAAACGCGTCATGCACCTTACAGTGCATTTTGGACTTGTTTAATGGTGGGTCACTGTACACCAAATACTCCGGCTGTGTATAAGTGGTCGGTGCCATCAACGGAGGGTACCCTCTGCGGTATATTTAACGTCCAGTACCAGTATCGTACTTGAAACAATAACCTGGCTCATATTCTCGGGACATTTCTTCACTTCAGTTACACTTTGTTAAGCTTTTGGGAGGAATGAAGTAAATCTAAAATGTCAAGTAATATCGATACTTTGGGGGCGTACAACTCGGAATTTGGACTAGCAAATCATCGGATTAACGTGGATTATATAATGTCATGCCTTAATTAGTGTAATACAAAAAACCTCATGTCCGTAGGATGCCTGTAACGAGCAGTAGCCACCCCCAGGTCACTTTTTTAGTTGAAGGTTTTGTTAACCTTAAGTAAACTGAAGCAAAAAGATGAGCAGACGTAGTCTGCTGTCTTTTTGCTGGACAGCTGGTGAGCTAGTCTCAAGAGAAGCAGAAAGATGCATAATCCCCCGCTGGGCGTTCCCACCGTTGACAGTACCGACCACTTACCATCATATCCGACAATCTGCAAATGGACCCACTTTAAAAATAGCCCACAGAAACAATGCACCCCTTTCTCACAGCTTTCATACAGTGCGTGTTGCATCTACAGTCCTTCATACAGCCCTCTGACCAGTCATATGCAGACTGTACCATGCTACAGCGCTACAGCATCTACATTTCACGTTGTATTCTCTCCTTCGTTTATTGCTATAAAGATCATGTTTCCATCCATCCATCGTCTTGGTTAGTGTGGTTCAAAGGGTTGAAAAAACTTGTTCAAAAGATCAGGTTTTTACTATCTAGATTCCATATATTTCTCCTCAAGGTGTTAGGTTGTCCCTATGTTTGTCATCATTATAATAATAATGATTTTGCTGTCACTCACTTTTTTTCGATGTTGCGTGGAAAATTAAAAGGTGGGAGAGTCTTGCCTTTTATACCTGTGCACCTGCAGGCCGGGTAACTAGGGTTTGCAGAAATGTTGTGCTGAAAAATGTACACGAAAAACATAGCCAACTAAGGCAAAAAAGATAATGCTCCCCCACAGGGGCTCGAACCCTGGACATTTCGGTTGCTGTGCCTTTAGGATTACTAAAAGCCGAACGCTCTACCAACTGAGCTATAGGGGAGGCGGGACGTTTCAAGGGCCTAAATTTCGCCTACCGTTGGTGTCGTGCGGAGTGTTTTCCGGCGAAAATTCGGCGAATTTCGGCGTTCTGAGGGCATAGGGGGATTGCTGGAGGCCGTGGCATGTCTGTGATGTGTTCAAATTCAGATTCGGATAAGTTTTGGGCGAGTTAGGGTCAGATCAGTGGAGGTGAAAAAACGTGGTTGGAAAAATGAAAACGTTGAGAACTTGATTAATTGGGTAATAATTATATGTAAGAGATACTACAGCCTCGCAATTCTTCATTTGAGCACAATTAATAAATATATATACAGTTAGAGGCGTTTGAGGCCAGTTTTTCGTTTTGGTTTTTTTGGTGGGTTTGGAGCGAGTGGAATTTCGAGCTGAGAGCCTGAAGAAGCTCCATCTAGCGTCTTCAGCACCTCTTCTTCCGGAGAAGACGACTTTTGGGTCCTCTTTGCACTTGCAGGTTTCTCTTCGTCCACGTAATCTGCTCTGTTTAGAGCATGGACATTGGTCATGAGTCTCGCAGTTCTTGAAAAAGCCGCATAGTCTTCTAGAAGCAGCTTTCCCGCGTCTTCATTGAGTGCCGATTCGGGGTTTGGATGAACCAGTAGACACCTGATAGTCACCAAAATATCACACAGAGAAGTTTCTGGAGTCCAGTCTCTTTTCAGAGTATCCACACACACCTCTCCAGTTGACGGTTGGACGTTTGGATGGAAGATTCGGGTCTTGAAAAACGCCTTAGGAGCTGATTGCGGGTAATCTGAGGGCACTTTGATCACCATTAGCCATGCTCCTCCATAGTAAGGAGTTGCTTCCGGTCCCAAAATGAGAATGGGGATGTTTTGAAGCGATCCGTCGTAATCGGAGGGTACCTGGATGTCTGCTGGTGTTTTAGCAAACAGCTCTTTGATATCCTTTTTGATTTTCATCGGTAGAGAGTGTGGATAAGGAGGTTTGTCAGATCAATGTTTGTTGTTATGCAGGTCCATGCACTCTGACGTATGACGATGTGAGATGTGACCGACGTGAGTGAGATGAAGGAGAAGGGAGAAGAGATATCGTGTACAGTATCACATGGTTTAGATTGGTCTTGGTTTGAACGTTAGTGTGGAAGCGCCATTAACTGGACACACTTGTAACTGGATACTGAAGAAACAAAGTAAAGGAGCTACCAGTGTACAACGATATCAGTGACATTTTGACATGTATATATATCCAATTTCACACAACAGTTCTTCTACAGTGACAGTTGCAATTCCGTAATCACTGTCTTAGATCTGAAACTAATACCAAGGGCTAATGCAGTCACAGTTACACCTTATCGCTAAGAGCTATTAGCACTACTGTACTGTATTAATACAAAATACACCCTAGAATCACTCTCACACACGTCTCACCCTCCCACTCATGATATCAGCCCTCACCAGCTCCTGAGTTTCTGCACTAACCAAATGGACCTGAAAATGGCCGTTTACAAACCCAGGAAACAAAAGATCCTGATATCCGCCCTTAGTACCTAGAGGTGAAGTGACGTGGGTAACGGTACCCGTGGAAAAATCGACCATATCAAACTCGCGAGCCGAAAAAATATCAAAGGCGAAATGATGGGAATCACGAGACTTATCAAACTGGAGAAAGTCACAACGGTTAGCAAGCCCCGTGATTGTTTGGTTTTCACTGTAGTAGATGTGTTCGGGTGTATCAAGATCTACAAACGTAGGAATCAGATTCTCCCCTAGCTTCCACCAGACCAGTCCATCATAAGAAGCAGCCATAATAGCAGTAGATTCTCCTGGAAAGTCGAAAACGCGTTTGTTTTCCACATCGACAAACTGACGCTTATACCAAAACACGTCGTCTTCTTCTCTGAAGGTTTGTGCATACTGCAGGTTGTTGACTTCCAGTATCTCTTCAGCGTGCAGAAAATACCCATGTTCAAATTCAGGCTTGGAACGAGGCATAATCAGCTTTTCTCCGTCTCGCAGACTCACTACCGTTGAGTTGGGATTCATTTGCACTTCAGGACAGGACCCATCTTCAGGCATTTTGTCTGTAGGTAAAACTATCTCATACCCATAGAGAACTTCAACAACAGTAGTATCGTCCACCTCTCCCGTGATCTCTGTAACATGATCTCCATTTCGAGCTGTCAGACTCTTGAAATCGTACACAAAGTGAGGACCGTGATTTCGGTAGATGTGCATATGGTCGCATCTTGTCATTCTGCAAGGATTGGCAGTTTGTTGCATGGATTTAAAAGTATCAGGAAGACGCTGGTTGTGCTCCAGTTCGAAAGCCACCACTGTTTTTCTCTTTTTCGGTTTTGGAGCCACTTTGATCGAATTGAGGTCTTGAGTAGAAGACCACTTGAGTCTAGCTACAAACACCAACACACAAGCACTCCAGGAGAAAATGGAGTCTCCAGGACACATCCAGGGGTTTCTCTGTTGCAGTTTACGTCTGAAAAGACCCTCACTGTGCTGGAAAATGGTGTAAAACTCGGTATTCACTTGTCTCAAAACAACACAGGTTTCGAGATCTGCCGTGGAGTAAATGTGACGTAGAATCTCAGGAGGGAAAGGTAAGCCTTCGGTTTTTTGGGCAGTCACCTCAACGACGGGTTGCGTGTCGATTGGTGAAGTCACGTGATCTCCAAACTCGCTCATAACCTCTTGAAAGTACCATTCCTTTGTAACAGAGTCTCGATCCTCTACCAGCTGTTGGAGCCGTGTTTGGAGCAACCGAGACAGGAAACGGTCGAGTTTGACGTGGTGCTTGTACCTCTGGATTGTGAGATCTCCGAGTTGCTTTTCCACCTCCTTTTGGTGAAAAATGAGCCGTTCTCTGTCTTCATCGTGCTTCAACAACAATCTCTGCATCTTTTCAAGAAGCCTGATGTTTGTATCCAGCTGTGTAAAGATTTCGGTTCGTCGAGAATCGAATTTTTCAACAGCCAACTGCTCTTTCAAGGTCTCTGCAGCTTTCAAAATCTCTTCCCTTGATGTAGAAACGAGTTCAGTCTCGGAAGCTGGGTTCATCTCGTCACAGAGCGTGTTAATTTCCCTTTCGATCACAGCTTTTGTGTCGCAAAGCCCATTTCGAGCTGCTCCAATGACATCCAGCAGATCTGATTCGAGGTCCATGGTGAAGATGGTGCGTTTGAATGAGGGAGAGGACGTGTATTGGTACTTTGGAAGGGTGACGCGTCTTAGGTTTGATAAGGCAAGGTTTACGCGTACAAGGCGTGATCTATGCACGTTCAAGTACGGTATTACGCATGGAAAAACCTGGTATTATTCATCCAGAGGAGCAGGCCATTTCAGAATTCCAGAAATATCTCCAATCGGGTAAAAATTGAACAAGTTACAGTCATTGTTAGGGGGAGCTATTCTTGTTGGTAGAACTTTATTGAGCGTGATTTTGGAACAGACCTGAAAATGATACGCTCCAAAAGATCTGAGATTGAAGGAGTGAATTTTGTAGAGCAGGTTCTTGTGATTCTATTGCAATTAACTGTGAGAAGAAATATCCACTGGTTATTGAGATAATGGCGAATGGCGTGTACTGTAAGGTTCACTATCGTGTGCAAGCATGTACTGTACAAGTAAAGACCTGAATGATGGGTTTAATTTGACCATACAATTCAGTCTACAACTCTTGGTGTACATCTCAGACCGCATTCCAGTTCACCCTTGGATGCACACTGGTCTTAGTGCAGTTCGCGTTGACCCCTTAATAATTCTGAGACTTGACTCACTTTAACTCATACTGGTAGTGTCTTTGGTCATAATAGAACAGTGAAAAGTCGTTTAGATAATGCTGCTCACTCATAGTCGAATACAAGTACTGTACTTTCCTGTTACAGTAATTGCACTCCTTCCACACAAACTCACTTGAAAGTAGAATACTCACTGTTATCCATACCACCTCAGTGCCATACTCAATGCCTCTGCTAACTCTAGCTCACCATGCTGCACACACCAATAGATACATGTCCGTCGTATACTCTGCACTAACAGACCCCTACAGTCTACTAAGAGCATACACTGCCATCTGATAAACAATACTCCAATGCTCGCAATTCATGCCTATGCACACTTTAATGGATACAGATCTGTTCGTGTTGACTCACATACTGCTACTTGTAGCTGATGATGCTCAATGTCATTACCAGACAAACATCTCACTGCTTCACAACCAATGGATACAAGTCCTTTGTGCTTTGCTCTCCAGGATCATTCTACTTCTGTTGTACGATAGGTTCGCTCTTCAATGCCAGGTACCTGATATCCAACGCCTATTCTGCACGTTTCAATGGATACAGAATACAGACGTTCTGCTCGTATAAAAGTGTACTGACTGACTAATACTGCTACTGTAGCACGATACGACATACGGTTACACGCATCTCAGTGCTTCGAATGCTATACAATCCGTTTTCTCACTGTTTCGCACATCAATACTACCGGTACTTGTACGGGTCACTCTACCAGTACAAGTACAGGATACACACCTTCTCAGTGCTTCACACCTCAATGCTACAGATACCAGACTAGTAACCCTATGCACTGTTCAATGGATACATGCCCGCTCGTATTGTATAGTTAGAGTAGCTATCAGTCAATCTACAGCGTATCGTAACCACAGGCTCATTCTACTGGTTCTTCAGTGCTTCACACTTCAATGCAGCACTCATAGGTATCGTACAGCCATCTCATGCCCATCTCATGCTTTGCACTTCAATACCAGTACTAAACAAACGTCTGCTCACAGACTCACTCTACAGTTAGGATACACACCTTCTCAGTGCTTCGAACTTCAATGCTACGATACAGGTCCCTCTACTTGTACATATGGTTACACGCCTTCTCAATGGTTCGCACTTCAAAGGCTACAATTCCGTCTGCTCATGATTCACACTCACAGACTAATTACTCCTATCGTATCGTACTAGTAGCTGATGTTAAATGTTATGACCAGAGTCGTCTATCGTACAAGTATCATACATAGTAGGTTGCAACACTTCAATGGATACAGCACTCACAGGCTCATTCTGCTTGTAAGTTACACGCCTCTCAGTGCTTCACATGATTCAAAGGCTACAGTCACTCTACAACACGCCTTACAACTGTACACGCCTTTTCAGTGTTTCGCAATTCAATGCTATAAGCCACTCTACATGGGTTACACGCCTTCTCGTGCTTCGCACTTCAATGCTACAGGTCACTCTACAGTGAGGATACACGCCTCTCGTATCATCTCGTGCTTCGCACTCGATGACACTCAATGCTACAGGTCCGTCTGCTCGAGCTTCGCTCTCACAGACTCATTACAGGCCGTCTGCTCGATCTCGCCTTCTCGTGCTTCGCACTCAAAGGCTCGCTCTCACAGACTCGTAGAAAGAATTTTAATATGTTAATGTGGTATCTAGTCAAACTTACAAGTGGTGTCAAACTTGGGCTTGAGGTCAGCGCCGTAGACACCCCAGTACTTCTCGACACCGGAGACCTCCTCGCCGTTGTCTCCCTTGGTATCGGGCTTCCAGGTCTCGTCGAAAGCCTCAAAGACCAGGGTGTTGATGCCCCAGGCTCGGATGGCACAGATACCCTCCTGCCAGAACTGGGCGGCGTTCTTCAGGCCGGGCTGAGAGTCACCAAAGGCACCTCCATCAGTGGGCCATCCGGTCTCTCCAACCCAGAAATCGACATCAGTGGAGCCCTTGGTGGTCTGGATGGTCTGCAGAGCCTGCATGATGTCGTCAAAGAAGGAGTAAGAGGCGTTGGACATGGTCTGTCCCTGCCAGTAGGAAAAGGCGTTGGCAAAGACCACGTCAGCAGCCTTGACGGCGGGGGCAGAGTAGCCGTCGACAATGACGTTCCACGAGTCGACGGTTCCAACAGGGACGTCAAAGGTCTGGCCGTTCTTGTCCTTGATGCCCTTGAGCTGGGTCTTGATGTCGTTGATCTTGTCGGCCAGCTGCTGGGGGGTCATGTCCTTTCGGTACAGAGCCTCGGAGCCCACGGTGATGTAGGGCACGGTGGACTTGGACAGCCAGGGCAGGTACGACTTGAGGGCAAACTGCTCGGACGCAAAGTGCTGGTCGTCGTTGGGCCACACGCCAATCATCAGCTTGAAGTTGGCGGCCTCGGCCACGGGTCCGAGCTCTCGAAGAGCGTCGCAATCGCCAGCAGCGTAGATTCGAATGGTGTCGGTGAGACCCTTGAGAGCATCAAGATCGGCCTTGTAGTCGCCGGCGTTTTTGCACTCTCCATCGGACTCTCGCTTGACTCCCAGGTCGACTCCCAGGCCTCCAAGAGCCATGGCGGACGAAGCCAGGGTGGCGGTAACGGCGGCAAAAGTGAACTTCATAATAAATAACGAGTGTGGTGTGTGTTGTGAAGATGAGGAGGAAGAGAGAAGGTTGGGCGATTTTCGAAGCTGTCAAAACAAGGTGAGGTAATTCTTAAAATAGATGGTTTAGAGTTGGACACGGAGAGACGGATGGGGGGAGAAAAGGCGTATAAAAGGGCATGTTTGGGGGGTGAATTTGGCCGTATATTCAAGTGGACTCATTTTTACCCCTTTTACACTACATTTCTGTATATACAAGCACACACAAACAACACAGACAACGTGGGGTGGCATGTCTCCTGGATATGTCCAAAACTCTATTTGCGTGTTGTTTAGAGCAACCACCAAAACAGGTGGGAGACGAGGCGTGATGGAATGTGAGCTTGGTGTCAGTGGAGATGGGGGAATATTGGGGTATTCTCGTAGTCCTGTATTTACCTGTGTATATTCCATCCTGGGCTACAATCAGCCACAGAAATACGCGTGGTGGCTGGTGGTCTAGCGTGTTTTACAGTCTGGGTCTGTGTTTACGCCCCATTACCAAAACATGAAAACCATGCACCGCCTCAGACAATATCAGGGGTAGGATATTATGGAAGATGTAGGGGTTAGGGGAGTGTTGCGATGACTAATGTGGTTAGGGTATTGGTTTTGTGGCACAAAAATAACTACTCATTTCATTGGCTGACACTTCTTCAGGGGGTGTTGTTTTGAGAACGCCTCATTGCTAGTCACGTGATTCCAAAGCAAAGTAGGTTTACAAATAAGGTTTTCCCGTCTAGTTTCGGCAATAGCCTTTCGTTGGGACATGTGGTTAGGGTTGTGTCCCAAAGAGGAATTAGGGTTAGGGTTAAGGGCGGATATGAATTCAATTAAAAAACGAATAAATCAGAAAAATCGGGAAAATAAGGGGAAAATAGGGCGAGCAGGAATAACCCATATTGGTGCTATAAGAAGCACCTTTATTTGTTTGCAACGCTCACTCGGCCCAATGGATCTCTGCACATCTCGTTGGGGTTGGAAGCAAGCAGAATGGGGCAATGATTTGGACAAAAAGGGGCGAAATTATGAAAGAAATTGAAATAAAATGGGGAAAATTCGGGGAAATTCAAATACCAACAATAACACCTATTCTGAGATCTACCATTCTGGAATAATCTGCATA
This sequence comes from Yarrowia bubula, assembly GCA_900519075.1. Taxonomy (NCBI): domain Eukaryota; kingdom Fungi; phylum Ascomycota; class Dipodascomycetes; order Dipodascales; genus Yarrowia; species Yarrowia bubula. The sequence goes on along the minus strand of ULGX01000011.1, from coordinate 157,670 downwards.
CCACCTTTTACGCCTCGAATATAACGCATTTACCAAAGTCTCCCATGAGGCACAATCTGTGGTCACATGCATGGAAAGAAAAGTTAGTGCGAAATTAGTCGGAGTTGTAAGTGACTGAAAAAGTACCCGTTGAGAGCGCTACCGTGATGATATTTACGCCAAATAAAAGCCCCACGACTCGTACCCTCCACACCATCCGCCCTGTACACTTTTTACCCCCCTAAATCCCCACCTTCCCTCTCCTCTTGTATTGCCCCACAAGAGCAGCACATGCAAACCAACTATGATAAGGCTTATGCTACATAAACCTCACATAATCGTCCTCAACACTTTTCCCACATTCAACACCAAGCTATGGAAATCTCGATAGCTATTCCTGCTGGCGCCAAGTACAGGATTTTGCGAGATCCGCACTGTTTGCCGAGAGTGCCAAGAAGTATTGCCAATGAGGTGGCTCAGGAGAAACAGGTTCAGCGACGGAGGAGGTTGAGTGAAGATAGTGAGTATGACGAATGATGCGAAAATGACGGAAATGACGGAAATGACAGAAATATCTTGTTCAACGCAACAGCGCTACGCACTGTTGCGACTAACGCAGTTTTGAACACCCGCCGAGAAAAAATCCATTTCGACCGAACCATGCGAATCCCCGAATGGAAAGAGTACCGGTCTTCAGCTCACGATACACCTTCAGTGACACCCCCCAGACGCGGATCCGACTCGGCAATCGAGGATTTCTCTCCTCCTTCACATGACGATATCAAGCGTGTCTTACTCGGTTCTCAGAAACCTCAAATTGACAATATGTTCTTTCCCAGTATCATTCACGAGCGAGAACCGTCGTTTCACGATAAAGTGCGGTTTCGAAACCGGTTTTGGAAACAACCCGCGCCAGGAACACGAACACGTGACTTTTATACCAACAGAACCGGCCAAAAATGGCAGGGTCATCCGGGCTGGCACCGGTTGCTCAGAAGACAATACGCCTTTTGGGGGTTGGACCGGTGCTGGAGAGAAGAACGAAGCCAGTTTCTGCAGGACAAGCGACGAGAAACGGCTTTCAACAAACAACAGAAGAACAGACGGACCACTATTTAGCATGGTGGTTAACTAACCCAGGAAGAGAAGCACATAAGAACAATAGCAAGTAGCAAATAGCAAATACATACCCATTGAAATTAGGATCCTGGATTATAACGAACAATTGAAGTTGACTGAGGAATTGCTCTTCAGAAAGTGTGGTTATGGTGTAATGTCTGACTGCTGTATAAAGTAATATTGAATACCGAAGATGCTCAGATACAAAAGCCTACAGTTCTTGGAAGCTGTTTATCGACTATTGGTTATTCAAAAATCAACTCTTCCTTGCAGCTTCTCTCCTCAAATACCAATGAGAACGTCCTATGACTAAGTCCCGAATTCCTCAACCTCAGCAAGACTCAACAGGACATTCATGGGTATCAAAATGACCGCAAAAACACGACAAATAGCCTGATCTCTTTAGCTAAGCTCCCACATTCCCATGTCGTGCTAAATCTCCTTTTTTGCAACATTCTCAAATTAAGGTCAGGTGCCATAAAAACACCCACAATGACAATACGCAAATGAAAACCACCCAGAAAGGTCCCTACACTTCAATTAATCACTCTACACCCTTGAAAAACGGGTCACGTGACTTCTCCGTCCTTACAAATACGTCCAACCACCCAAATTTTCAGTTGCGGCCATATCCTGGTGAAAATACGGCTTCCCGTCCGATCAGCCATAGTCAAGCACCAGAGAGCCTAGTTAGTATTGTAGTGGGAGACCATACGAGAATCCTAGGTGCTGCAATTCTTTTGTACTCCGAGCGAAGCGAGGAGTGCAAAATCTTTTGCTATGTTTTGCTGTTCTGTCTCTTACCTATATCTGCTTAGTTATCATGTGCAGTAGCTACTGTACATACTGTAGCAGCCTAATACAATAAATAATTGAAGATGCAGCAGCTATAGTTGAACATGTAAGAGGTAGTAAAGCACCAAGTTAGATCTTATGCTGTTACTGGTAGCTGTGTTCTGTCTTCTTTTTACAGCTTTATCTTGTAGGCCGTCCTTAACCTACAAAACAGGAACCCATCTTAAATAGGTCCTCTGAAGCTGTAAATGACTTTGGCACTCATAAAATCCTCTTGCAACACTCAAAAAATACCCGTACATACTGTATCATACTTTACAAAAAAAATTTCAGTTTTTTTTTTTTTGCTTTGTTTTTCGGTGTCACGGTTAGTGAGGATTAGTGCGAAACAGCACATCCAGAAGTGGTATTACCAAAGGTGAAGACTGATATAGCATAAATTGATCGTATTAATTCTGGTAACTTTTTAAAAAACCTGAATCATGAGGTTTTTAGCCCAGTTTCATGAGACCAAAGTTACATGAAATTTTGATTTTTGGCTGTTTTTTGACGAAATCGCATGTGGTCCCCCCCACGGGACAATTTTTTGGAAAAAAGAACAATTTTTTTTGGCTGGAATTCAGCCTCCCACGTTGTAGCATGCCTCTGGAAGTACAATGAGCTTTGTTTCACCTCACTACGGTCTCTCCTTGTGGTGATACTCAAGTAAGATCATATCAAGCAAATCTCTGCCATACAAAACTGTGTACGAAAAGGTCAAAGACGTGAATCGAGAGCGTGGAAAGTGATCTACAGTATATTGTGATGTCAAAGAATAATATGAGCTACTTATATTGCGTAATAAACACTTTGTGTTTTTTTTTTTCAGTTTTTTTTTTTCAATTTTTTTTCGGTGTCATAGTGAACGAGGATTAGTGCAAAACAGCACATCCCAAAGTGGTTTTGTCAAAGGTGAAGATGGATATAGGCTCAATTAGTCGTATTGGTTCAGGTGATCTTTTTAAATATATATAATCTGAAGTTTTTCCCCCAGTTTCATGAGACCAAAGATTCGTGGAACCTCGATTTTTGGCTGTTTTTTGACAAAAATGCATGTGGTCCCCCCCACGGGGCAAAAAGTGGATGTTTTTTGAAAAAAAGCGACAAAATATAAGCGACTATTTCTCGGTGGATATTGTCCGTAGAGAGGCAAGAGATAGTTCATCTAGAAGCCCTCACTCAGGAGATTACAATGCCGCTTTCAAAATTGAAATCGGAGGTACTTTGGCCATTTCGAAATTCAGCCTTGCCAAGTGTTGTGCTTGCTGTATGATATACTTGTACACACCAATGACACTATCCTCTTTTTACAATAAACATACTGTAGAGTACTTGTAGCACCGCCTACAAATACATCATTAATTTTAATCACATTGGCTATAGAGAAGCAATAAATACGGGAGCAGCATACACCGCTCGAGACACACAGTGCTGATTCAAAGAAGCACTTTGGGGCAGACTCAGCATAGTGAACTCATACGCTCATAGACACACAGCGGAACTTCGTTCCACCGTGAGTCTACTCGCTCTTCGTTCACTACGCCTCGTAATGGAACAACGTCGTATCTGCATCATCTCTTCTCAAATACTCCCTCTCCAACAACGACTCAATACAGTGTTTAATTGTAGGAATCGGGGGCTTGAACCGACTAGCCAGCTGCTTTGTCACTTCTCCAACCAAATTGTTATGGTTGAGAGTCTTTCTCGACTTCATGACCCGCACGATAGCTGCATCAATCTCATTCTGACGCGACTTGTCGATCTGCACCATGGTGGCTTCTCTCTCAACATCAGTTTCAGCCCGAGTAGCGTTAATAGCGAGCACTCTGATCTTGGTCATGGGCGCCTCGAAGCTGTCGTTGAAGAAAAACTCGTCGGTTTCATTCACCTCTTTCGTCATGGGCACCTTTTTGAGGATTCGAGTTTTGGGAGCGACAGAAACAGACTGCAGGTGACGTTTCAGATCAACAGGAGGAATACCAGTCTCCATCTGGATTCGATGGAACGAAATACCCTGATCTCCAGTATCCTGGAACAACATGAGAATAGGCATGACAGGAGTAGGAACATTGACGTCATGGAACTTTTTCTTGAACTTGATACGAATATCGGCGTTTCCAAGATTGGGCACCCAGTCGAGTTTTCGTCCATTGTGAGCTCGGTTGTAGTACTGCTCGAATTGAGCCTTGGCAGCGTCAGCAGCAGCACAGTGGATCAGAGTGTAGTTTGCTCCCTGGGCAATAGAAGTGGGCCAGTAAGTCTGAGACAGAAGAGCGACCGAGATCTCAACTGATTTAGTTGAAGACGGTTCGGAATCGGCAGTGATGGACGCTCGCGACTTTTTGAAAAACTCCATCTCATCAGCAGAAGTGGCAATGTCCTTGAACATACCCTCAAACTTGGAAGTGAAGGCTCCACCTGCAGCCAGTTTGAATCGTGAAATGAGCTGTCTCTCAGCATCGTCAGACACGGACTTGGAGTTCAAGAGACGCTTACCAAGATGAGCCTTGTAGTAGTTCTCAAACTGGTCTTTATCGGTGATGAAGTTGAAACAAGCAACAGTGGAGTCCAGAATAGCTCCCACCTCATCGTCACTCTTACCCTTGAGCGCCTTCTTCATCAGGTTGTCAATGTACAGAGACAGGTACTCGGAGACCTTTGCATGTTTGTTGACAAACTCGACAAACGCCTCATCCACGCTTTTAACCACCTCCACATCGTTCTCAAAGCACTTGGCGGTGATTTCTGCAAACTCATCTCGCATGGTGAGCACGTCCGTGACCCATTTTTGAGCCAGCATGGTCTGAGAAGCAGCGGGCTTTTTCTCCTTTCTGGAAGCCTCAACAGACGCCTTGGAAGCAGCGTTCAGGTTCTGACCCTCAGCCACAATCTGCTGCTTGAGAAGATGGTGCAGAAGAGATCTCTGAGGGAAGCCTTTAGTAATCAGCTTGTAGAGGATCTTGAGCTCGTCATACTTTTTCGCTTGGAACCACTTTCTGATTTCAGATCCGGGAAGAGCCATCACTTCAGGCAGTTTTGTAGAAACAAGCTGAAGGGTCAAATCAGACACCAGAGGGGAGTAAGAGGGCGACTCAAGAGCATAGTACTTGGACCGCTTCTCCTCATCATCCAACCATCCAGACACCTTGGTGACATAAACCACCGGGTCCTTGTTACCGTCGAGCAGGTCACGTGCCGCCTGCGAGTAGTAGCTGGTCGTAGCAGCCACCAGCTGGTCTGAAAAGCAGTGCACCAGAACACTCTCCTTGTTTGACTTACTCTGGGGAAGAGAGTCAAGCATAGACAGCACACTCTTGACAACCAGCTTGTCCACCATCTCTCCTTCTCGCTCTCGCTGAATCTCGTTGATCAGACCCTTGTACAGGTACTCTGCAAACGCAGCAGTACCGATAACGTGGTCTCGGAACAAATGCAGACCCAGATCAGCCAACTTGGGAGGAGAAGAGGTGGTATCCAGACAATACACCCGGTCCAGATACATCATCACATCACTGATCATCTTGGTGCACATCTGATGGTCGCCCCATTGCTTGTTCAAGCCCTCGAGAAACTTGGGACAGAGAGACAGATCGTCTCGAGCAACCACAACATACGGATCAAAGCCGGCCTGAATGCGGCCCAGGTGTGCGGAAATGTGGCACTTGACCGCGTCGTACAATTGCGCGCTCATTTTGCTAATCACCAGCTGATAAGACGTTCGATAAAGCAGCTCAAACGACAGTGGCGAAGACTCGTGCTCCTGGATTTTGGTCATGGCGGACGCGAGAATCTCCCACGAGGCGTCGAACGAGACGGACGACGTCACCTTGGCGCGGGGGGCCTTGATTTTGCCTCGCTGCGTCGTCATTTTCATTTTTCAGTCGTGTGGAGTAGCAGGAGGTTGAATAAAATCTCCAATCCTATGCACAAAATCAAGGTTTGGGTGGGTCAAATAGAGTTTGATACCACTGGACATGCCTCTTTTAAACAAGACCATGGTCCAGCCTTCCCAACTACACACCCGCATGTTTACTCAAAGTACCATAATATTACCAACTGAATACACTATATAAGTTAAGAGGTGGGTGACAGGAGCAGCCCGAGGGGGGAAGCTCCAACCACAATGCAAAGCAAGGCGATACGGAAAAAGAATAATGTGCACCGCCAAAATAATAATAAAGAAATGTACCCCGGAGAGATCGGTGGCAAACAACGTCGTAGGTTGCACGTTATTATGCGGGGAAGGCCCAGAGAATGACACTGGCCTAAGACCGCCGCCGCCGACCCATGCCTCGGGACTTGTTGTACCGGCCAGGAGAGTCCTTGCCGTGGCCGGACGAATGGCCCTTGACCAGCTCCCGTGGCTCCCGCTCTCGAGACAGAGCAGGGCCTTCACGCTGGTCGCCAGGAAGGGACACCTGGTGAGCCGCTCGCCATCGGTCGTATCGCTCGGCGAGATCGGGCTCCAAAATGTTAACTCCATTGAGCTGGCTGCCGACAGTCAGCCAGCCGGGGCGGAGGTTGTTCTCCCGCCCAAACAGCTCGAGCTTGCGGCTGGAACGGCCCACCATCCGCTCGACAATGTCATACAGCTCGTCGGGCTTCTGGCTCTTGTCTCGGGCGTTGGACACGACTGTATCCACGTCCAGGCCTCGAGTCAGCCACTCGGGCGAGCCCTTGACGCCAATCAGCACGTGCTCCTTGGAGTGGTTGAGCCAGTGCCCGGTCCGGCCGGTGCAGATGGTCCGGCCCAGCTGGTTGGTCTTGCACCAGACAATCTCCTGGACGTCGGTGTAGCCCCACTTGGCCAGACACTTTCGGCCGACCTCGGAGGTTCGGCCGGTCACCCACAGCAGGAAGACGCCCTCCTTCTGCAGGCAGCCCATGTCCAGCGCCTGCAGATCGCTGTCGTTGATGATGAGCTTCTGCGAGTTCATGTGAATGTCCCAGGGCGGGTCGGCGATGATGGCGGCAAAGTCGCCAAAGACGGGCAGTGCAATCTCCTTGAGGTTGCAGGTGATCCACTGTGGAGGCAGCACCACCGACAGCATGGAGTCGGTCGAGTAGAAGTGTGACCGCTGCTTCTGGAGCTGCTGCTTGGGCTGCTCGGGCATCTTCACCTGGTAGTGCAGGAACCGGCAGCTCTTGGACTTGTAGCACTTGTCGAGGTACGAGCAGTCCTCGAGGGGCCGCTCAGTATGTGCCAGGATCTGGGGCACAAACCGGACCTTTTGGTGGCAGTCGGAGCTGCACTCGTCGAACGAAGAGTGTGCGCAGAGTCCAATGTGCGGCTTCATGGGCGAGAGCTGGGCCTTGGCGAGGGCCAGGTGGAACACGGCCGTGGGCTCGTTGACGAGCTGGTTGATTTCGGATTCAAAAGTGAACATGGAGTGGGACGCGAGGGGCGTGTCCAGCAGCTCGGAAATGTGCGCTCGGGCGGTCTTGTGGCCCCACACGGGCGAGCTGACCATGGTGGTGCAGCCGCTGGACGCCGAGCCCGTGAGTCCCAGAGAGCCGCTGGAGAAGCTCGAGTGGGTCTTGAGCATGGGCGAAGAAGTGTCTTTGGGTTCGGGTTTCTCAATGGGGGGAGGAGTCACCGGAGCAGAGACGACGATGGGGGTGGTCAATCGCTGGTAGAAGCCTCCCAGGACGGGCACAGAGAGGTGCTCGACGATGGTCTTGTCGTCTACACCGGTGACACTGATGCCGTAGGAGATGAGACCGGCGAGATGGTGGAGACTGTCTTGGAACTCAGACAGTGAGACGGCATGAATGTCCTGGCCGGTGGACGCCAGCAGCAGCCGCAGCTTGAAGGCCCGCATAGGGAGCATACACACCACCTTGTCCGGGCACTGAGCCAGCAGTACAAGAGTAGGGAGGAATTTCATGGGTGTTTGTGTAAATGTTGTGTGTGTGTGTGGTGTGTGAGAGTGTGATCGAGCTCTTTTCTGTGACGGGTCAACAGAGTCTGTGTGTCTGTGTGTGTCTGTGTGTGGTGTAAGAAGTTCGTTCAGAGCTGACTAGTCCGAAAGCACCAGAAGAAGGAAGGGGGGCTTATATATGAAGACACGATACAGTCCCCTCGCTGTGGTGGGTGAGGTCAACTCTAAGTTACAGTACAGAAAGACACACGACAGGGTTGGTGTAATTTCTGAACATCGAGGTCAAACAACTTCTCGCCAAACAAATCATAACATGATGGGTATCACAGAGACGGCATTCTCGACAGGTCGGGGGCTGTGGAATGTGCCACTAGCAAACATGAGCCAATCACTCATTAGTGGTACATCTCTTAAATCGCCTCCCTTTCTCTCACCTTTTACCCCGGCCCAATAAAGACAGTCTGATCCAATATGTCCATCTTGTGCGTTTTTCATCTTTAAGCTGGCAGCCACATTGGGGTAGCACGTACCCGCCCTGGTCACGCGTGAATTGAGCAGGGAAAACGGCAATGGGGCTTGAGAGAGAGCTCAGAGAGGGTCAATTAATCCGCTTCAGAAGCTGCCCCATGGAAAGGTCATTTGATGGGGTTTGAGAGGTGGTGGGAAGGTCGGGACTATCTGCGTTTGAAATATATTGATACCAAACTTAATCAGTATCAAGAAGTACTATGTAGCTGGGGAAACGGGTGGCGTCAGAGGAGGACATATGAGGACGTAGTCCGAATGTGTCCGACCAAAACTATCCGATATAGCAATAATACAGCGTTCGTACGAGTATTATTTACTCCGACTAGTCGGGATTCAGCAGTCTGAGTTTGGAAATTTCAGGGTTAGGGCAGTCCAAATGGGGTTAACCCGATTGGGAATGGGTCAACCTAATTAGGTGTCAGGGTTAGGGCAACCTTAAACTCGATTCACGCGTTGCCGGGCAACCGCCCACAACAACGCGTAACCCAAAACTAAACCTGACTTGTCTTAAATCACGACAACCAGTCAGCACAACAAAACCCACTAAAAAAACCATGGCGCGACCTTCTCGACGCCGTTCTTCTGGACGGTTCCTCATTCAAGGCGAATCCGAGGTTTCGCTGCAAAAACTGGTCCATATGAACGACGATGATGCTGAAAAACAGAAGCGGCGACAGTCCAAACGGCTGAGTATTCTTCCTGTTCCTGGAGCTGCCAAACAAGATGAAGAAGATGTGGAGGAGGGTCTTCAGGACCATCTCAACAATGCTGCTCCTCAGGTTCCCATTATGGCGAATTTTGAGGAGTGGATGAAGATGGTCAATGATAACAAAATCAATGCTCAGAATTCGTGGAATTTCGCCCTCATTGATTATTTCCACGACATGTCTTTGCTGAAGGAAGGCGATGGTATCAATTTCCAGCGTGCTTCCGTCACTCTAGACGGTTGTATGAAGATTTACTCTTCTCGAATCGACTCGGCTGCTACTGAAACAGGCCGTCTTCTTACTGGTTTGGCTACTAAACAGGGCAGAGAGGATATTGGTAATGAGGAGGATGATGGAGAAGGAGGTGAGGACGGAGAGGAAGGCGCTGAAAAGAAGAAAAAGGCGTCCAAACCTCGAGGAATCACGTTGGCCAAGAGTTTTGAGGAAAACACGGCCAAAAAGCTGGAGCTGGAGCTCTCTATCGACCCGCTTTTCAAGAAAATGTGCGCGGATTTCGACGAGGGAGGAGCCAAGGGTATGCTCATGAACTCGCTTGGTATTGACCAGAATGGAAGAGTGGTTTTTGATGGAGATTTCGACCAGGAAATTGCCAAAGGTGACTTTTCCAAAGATATCGACAGTGAAGATGAGGATATGGAGGACGACACCAATACTGATAAACAAATCCAGGACCTTGGAGCCAAGTTTTTCCCAGACTTGTCTATTCTCGCTTCCCAGTCCATCTGTCCTTCTGCTACTATGATTGAAGCAGCTCTCAAGGACCCCAGCAACATGCCTGCGGGTCTTCAGGTTGATAATGAGCCCTTGAATTTGCCTGAGGTTGATTATGGAGGGGATGACGATGTTCTCGATGATGCTGCTCTTGAAAACATGGGTTTTGACGACCTTGGAGGAGATGATGGACCTGGTGGTGAAGATTTCGAGTTTGGATACAACCCCATGAACGAGCAGTTTGCCCAAGTTGCAGATGAAGCTGGTCCTGGCAGTATCAGCTCGTCTGATCCTCGATACAAGCCCACTATCAACGAAGGTGATCTGCTGGCCTACTTTGACCACACTCTGAAAAAGAACTGGGCTGGTCCTGAGCACTGGAAGGTCCAGAAGCTCAAGGGAGCGCAAAAGAAGGCTGCTGTTGAGGAGGTTGGGGAGGATGGAGAAGAAGAGGAAGGAGGTGAGAAGGAGCCGAAAAAGAAAAAGGCGCCTGTTGAGGTCGACTTCCTTTCTGAAGACAACGATATTGACGAAGCCGTGCTGTTTGCTCGACCTGCTCACATGTCCACTTTGGCTCTTACTAAAGCCCAGCAGCGATCCGATACCAACCATCTTCTTCCCAATGATGAGCATTTCTCCACCGACAACCTCGTGAAAATGTTCATCAAGCCCGGCAAGCGAATCACTGGGCTTTTGTTCAAAGACCGAGTCACTCTCCAGAATCAGAAAGACGCAGATCAGCATTTCTGGGCTCAGCATTTCAACGAGGATCTGGCCGAGTACGGTGTTCAGGGCCCTGATCCCGAACCTCTACCTGAAACTGAAGGAGGAGACGATTTTGGAGGCTTTGACGACTATGATGACTACGACGGTGGAGCCACAGATATGGCTGGTCCTCACAATGTGTCGTTTCTGGGGCTTCCAAAGGCCCATCCGGAGTACGTGTCTTACGCCAAGGTGGCCAAACGGGTGGATGTTCGTAAACTGAAGGACAATCTGTGGAGAGTCATGGATTACGAAAAGGCGGAGGAGCAGCAGCAGCAGCAAGAGGAAAGTGAAGATAAGCCAAAGGTGGAGGAGGAAGAGAAGAAGTTCACGGAGCTGGTGCAACAGGTGGGAGCTGAGTACCCTCGACATCAGAAGGAGGAGATTTCCACGTCGTTTGTGTTCATTTGTCTGCTGCATTTGGCCAACGAGAAGGGCCTGAGTATTGAGCAGCAGGAAGATTTGGCGGATTTGGCCATCTCCAAGGACCTGAACGTCAGAGTCGACCAGCTGGGAGCGTGAGTAATTTATTGTGTGTAATTTTATGTGTATTATAAGAGACAAGAATAGACATTAACAAACATTTCAACTAAAGTGATACCTTTACTTATACAACAAAAGCCAGATGGGATTCGAAATAGCCGTCTGGATCAAGCCACTACAGTATCGTAGACTCTTTTCTGAGGCCTATTTGCAGCCCCTATTTTTTAGCATTTATTTAGCATTATTTAGAATTAAACATTTTATTAGCTCGAAAATGTCGCAGGTTTGAGACCGCCATAAAACGAGAAGTAGGTGTCCAATAGTGAGGCCAGATAGTACATTAGATAGCCCTGAGTCTTCTCATAATAACCCATATTTTAACTCATTTCTACCGATTTTACCTGATTTTTAACCGAATTTCAAAATTTTCGCTCACGTGACCAAGTCTCCGCAGTGTAGAGGCCACTTTTTCCGAAAATGCAACAAAGCCTGGCTAGCTCAATCGGTAGAGCGTGAGACTCTTATTGCAAGGTCATCTCAAGGCTGTGGGTTCAAGCCCCACGTCGGGCTTTCTTATTTTTTGCGTATTTCCGTGGGACACGTGATTTTTTTTCTTAAGCCAAACTTTATATGGATCACGAAAGACAGATTCAGGGGCTCTTTTGGTGGATAATATCGGGTCTGCGCAGGTATCAACAAGGCGCATGTGAAGGTAAGGAGAGGGAGAGTGGTGAGAAGGAGGTGGTGATGCGAAAATTGGCGAAAAAAACACGAAGATCGACGAAAAACGAGGAAAATCGATGAAGATCGGCTCAACCAGTAATGTATAGATTTTCAGTCTATGGTAGAAGTGCCAGGTAATAGCGCGTTTGGTATATTAGCGCTCCATCTAAGACAGGAGTCAGTGGGTTGATTTCGTCCGTGTTCTGCAGTTTATGTATCATCGGCACAGCATATCAAAATGCAGAAAGTGAAAGTGAGATCTACAGTGAGGACTAAAGTTCAGGGCTTGAATGGAGGGTATTGTATTGTACGGATACGAGTGAAAACAAGTGGTACCGGAATCAGCTGGGTGTGGTAGAAAAGGTGAATAATAAATCATCATTTGCTGCCCCTCTGAACACGTGTCTTAGTATACCTGTACCGTGGTTGTCATCTCCTTACTCATGCACTGTATCGTGTGAATAGCATGACGTAACCACGTACTGTAATAAGTGCAACTACCCGTTTACCTCAACACTCACTACCCAGAACCCATACACTCCACCATGACCGTGGGCAAAACGATACAAACGGTCGACGATCTGCAGCACGCACTACCGCCGGATTTGGACTCGCTGGACACAAAAGACCTGTCAGACGACCGAGTCAAGGCTCTCAAAGACGAAATCGCCCGAAGGAGCATGTCTCTGCAGGCCCTTGAATCTCTGGCTCAAGAACTACCAGGTCAACGCGACACAGACACAGACGACAGCATGCTGCATACGGATATTGTGAGTTTGGGGTTGGAGAGCAAGGTGAGCCCCAGTTCTACACTGGACCCCAAAGTGCGAGATCACCACAAACGAGACAGCAACGCGTCCAAGTCGTCTCGCGATTCCATGTACGACCACACCTACATCAACCAGTTCATTCAGAAGGGGTTATCGGACTCTGTGGGTTCGAATACGTCCAAGGTGATTGCGGGTCTTCAGAATTCCATTGATACTCTACGACGGGAACTCAAGGACCAGAATGCAAAGTACATTGAGGCCAAAAAGGGCAGAGATGCGCTGGCCAAGCGGTGTGACAACCAGACGGGCAGTATGGAGTCTCTCAAGCACCAGAACGAGATGCTCAACACGATGATCCAGAGAAAAGAGCGACAGATCCAGGATGTCGAGAGCAAAATGGCCGTGCAGAAATCTCGAGCCCAGACGCTGGAAAAGGAACATGCGGATAACGAGGCACGCATGATCGATATGGAGGAGCGTACAGCCGCCGCGGAAAACAAGTACAACCAGTTACAAGCTGCTTCTGACGCTTCAGCTGATGGATACAGGAGGAAGGAGGCGTATCTGAAAAAGGAGTTTCAGACCTTGCAGGAGTCCATCGAGGGAGTGACCAAAGCGCAGGAGGAAAAGTACGCCAAGGAGGAAAAGTGGCGCCAGGATATCCTTGATAAACTCAAGAAGGAGGAGGATTTGAGGGATCAGATCAGGAAACACCAGGTGGATTTCGAAACGCTGGCCAGTAAGAGGGAAGAAAAGGTACAGGAGATGCTGGCGGAGTTCAAACGGGGGATTGAGGGACATGGGGGAGATGTGCAGGGGGCGGTGAAGCGGTTGGAGCAGTTGTCAAAGGAGACGACAGAGGCGTTGGAAGGGTTGAAGAAGAGCCAGAGGGAGTTGGCGAGGGAGAATGAGGTGTTGAGGGGGGAGAGTGAGGGTGGAAGTGCTTGAGGCACTGGAGCGATAGTTATGTGAAAGACGTCACTGTGCCGTAGGCCAGTGCGGAATTCACATGACTATGAGCGACAGTGACCGAAAGCACGTGGTGGTAAACGAAACAGTACCATCATCACCATCACCATCACCAAGCTCATTACCACTATCACCAACTTGATACTGGATGGCTGGTGTGGTACGGCTTTTTCACTCACATTATTTGAACGAGTGTTACAGTGCCAAAGGGCTCTCATTTGAGGTGCTCTACAGACTGATCTGGGTGATGTACTCGTTCAGTTCAAAGCCTTCTTCCACACACTCAGCTCTAACAATTCACAATAGCTACAAGTACAGCCAGTGCACCATGGTATGGATGGATATACAAGACACCATTTTTATAAAAACTAAGATATTAGTCATGAGAATAAGTAGACACATTCATAGTTACAACCCAATAACAGCCTGACCACCCTCTTGAACCGTATACAGTTCGATTTTTCCATCTTTACCTCCTACTGCAATCCACCTTGTAGCCAGAGCCTTTACCACTCTAGGATTCGTATCTGAACTTGTAGAGGCTGTGGAAAACGCTACACTTCCTACTCCTTCTCTTGCATGGAACACACTGACCTTTCCAAGATTCTCATAACTGAACAGTCGCACTTTTCCATCCCATCCAGCAGTCATAATTAAATCACCTTCAGAATCAAGCCGCAAACAAGATAAACCGGAATGTCTGACATTTACAGCATCAATCGGCTTACTAAGCGACGTTTCAGTCACGGGATCTTCCAAATCAAGTTCAGGAACATCAAAACCTCGCACCACATTTTGAGCTGGTTCTTCTTCTTCAACCTCAACGATTTTAGGCGAAGGAGGTCGTTCAGCTTCATTTTCAGGCTCCTCTTCCTCTTCCTCTTCGATCACGTGATCTTCAATAGGATGCTTAACAATCAATGAGTCAGCAGAAGAGCTTACTAACTCATCTTTATAAGGATGAGCTCGGACCGATAACACAGGTTGCACGTGACCAACCACATAGTAATTCAGCACAGGTGTATAACGACTTCTATCGCTCATATCAAACACAGCCACTCCTCCTCCTTCATATCCTACCAACAACTTTTTGTCTTTAATATGCAGATCCATGACGATTCCGGTCTTGATTCCGTTCAAATGCGGGTAAATGTCGTTCCAAACGACCCGAAACGCTCCATCCGTCCACTCTAGAAGCTCCACTTTGTCCGAACTGTCCAGATCGGGTTTAGCCAGCATTCCCTGACTCCAGGCAACTTGACAGAAATTCAAAGAGTTGACAGTCAGCGAATAAGTGAGCCAGGGCTTGGGAAATTCTTCAGTGGTGAATTCAGACGCGGGTTTTGTATTCAAACCACTCTTACCCTGGGCATCTAGCTCCAAACGCCAAACATACAACTTATCGTCTCGTCCTTGAGTCAACAAATGAGTATCATCCATCCACACTAGAGATAATACAGCTTCATGGTGAGCTTTCCAGATTGCTAGCGGTCTTCTGCTGACTAATGACCACCAAAAAACCCATCCACTTTCGTCTCCTGAGACAAGAGTGTAGTTGTGAAAGACGAGCGAGGTGATTGGATGAGTATGTCCTCGTAGTAGAGCCACTGGGACTGGTGAATCTGCAGAAACGGTGAGATCCATGCTTAGTAAGATATTAGGTAACGATTAGGTAAGGTATCACGTGATCACAGCACGTAATCACTGAATTGGTATGATGGTGAAGTGATGAAGAGAAGGTCCCAACTGAAGGCAGTAAAACTATATGCTGAGTAAGCAGAGCTAAAAGGATTTTGAAAGTAGTCACGTGATCAGAAACACAAGGAGATTACAACCAACTACACCCTATGCCCAAAAACCCGCTCCCCCTACAACTCAGTATTATGTAATATCCTAAACACCCCACTATACTCGAAACCTTAATTTCGAATAAAGTTCATACCCGAGTTTGAAATTGGAAGATGGCCCTGAAACGACCTTTTTGATAATAAACAACAGCTGATTTTTTGTCCTCTCGTCCGTACCTTCCTCAATGCTATGGTATCAACTTTTTAGCCCCGCACTGTGCAATTTGCGGTTTTTAGAGCCATTTTAGTGTGCAACCTTTTTTTAGTTTTTTAGTGGATGGTTGCTGCGTGGGGTTTGAGTGGAAAGTGACAATGTGAGCACGTTTCCAGTAAGGAATTGATGACTAATACAAGTATCACAGCTTCCGTGTATTACTAATCATTACTAATCAAATGCACAATGACGACATGCACTGTATGCACGCATTATAATCAGCGTTTGGTAATCAACAAAAGTTGGATGAAAAAGGCGTCTCGGAAAACAGCACCCAGACAACACTTTTGCACTACCCACAGCCCTATCTGACCCCACAATCCATCTCTACTCAGATCAGCTAAGTGCCCCGCAAATTCTCTCTCATCCTGGTACTCTATTGTATGATCTCCCATATGGTATACGGCATGGCTGGTGCATGATTTTTAATTTTCTTTGGGAAGTCTACCTGTAGCCTTGTATTGCCTCTTGTGGGACTGGAGTCAACTGAACACATCTGCACACCTGCCAGACTTGCCCATCTCCTCTCAGCCGCAATCGCCGGGAAGCTCATCCACCACTTCCCCTCTGCTCCACTAGCTCGTCTCACCACAAGGCGTGATTATCACCAGCCTAGCTCAACAAGGCTACCTTTGCTCTCAACAAGACGCTAAGCACCGCTCGACAACCCCCAAGCAGTGCGCACGCCACCCGCACCCCCACACCCTCGCACACATACTCACCGCCATGCTAGCCCGCCGCCTAGGGGTGATTTCCACCAGCTTGTCCGCTAGTGTGTCGAGCGCCGCCTGTGGGTTGCGCAAACCCAATTCGGGTTGGGACATATATAGACGGGCCGTGGCCCCCCAAAGGCTCCACACACCCATCCAGAGAATGCCTCTTGTGAGTATGAGAAGGAAGGAGGAATTGGGAGGAATTGAGGGGGTATTTATACCCAGGACGACAGCAGACGTGACACTGGCGATGTTGTGGGGTAATAGATGGTAGTTATGGAGTGGGTGGTGATGACTGTCACAGATGGTCACACACTACACACCCAATGTAACACCTCAATTGACCCCCACGGTGGTGCTACATGGCGCTAGAAGTACGTGGTGGCTCTACCGCTTGTTGCTACACTGCGGCAACACTACCACCTGCAGTAGCGCTACCCCCACAGACCCCCACGCTAGTTTAGTGTGGAAGATGTTGGAAGGGCGAGGACGGCAGTGGGATTCCTCCGTCTCACGATACGAGTACGCAGTACGAGTATCGTTCTGCGTACTCGCATCGTTGCACTTGCTCGATTCTAAACCTACGCCACTCAATTGAGTTTGCTGTGGGGATAAGCTGATGCAGAGAGTGCAGTGATAGCAAGCACGCAGAAGACAAGGAAGTGAGCAAAGTCCAGGGCAGAAATGAGATTGCGGAATTGAAGCATTGGCATCAATTTGTCGAATTTCTGGATTCTGCTCTGAATTGATCACTGATTACTGATCATGCACTGCTATGCACTGCTGCACATCACTGTCTCTGTCGTTTGCTGCTATCCTGGAGGCACTCTTAATTGAGGCCCTACTTGTGGCACTGTGTTACAACCCTTCACTCTTCCTCACACACACCACTCGCTCTGACTTCGTCAGAGCTCCCTCAATTGTTGTTCGCTCCCTACGTGGTTTTGTCGCTCCTCTGACCTACGGCCAGAGTTCGCTGTTTGTTGTTGTCCACTCCTCATGACCTTCGGTCATTCGTCGTTCCCGGCTAACCCAGATCACCATCTCCTCCGCCCTCACCGAAGGCTTCAAGAAGCACGCCGTTGTCCCCGACGTGATCGACGAGTTCGACCCCAACACCCTCCTCGAGATCTCCTACGGAGCCGAGAACGTTGTTGCCGTCGGAAACACCCTCGCCGTCAAGGACACCCAGCACAAGCCCTCCATCCATGCCTCCTTCCCCAAGGACACCGAGGGCACTTACACCCTGGTGCTGACCGACCCCGATGCCCCCTCTCGAACCGACAACAAGTGGGGTGAGTACTGCCACTACATTGTGTCTGGCCTCAAGCCCAGCGTTGTTGCCGAGGCCGAGGGTGCCGCTGTCGAGCTGGACCTGTCTCAGGGTAAGGAGCTCATCCCCTACATGGGCCCCGGACCTCCCCCCAAGACTGGCAAGCACCGATACGTGTTTGTTCTGTACAAGGAGGGCTCCAAGACCCCCGAGGCTCCCGCCGACCGACCCACCTGGGGCACTAACATTCCCGGCAGTGGAACTCGAGACTGGGCCAAGAAGTACGATCTGACTCTGGTCACCTCCAACTTTTTCTTTGCCCAGAACACTGAGCAGTAGACAGGGGCATGAGCGAAGCGAATGCCACTGTCATGTTAATGACGTATCTATGATATATGACTATTTCTGATTTACTAGGGCACGAGCGAAGCGAGTGCTGTGTTGTAGTATTGTAGTTCAAGTAAACATCTACTCTCTGACGTCATGTTTTTCAACACTTGGCCGATCATCACTCATCTGAAACTCTATACCGGTTAAACCTCCACTTATCTCTGCAATAACAGCCGCCGATAGAAGTCTCCAAGTGGGTCATTTTTCGTCCAATCTGAAAAATTCCTTTTGCGCTGTATTCCTCTCGGTCACGTGACTCTCCTCCCCGATCCTCACCTTTCTAGACCACCCCGAACACTCTCAAAAACGCGCCCTCCCAACACCCCACTTTGCAGACGCACGCAGGGTTGCTTAATCGTTATCGGTTATCGATTATGCAAAATCCAAGCAGCCAGGAAGGAATGTCCAGTGCGGCTATCGGTGCTCTTGTCGTCTATCAATCTATTAATGAAATGCTATATACGATGCTAATTAGGTGACGTGGGAAAGTGTCAGTAGAAGGGGTGTAGATCAGTATGAGACAAATGTCGTAGAAGTAATGATACTTGTCATAGACATAAAGAACAAGGCAATTGCTTGTCATAGACATAAAGAACAAGGCTTGTCATAGACATTCAGACATTCGCTTCGCTCATGTCTGAATGTCGTTCGTGAGACTCAGAAATTCGCTGCGCTCATTTCTTCGTCTACCTCATTCCCACCTTGTAAAACTTCAACTGCTCCAAAACAATATACGTCAGAATCGTCTGAGGCCCCAGTCTTACAAACGACGGCAACCAACCTCTAAACATAAACAACGGTCCCTCCTGCTTGAGCGCCTTGAAGAAAATGCCAAATGCCGAGTCCTTAGTATGAGAAGCCTGCGCGTTCATAATTCGCGTTTTGACAACATCCACGGGTGAACAGACAGTGGTAGCCATAAGTCCAGCGAGCAGAGAAGCCGAGAAATGCGTCACCTTTTTGTCCGGGTTCATTCCGAGGTGGTTGACCAGAACAGCCTTGAAAGAGTCATAAGAAACCATCTGAGAAGACGTCATCAGAACTCCTCGAGTACAGTTCGGACCGAGTCCTCGGAACATTGCCCGCACTCCCTCTTCTCTGTACATTCGAATAAGCCCGTCAAACGCGTGTTTGTAGTTTCTTCTCTGATCTTTGGGCAGAGCCTGGTCGTTTTGCATTCGGATATTGATGATATCCGCCGGGTTTCCGACAATTCCGCCGGAAATTCCAGCAATCACCGAAATGGGCAGCAGCACGTACATGGGCGGGTTCTGGTCTCGCTTGGAGGGGTTGTAGTAGTACGGAGCAATCGATTCCTTGAGGTACTCGTACATTCCAAACCGCATAGTTGAGTAGGTGGAAAGACGTAGCATGGACGCAGAGAGACCCGAGTAGATTCCGGTGATACCCTCGGTCTTGACGACGCCCACAAGGGTGCCTAGAAGGCCCTGGCCACGAGTAGGAGCCGTTTGAAGCCGCACTTTGGCCAGATCAAGAGGATGAGTGAAGACTCCCGCGACCACAGACGCAAAACCGCCGTACCAGAAGGGATAGTGGATTTTAGCGGCCGCTGGGACGTCTGCCAGGGGAACTTCAGTGGTTGTAGACGGTTTTGCCGGCTGTAAAAGTTGTTTTTGTAATGACATTGTGTTGTGAAAGGTGTGTGAGTTGTGTGGGTAAGGTGAGGTAATTGTGTGTATCAGGTGGTTGTGTTTGTGTTTGTTTGCGTTTGTTTCGCTTGTGGTTCGCTTCGTTCTTTGCTTTTGCCGTCTATCAAATGCTCACCTAGACACGTCCTCTTCCCTTATGTACTGTACCTAAAATATTTTCAGAAATATCCTTTCGCCCTTTAGTCATTCCTTGTGTGAACTTTGTTTGGGGGGTGGGTAAATGGGTGTTGATAGGGAGGTGGGGAGAGGTCGTAGAGGAGGGTGAAGGGCGCCAAAAGATGCACCGCGACGAGACTATCATTCCTATCAAATAACCACCCTTCTAGCACCTCCACAGCACCCACAACACCCCATTATATAACTCCACTATCATAACTCAAAAGCAAGCCGACAAACATCGGAGCAATCGGCACGCTCGGAATATAACGGTGCATGAATGCAAGAATATATATCGCAAGGCCGACACAAACGGCGCTCTCAAGGCGGTATTTTGCGCCCGATAAGCTCACAAACACAGCCACCAGTATCAAACACCTCATCTCGTTGCCCAACCTATTAAAAGACGCTTTATCTTTAGCACTGAGCGTGACTCTGAGTCATGACACCGCAACGGTTGACAACCTTAGATTGAGACATGTGTTTATAGCCGTGCCACAAGCGACGGATAATATTTCCGGTGAAAAAGGGAAAAACAAAACAAAAAAAGGGACAATTTTTGTTGGTTTTTTAACCCCACATAAGCACATAGCACATTGAGAGCAAGATGCGGCTCAGGTGGGAGCCGCCGTGCACCGGATAAAGCGGGAGTGCATGACTAAGCGGGTGGAGTGCATGATGACTAAGATGGCAATTGTGTGCAGAGGCTTGGGTACGGAATCCCCAAAACAAGGGCTATCTAATGGTACCAAGTAAATTGAGATTGGATGAATATTGGACATTCTGAAGAGCCTCAATTGTGCTACTATGTCCACTAAATGTGTAACAAATATAACGTTTGTCAAGTAAAGCCGAGTAATATACTGACTCCGAGGATACAACGTCAAACACGCTACATGTGAGATAGCTGGATTTTGAAAAGGGTCCATACTTCAAATAGGTAGTACTTTCAGCTTTATATGCATATCACTTTGTAGCTCTGTAGAACTGCTTCTCTACTACTAGCAAGATACATCACAGCATTATTCTCCTCACTATATCACATCTGGCAATCTTCTAGTGTTTATACTCTGGAAGGGATTGCTGGTAAGAAGTTGTATTCAACTACTGTACTTGTAGCCAAGTCATCCCATTGAGCCTATGAAACAATGTCCATCTTGAGATAGCTGCAACTGCTATAACAAACACAGTAAGGGTGTGCTGTAGCTCTTGTATCATGACATATGCCCTTGTACAAGAACTCACTGTTAAGATTGAATTCATCCAAATTAGCCATTATCAAGATTCAATTATGTACATTACGCGTCTGCGATTACGACTGTATTTTCAGATTCGCCTTCCGTTGCTTCTAGCGTCCAGTAGAAATCAATTTGCAAACTGAGGAGGACAACTTTGTTAAAGAAATCACGAAAAATGATAAATATTGTTGAATATTACAAGTGCCACGAGCATCAGGTACCCACCCACTTGGTGTAAGTAGCTAGAGTGTCGCTAGAGCTTTCAGAAGTCCAGATCTCTGGCAATACATGCAATTACAACTAATCATGTGTTTGAACTGTCTCACAGAGTTGCTCAATTATTGTAGCTACTTCAAGCAAGGTAATTGAGGAACATGGGGTTTATCTAGTTCATGTAACCACTTACAATTAGATGAAGACATTGTGTTTGGATTCCAGGCCAGGTAGTAGCTCCTACTTCAGCTACAGAATCTACACATAAATATCAATCTCCTACTGGATATTCGTTCAACATAAGCTCAGGATAATGAGTATACGAACCTAGACACACAATCACTTTCATATCCAGTTCAAATGTACACTGTGCAGTTGTAGTCCGTTTCTGGCATTACGTTATTGGCCTTCACGTAAATGCAATTACAATTCATGTGAACACAACTATGTGTGCCAGTTGTTAACAAATGTATGTATTTGAACCGTCTTGAAGAGTTCCTCAATTTCTCGTCTGAGCTACAAGTCTTCAAGCAAGGTGTGTCATCGTACTGTAGCAGGCAAATGTCTCTGAAACACATCTGTTTCAACTACTTGTAGATGCCCAAGGAGGACCTAGTCGAAGTGAAGAGTAAGAGGAGAGGGGTCGCACACTTTGGGGTAAGAAAGAGAAGTTCAGGACTGAGTAGTTTAAGTCCATCAGTTATGGCCAACTTTTTTGACACGAAAAACTCCATACCTCCGTCAATATGGCGATACAATATAGGCTGTCATGGGCACCATCTTCCTCTTCTTTTATTAATGGAGATATTGTTATTCTTGTCGCAAAAAAGTAGGGTACATCCTGTACCGCTGTATAGTATGAACTCAGGATATCGTTCACTCCGTATCCCTGTTATACATTCAGTTGGTTAACAGAATTAGTACCATTTGTTATTTAATCAATCAATTGTAATGAGAAAAAAAATATACAAGTATCAGCAAGAACCAGGTACATACTCACCCACTTTGATCTACGAGTACGGTACCAGTAGCTATAGTGTACCTGGTACCTAGACACACGATCAATCACTTAAGTCCAGTTCAAATGTACTGTGTAGTTGTAGTCTCTATATCTGGCAATTATGTGTGTCAGTTGTTAACAAGCTTGTGTATTTGAACCGTAGACTTGTTCAAACACTTGCTATACTCTGATGCATCGTAATTAGCAGGGGTACTTGTAGTTGAGGTAAGTGAAGAGTATCGTAAGAAGGAGTAGGACTGAGACATTACACACGGCTGAGTACTTTACGTTCATCAGTTACACGTCATTATTATTATCATTCAAATATATAGTCATTAAAAAGTGCCTTACGACACCAGAGCTCGAGCCGTAGGCTTGAGCGGTAGCAAGAGCAGTAGCAAACAGAGCGCGCTGGTTCAGAGGTAGTAGCTACAACTAACTCACTCACACCTTAACAACTCGCTACGCTCCTTGTTAAGCTGCTCGTTCGCTGTTAAGCTGTTTGTTCGCTCACTCGTACCTTAACAGCTCGCTTCGCTCGCTGTTAAGCTACTCCTGCCTCTCAAACATCCCCATCTGCTCCTGCAACGGATGCGTCGGAATCACCCCCGGAACCCCCTCCATTCCCTCCATTCCCTCCTCCCCCATATACTCCTCCTCCTCTTCTCCCATGTACATGGCGGCGGCAGCGGCGGCAGCAGCGCTCTGATTCTGTCTGCTTCTTGCTCCCGGAGGCAGAGTGGCTTCTTCTCGAGGCACGATATCAATGAGAAAGTCAAACATATCCGACCGCTGCAGAGCCGAGGCGATATCGCTTCTCTGAAGAGTTCGTCGCTTGTGCTCTTCGGCATGAATCCACGCTCGCATGGACAGCTCGGTGATGAAAATGTCGCAGCCCTTGGCAAAGAGAATAGGAGCCTCGGCGGAAATCATCTTGACATCTTCATCGGCCTTCATAACCTTCTTAATTCGAGCCAACGGAAGCTGATGCACCTTGAACTCGTGCTCATCATGCTCAATGCTGCTGATAATCTCCTGCCAGTACGCCAACATGATGGACCGATAGTGCCCAGACAGACCTTGAGCCACATTGTTGAAAGTGCCCGTCATCTGGTCAAGACCGTTATCAGCCGGCTGAGAATGCTCGCCATGAGGATCGTGCTCATGTTCGCCTTCTCCGCCCTCGTACTCCATCATCCGGTCGTACTCAAGATCGCCTTCTCGCTCTTCAATGTATCCTTCGCTGTTTTCCATGGTGTTGATGTGTGGATGAGGTGAAGAGGATGTGCGTGTAGAGTTAACTTTGATAATTGTGGAAAACGCAAATAAAATTAAAATTGAATATAAAGGTTATAGATCGAATTGTCTCGTTCCGGCGGTTCCAATGGTCCTACTCTCATTCTTGTAACACATATATCCACCGAGTTATATCCAATATACTCACCAAATAAACTTCACTGGAACACCGTAAATGGGAAAACGGAAAAATGAAAAAAATCATAACAAAATATTCTCAGAACCCTTACCCAGTTGGGGTAACGCATCACGTGACTGTATATTAGTTGATGGCAAAAATCCACACCCCTAGCAACGCGTGAAGTGCCACATTCCAGCCCACGAACCCCAACCCACGTGCGCCTGTTTTGTGGTTCCGAAACCCTAACCCAGACCCGTTTTGGAAAACCTTAACCTAAAGCGGGTGATGACTAATTGCTTAGTAAGTGGGTGACTAATTAGAGGCAATTAACAAATGATTAAACGGGAAAAATCAGAACAATTCAGAAAAAAAGGAGAAGTATTAGTAATCATTATCAAGTCATTTGAAGTCACTTTGAATCATCCATAACAAAATCCACGCGACTCAGCAACGGATTTCCGTGACCTTTATGCACTCGTTAAAGATATGAGAGTTCAGTTAATAGTTACGTAAGACAGTATAGTATCACGTGATATGATTATTAATGCTATTAGTCATATTTCTCTCTATATAAAGTGTCCTATGTATGCTCTATGCTCCTATGCTTTCCTCCATGTGGTGCTTAGTCATATGGTCATCACCACTTCTTATCAACTACCTTTGTCACGTAATCAAACAAATCCAGTGGCTGTAATCCTCCTCTCGACTCATAATCCTGCTCATATCCATCGTCATAATCATCATCATCATAGTAATAGTCCTCATCGTATGCCTTTTTGATTCTCAGTTTCTTGTTTGCAGCTCGTTCAGCTCGTTTGATCTTCTCTCTAGCTTCTCTTCTTCTAGAAATAGCGTCTGTAAAACCCACTAGAACCTCAGGAGCTACCAGGTCAGTTTTTTCCCAGTCAATCTCAACCAGTGAGATACTCTCGTCCACAGCCAAATGTTCGTATTCTGCATCTCGTTTCATTTCTTTGGAGACTTTGGTTTCAGTGACTGCTTCAAACGGTACGTTGATCACACTTGGAGCCTTGTCCAAGCTTCCAAAAGCCGTCAGCAGGACTTTAGAGTCCAGTTTAGACAAGTACACGTCGCCAAGATCACTCTGGTAGTAGTGGCGAAGTCGTACGGGCTTTTTCATGTGGTTTGGAACACGCGAAACGGTTGGAAACTGGGCTTTTAGGGCAGATCTTTTTTTAGGAGACACGTAAAAGTCGCCTTTTGACGTGTGTGCAAAGATATCGCCTTGGGGTTCAGTTGTATCCTCCTTTTGTGTCACTTCACCTCCTAATGCTTCACTTTCGACGATTTTGGAGTCCACCAACTGCACAACATAAGATACATGATCTCCAGAGAATGTTGCATCATTATGGTCCAAAATCGATTCCTGTTCAATGGCACCCTTCAGAGACTTGAAATAATGCACAACTGCCTCTTTATCAGCCAATAGGAAGCGAGAACTCTCAAATCCGGTTTGAGTATGGTACGGAATAGTATCTGAGCTGCTGGAGCCGTCACAACCGCAATCTCTAACAACTGAAGAGTTTCCAGACGTTCGGACCTTGAGCTTCAAAGTCACGTGACTCTTTTCTTGCTGACTAAGCTCCCCGTCCCACAGCACAAACTTGCCTAGCGACACATCAAAATCTTTGTATACGCAAGACGGACATGTGACGTCGTTTTGCGAAAAGATTTTGTGCTCTGATCTGCCTGACTCGCGTGATAACCGACACAAACACGAAATGCAAAACACGTGACCGCATTCCAGCATATACGGCCCCACAGGCTCCGGATGAAGACATATCGGACAAGGCGATTTTTGAGACAGGTGTAGACGCATGAGAAGCACCGTTTTTGACGGTGGAGTTTTCTCTGGGTCGTTTATGAGCCCCTGGTAGTCGCCACTAGGGTCCAAGATGTATTTTTTCATTGTTGATGGTGTTGCAAAGTGGCGTTCATTGATTCAGATGGAAGGTGGAAAGTGCATGTGTGACGCAATGTTGATTAGTAAGCAGTAGAAAAATGGTGGGTGGGTTTTGTTGATTAAAAAGAGATGGAACAGGTCGTGAGTGGTTTTATTGGTTTTTTTATGCGGATGTAGTATTTTTTATTAATTTTTCATTAATTTTTTATTCTTTTTTTTTACACCTCCCAATGCATATTTCATGCATGCAAAGTCTACTGAAAAAAAATATCGGACAAACCTCGAAAACACTTATCAGCACTACACATCTCAAATGGCCCGAAGAAACCCCAAAAGAGGCTCAGAGTTGTCTCCCCAGCCCGTGGAAGACGCCAAGGACGAGGTTCTGGACGCTCAGAACGAAGAGGAAGGCCAGGAAGCCGAAGAGGTCGTTGCTCTGGAGGAGGGACAAGAGGAGAGTGCATCTGAAGAGTCTGACGAGAGTGAGGAGAGTGGTTCTGATTCATCTGACGGAGAAGATCTCGATGATGACGCTATTGCTTCTTTGTTGGACGCCTCTAGCAAGTTCCAGACCGAGGCTGAGTCCGAACAGTCTCTGGAAGCTATCACAGAGAGCTATGGACGACTACCAAAGATTGATGGATCCATGAGTCTTGGAAATGCTGCTCTGACCGACAAGGGACTGATGCAGGAAGACCATTACGACTACACCAAGGAGGATAACAAGAACAAGTTTGCCTTTAGAGTCATTAGTGATCCTCAACAGGTCAAGCTGGACAAGAAGAAGGCTCGAGATCTCACTGCTGGCGACAAGTGGTTTGGAATGAAGGCTCCCGATATGACTCCTGAGCTGGAGATGGATCTGAAGCTGCTGAAAATGCGAAATGTGCTGGATCCTAAACGGTTCTACAAGAAGGACGACTCCAAGAAGGACCCCAAGTTCTTTTCCATGGGTACTATTGTTGAGGGCAACACGGAGTTCTTCTCTGCTCGACTTACCAAAAAGCAGCGAAAACAGACGTTTGCAGAGGAGCTGCTGGGAGACGACGACTCGCAAAAGTACTTCAAGCGAAAGTACGCCGAGATTGGCGACTCCAAGGATGTCGGACGAAAGAAACATTTCCAGAACCTCAAGGATCTGCGAAAGAAACGACGTTAGTTATTTATTGTGTGTGCATGATTGAGAGAAGTAGTAGTGTGGACGATTTGTAATATCCTTGTAGAGAGTACAGTTGAAACAAGATACTGTATACAGAGAGCCTTACAAAGTACAAGTAGAAGTTCTATGGGATATTTCATACAGGTTAGAATACTACTGTACACTGGTACCCCCTAGTAAAATACAGTTGAACAGAAGAGTGTATCCTCGTTTAGCAGAAAGAAGAGCAACACAACAGCTTCATACTCGAAGTATCCAATCATTTGAAAGTATTGTCATACACACTCCATACAATAGTACTCTGATACACCATACAGTACCGGTAGAATATAACACCAGTCTATTTATCTGTATCACCATACAGTCTACTCCTCATACAGTATCTAACTAAATCTTAACTAAATCCACCTAATTCAACTAGACACTTCAAAAGCATTCGTAATACTCCATTCTCAACCACCGTCACTCATTTGGTATCATTTACTATTTTACAACACATTTATCCACTCACCTATTCTCAACATAGTGCTCCAGTTCGGAAAACAACCGATCTCTCTCCACTCCATCTTCATCTTCACTCCATTCATCTTCCTCGGGAATCGCCTTTTGTTTATCCCAGGGCTTTCTCTGGTCTTCATCATCACTGGGACCGTAGTCTCCAGCAAAGTAGTCGTCTTCGTCCTTGGTGTTCCGAGTAGCAAACCGGTTATCGAAAAACTCGTTTCCAAACCGAGGCACGTCTGACGCTTCACTATCGATGGAAGACACTTCATCGTCATCAGGGTAGTCGTTTCGGTAGAAGTCTTCAGCTGGGTTAGATCAGTAATGAGTGAGAGGCCGTAGGTCTCGAACGGCTTGTTAAAAAAAAAAAAAAAAAAAAAAAGCCATAAAATCCCGTGTATCACTTATCATACTCACCATTGGAATCCTCATCATCAGTGGCTCTAGCAGCATCACTATCGTCATCATCGTCGTTAAACAGCAACTGCTCGTCGGCATCCAGGACGCTATTATTAATATGTGTGTTTTTAAATGCTTTCATTATCATTAATCATAAAACTGGTATCAAGATCGATCATACTCACATGAAACCAATGCGTTGACCCTCGTAGCTGGTCGTGGCGGCGTTGCGGTGCCGGTAATAAATATCATAGACGTAGTCCTCCACCTCAGCATCCGGATCCAGAGTATCGGATAACGGACCCTTCATGTTGGAGGTCTCCTCGGACGTCATTTCCGAGTCTTCTTCAATTGCTGGCGGAAGATCGGACGGTGTGATGACGGGCTTGGAGTCCATCTGGAGGTAGTTTTGCACCATATCCGTGAGCGCAGCACTGACTCCAGCATCACTGCTCTGTCGTCGTTTCTGTTTTTTTGCTCGAGGAAGCCGAAAAACCCGACGCTCAGCCTCTCCATCGTCCACAGAAACACTCACCCGGCGTTTCTGTGTTGCACCACCACCCTGTCGCATGTGCTCCTCCAGCAGTACCGTGTCATTTTTCGTTGGTTGTGTTTCCTCAGTGCCAGAATATGTGAATACTGCGTTAGCATATGCCTCATCGCATGGAGTGTGAAATGGAGTGTGAAATTTCGCTCTCTGGCGCTCGCGTGACCCCTTTGCGCACAAACTCACCGTAGGATTTGTTGTTCTTCTTGAGACTGTCGACGACTGGGTTAGTATGGTTGCTGGATGTTTCTGAAAGAGCTACTCACGCAGCGCCTGCAGCGGGTCCTGGCCTCGCTTTCGCTTCACTCGTAGAGTCGTAGGAGGCGTTCTGATGCCGTCAATCATTTTTTTATCTGCAGAGCCGGTTTCCCTAACGACAAATTGGCCCAATTAGAGTGGTGTGGTGACGAGCGTAAAGTCGTGACACAGAAAGGTTCAGTCCATATATATATGCATGCATGTTTACCTCTTTCCCTTTTCTTTCTTCACCACACAACACCTCACCAAGATAAATCCAGAGCTGCCTTCAGCCTGAGAAAAACACATCCGCTACAACTCGTCCTTGCTGCTCCCGCGAACGATTCTTGCTGCTGGCCAGACCAAGATTCTTCACAACCACATCTCCATCCACTTCTCTCTCTGTGTAAGTACCCAAAACCTACCGAGCCTTTGACTTTGCACACGACATGACAGGCGTGCCCCGACCATAAACTAACCCAGCTGCTGCTAGACAGAACCCGACAGTAACCAACCTCCACAATGCCCCGATCTCGAATCACCGAATTCATCAGCTCCACCATGGACAGCCTGGACGGCCTTCGGCCTAGCCGAATGCTCATGTCCCCGGCGTCGTCCATGAAGCTGGAGCACGACCGAGACACGGTGGTGGTTACCGGTGGAGCCAGCGGGCTGGGCCACGAGATGGTCAAGCTGCTGGCCAAGAAGGGCACCAAGCACATCTTCGTTCTGGACATCGTCGAGCCCATCCCCTCGGAGCGGGTGGACAACGTCACCTACTACCACTGCGACGTGGGAAGCGAGGAGTCCGTCAACAAGATTGCAGCCCGGATCACCAAGGAGGTTGGTCACGCCACCGTGCTCATCAACAACGCCGGTGTGACCGTCGGCAAGACGGTGGGAGATCTGACCATGGAGGAGATCAACCGGACCCTGCGGGTCAACCTCGTGTCTGCATTCATCACGACCAAGGCCTTCCTGCCCGGCATGCTCGAGCTCCAGCGAGGCTACATTGTGACTGTGTCTAGCGTTCTAGGCCACATGTCGCCGGCCAAGCTGAGTGTCTACGGCGCATCCAAGGCGGGCCTGATTGCATTCCACGAGTCGCTGACCTACGAGCTTGGACCCCCTTCGCAGACCACCCGTGGAGTGAAGACGATGCTGGTCACCCCCGGACAGATGGCCACTCCTCTGTTCGACGGGGTCCAGACTCCCAACGAGTGGCTGGCGCCCGTGCTGAAGCCCGCCGACGTGGCGGCCAAGATTGTGTCTTCGCTGGAGAAGGGGTCGATCGAGACCATTTCGTCGCCCCTCTACACCAACTTCCTGCCCATGTTCCGATCTCTGCCCTGGCGGCCTGTCGAGGTTGCTCGGCGGTTTTCGGGCATGGACCGTGGGATGGAGACTTTTCGAGGCCGTCTTTAGGCCAATGACTACGACTGATTAGGGGAGGGTTTACTTGGGTCTTTTGTGCATAAATGGATTTGAAAAACGCTGGGCTTTCCTGTGTGTGGCTCTTGGGGGTGGGATGGTGGCTGGCCTCGTTTGGCCGGCGTTATTTATAGATTGACTTGTGTCAGGTTAATTGAAAGTGACTAGAGTGAACCTGTACGAGCACGAGTACGTGGACTGTGTAACATTGTGGCTTGTAGTAGGTGTGTGGAGGTGGAGCTCTGGGTTCTTGGTGGATCAGTCGGCTGCATGCTACTTGCTTGTGCGACTTCAGCTGGAGCTACCCGATCTGCAGAGCCCATTGTCTGTTGGTGTGTGTCTAAAGACGGTTTGACAGGTCTTTGCAGGAGCAGAATATTATAGGTCCAGACACAAGGGACAAGAGTGTCTTTTTCTGACAGGTGGATACATGCGCTTGACAAGTCCTAAGTGTCGATCTGACAAGTTGTTTGAGAGTGGGTCTAAGCCTAGTTAAGGCCTATACGGCTTGAAATCTCTAGCCGAGGGGCTGTCAAAAACAGTAAAGACAGCGCACCACACTAAAGAAGATGAAAAATCGCTGTCACCACGTCTCATGAGATAAAGGTGTGGAGATGGAGTTGATAACGGATAATTATCAATCTATTTAGGCTACTGCAGGCTTCGGAGGGAGGGGGAAATAAAGTGCCTCTTTGTCCGTCTGAACAGTACCAGTAGGGCGATATAATATCGGTGGAGCTGAGCGTTGCGCTAAGTCGTTGTTTGTTTACTGTACAAGTAGTGCAGGTTGTGCGCTTGTGTTTCTGATGCGGATAAGCGTTTCACGGTCTTGTTCCGTCATCTCTAAACATCTGACTGACGTTGGCCGCTGTGTGATTGACAGAAAGGAGCAGCCAGATTATGCATACTTGTATCAAGGGCATATAAAGGGGAACAGTGTGGAAACCTGTGCAAAAAGAATACACACAAGCTGGGGTATCTTTCTCGCATCAATGCTGCTCTCACAAAGCATCTCAGGATCCTGCTAACGGAGTGTTAGTTGGGCCGTTCCGCTAGCCTGATGTAACGCTGCGAAAGGTGGTGAGTAAAAGAGGTCCAACGGTCTTCTGTTGGTGAGATACTTGTAGAGGTGTAACAAGGTGCATCTTGGGTTTGAGACGGGAGCTACCAGACTCCGAAGGCTACTAAGTCGGCATGTGTTTGGTCGGAGGTTGGAGAGTGTACCTGGTAGACTTGATCTTTCCTTGGTTCTGGCTTAGTTCGGCTAATTATGCTGTCAGAAAAAAAACCAGTTCCTGCCTGGGTGCGAAATGCTGAGCTAGCGATAAACTGACAGATTAGCGATGAATCATCTTTATTATGTCAGTGGTGAGAGTGGTCTAAGGGTCTAAAGGTGTTGAGACACGTACAGCTCTCAGCTACGAGGCCATGGTGCGATTCTTGTACGGTATCAAACTGTCTTAGGCTGTCACCATATGGCTCTTTGACTTTCATATCCAAACACTAAGCGTGAGACAGCGAGGAAAAGTAGTGTCAGTGAGAAAGGGTCAATCCAGGTACGACGTACGATACGTACTTCAGTAACAACTCCACAACGGTCCTATACATGGTATTCAAGTGTGCATGTACTGTTCTTCGGATCTATAGATTCGGTAGTGTTGACTACTGGTACCATACCCCTTGATGATGTCAAATCCAACTTTTTTTATAATAACATAATCCAACCAGCTGCGTGGTTAAAAGAGGTCTTGTTCTAAATGTGGTTGGTGTAGTTCGTACGGTACGTATATAACATCAGCGGAAGACGGCTCAAAAAGCGAAACCCGAACCTACGGCTTTTGGGTTGCTCTGAGATCCGTCGGTCGGCTGGATTTATCATAACATACATGTATCGTTCAGTTTTAGCCATAAGATTTGCATTTTCCGGCTGTTTACAGCAGCAGCAAGCAAGGTGGAGAGAATGGCAAAACGCGGTATTTTTTTTGGTTTGCCAGAGATGGGGTGGAATTACAGTACAAAACAAATCACCGCTTTTCTTAACCAAACACCTTGATATCCGGCTTTTTACTGCGCCAGAAGTTTGGTGTGCATTGGGAGGAACCGAATATTCGATACAAGCCAAACGCCGCCATTAATCTATAGAAAAAGCATTATATTATACATTATTCGATTTATATTCGAATATTTGTCTGTTTATTCGTCTCACTTGCATTTTGGCCGGGTTTCAGCCAGACTTTGGTGTTATGATTTTACAGTTTGGGTGTCGCCCCGAACTTTGCAAGTTATATGACACCTTGCTCTCCTGATTGCTGACAATCCATCACGGGCGAAAATAGAATTTCATATATATGCACGACCTGCACTGGCAAAGTTAGTATGAGACAAGAGACATGAGCTAACAAACCATTGCGGTTTGTTGTACCAGTAGACAGACCACTGCACAAAGGTCAAGTGTATCATCAGTTGAACGAGTTCAATGGCAGCTCTGACATCAAAACCAGTGTCGTAGATACACCGAACTACAGCGCCAAACACATGCGTGGACTACAAGTCGAAAATGGATCAAAAGAACTAATTTGAATAACTTATGCGGGCCATTGAATCAATGACCATGAAAACAATCTCTGAATTATGATTGAGATTGTGGGTTGGTGGTGGAGGGAGATATGCTTGAGGGGGTTAGGTCGATGAGACATTGAGATGTATGCTGTGGCGCACTCGTTTATTCATGCATCGGAGTACCTGGGGGCGAAACGACTTCGATGGTATCTGAGGTGGTTTTGAGCCGCTGCGAAATGGTGCTGATTCTGTTGGCGAGAAACGAGCTGTCGAGATGCTGCGGCGTGTCGGTGGTGGTCTGACGGTTCTGGTTGTTCTGCTGCTGCTGCTGCTTGCGCTCCTGCTCCGCCCGCTCCTTCTGCAGCTTGTTCTGCATCATGGTCTGCACCCGTCGGTTCTCGAGCACCACCTGGATCTGGCCCAGCTCGTTGAGCATGTTCTGCTGCAGCGCCTTGAGATGCGGAGGCAGTGGGCGACGTCTTCGAAACTGATGCGTCTCGGTATAGCTCTGCTGCTGCGCTCCTTCCGACGCCGTTTGGTCGTCCGACTCGGACGTTCCCGACCCTGTAGTTGTGTTTGTCCCCGTGCTGCTGAAAAAATTGGTGTCCAGCTCCTCCTTGCGGTGCGACGTGCTTGAAATGTCGGGCTTCTCGGCCGTGTCGGTCACGTCCACGATGCGCGACGTAGAGAACTGCGGCGGCAACGAAAAGTTGACTCTGTGTGGTTGGCTGCTGCGACTGGGGGCATCGCTGTGTTCCGAGTCGGATTCCTCCACAGACTCGTGAACCGACTCGGATATCGACTCGGACTGGTCGTCAGCTTCTGTCGCGGATTGAGCCGAGGTTGGTGCTGGAGTGGCGAACCCATCATCGTCTACTTTTGCTGTTGTTGTAGTGGTTGGAGCTGGTGTCGTTGTGGATGTCGAAGATGCTGCTGGTGCTGGTGCTTGTGGTGGTGCTGGAGCTTCTGATGCTGGTGCTGATGCGTGTGCTTCTGCCGTAGATGCCTCCACGGGCTTATCGACCTTGTCGTCACTCAAGTCAGCCATGGCAGATAGTCAATAGTGGTTGTCGTTGAGAGTGGCGGGGTGTGGTGTCGTGTCAATGTGTAGTTTGCCTCCGATATTCTGCCCTATCCCCGAACAACTCTCGTCCATTTCTTGCGTCTCGTCAGGAGGAGGAGTTTTAATATGTTGGCAAGAGAGCTAGCCGTCCGTAACGGGAAATGAATAAGAGACTGGTGCAAAGCATGCGATCAATGAGGTTTGGCGAAAAACGCAAACGCTAACCTTGTGCCCACGGCTTAGCACCAGCAGGTAGAGGTACGGATACGACAGAAGGTGGTGTAAAACGCAAAGTCAAGCAAACAAGGGCTCGCCGAAAATGAAAAAGCCCAAAAATGAAAAGTCAACTGGGCTCACTGACACAACAGAGATGGATGGAACAAGTAGTGAAAGAAAAAAGACATGGCTGAATTGAAAGAAGCAAGTAATGCGCTCATTTCGAACCTGATTTTACTTACTTTGAACCACCTCTGGCGTGCTGCTCAGTTGCTACAAGTACACGGCAAATCTCCGTGCAATTTTAGGGCCTTACACTTTACGCTCTTCCAACCTCTGCGAAACTTGAACTTTCAGCCGGAGATACTCCCGGACATACTGTTTGTCCGGCTGTAACCCTAGCGCTGGCTATTGTGGGTGATTCTGGGGGCATTGTCGTCCTTCTCCACACTGCTAGCTCAGCCACGCTAGAAATGCCACTGCCGCCAAAACGGCCCAAAGCATCTTACTCATGCAGCGGAATACGGGCCATGTACGAGCGATAACTTTTGAGGCAACTTTGCAGATGCTGCATCTTCGCTTGGCAACCCTTAGTCAGATGTAGAAACCGGGCTTCAACTCGTCTACAGCCGTGCGGCCACATACGGCGGTGCTAGTCCGATGGGTGTGCGCGCCCTCAGGCACGGTTGAGAGTTAGCATGGGTTTGGAGGTGAATATCGCGAAACGAGATTAGCGTGTCGTTCTAAACGGGTTTACGGTGTTTAAGCGTGTGGGTTCTCTCGGCTTCCAGTGTGTGAGTGTAACATTACGATACTTGGCTGGGTGTGTCTGCTGACTGAGGGTTGTGTTGGTTTTTGTTTTGTTGGCGCCATTTTCGTTTTTTCGATGCAACAAAACAAAATGCCGTTGTTACGTTCCTTTCCCACAAGCCAAGTTTTGGACATGCGTGCATTCGGTCCGAGCTATTTGAGTCGTAGCATTGTACAAGTAAGTCCTGCCACAGTGCGATATTTCAAAGAGGAATGCAGCCTCGATGGTGGATGGCCCTGAAACGGGTGCCAAATCGGCCTCGAAACACGCCCACAACCGACAACCCCTTACTACATTCTTTTAGCGGGGTTTGGACAACGTTTTTTTGACTTCTGGACCCTTCTCTCCCGGCTTATCACACGTCGAACCCAAGGCTCAACGGAGGCTTAAAAGTGTCTCTGGTTGCAGCAGAAAACGTTTTCTTAGCACCCTTTGAAGCTGGCCAGACCGACGAGCATAGCACCTTGCCAAATATACTCTCCGACGCCCTGCCGCACGAAGCATCTTGACTTTCTTCCGCGGCACAACCAAGGGGCATCTTTTTTTCACGGCGTTTGCACCGTTTCTCAGCTTGTCCGTTGCATTCGCTTTTTAGGCTTTTTCCTCTGGCCCTCCCCCCCCAACTGTCGCACATGCCTTAGGCAACCCGACTGCCTCTCAAACCCGCTATACGTGCTTGCCTATACGTGTTCGGCCCTTTTCCGAAGACGAGTAAAAATACCCTCAGGTGCGATGCGATGAGATGACCAAACACCGAGATATGGAGAAGATGAAATGAAATGAAAAGACGGATATATATAATAATAGTGACTGGGGAAACAGAAAAACCACCAAAACCACCAAAACACCAGCTACGAACCCAGGCACTGCCCCTTACCACTCCGTATACCGCTACATTCTACTATTTCATACTGTTACATGCAGGTGTATCTTGTTTATCCCTCCGACCTGTTTATCCCTCCGACCAGATGTATGGCCGCGTGTCCGTGACGCATGCGACCGAGAAGAGGCAAGTTGCCGAAGGTTGTGTGCGGAGGGAAAAAAATGGAGAAAACTGAAAAAAAATCGATAAAAATAATCTGAGCCGAAATCAAATATTGTCTCGACTAGGAGCTTCATTCTGGTGTCTCATTAGTACGGTAAATCCGCCTAGCCGCGGCCCAGGCTATAGAATTTAACTATCTTAGAATCAGGTCCGTCCCGCCGTATTCACGCCCGTATTCTGGACTTTGAAGGCAACAAAACTCTACTGTACCTGGTTCTCTGCTTTTCCGTGGCTGAAAAGAAACGCGTTAAACAAGCCAAGGCGAGAAAAGGTGTACCCCCAATGAACGTATACAAACCTGGCTAAACAACGTGTAGTTGCGATGCGAGGTACTATCAGGAGAAATGCCGTCTGCTAAGGTTCACATCACACCGTATAGACTCTGTCTAGGGCAAAAACCTTTTTTTTGTCCGCCAACGGCACACTCACTTTTAGCCACTTTTACTAAGATATCACGGATCTCGGCTCTTGTGCTTCTGACATCGCCATCACTTCCCAGACGCCCCACCCTGGTCTTCTGCCACGCACATGGCATCCACACGTCCGCGTCTCACAGGCATGGAAGAACAAACGGATCCGCAAGCGAAAGCAAAAAGAGAGCGGTGCGCGTGTCGTCGGTATTATATACGCCCGGACGGTGTACAAGTCGACTTTTGACAATGTCTTGGGTCCACAAGGTTTGACTACGTTGCAGTGGCATTTAGCCTCACGGCTCGGACCAAAGTCATAAATGATTCCAGTGCACCTGGGCGCAAATCATAGATATAGCGTTGAACGTATACGGGGTGGGGCAACTCTATTCCCAGGAGGGTAATATCGAGTAATGGGGGTGGAGCGACGGTGTGGAGACATGTATGGTCAAGAGCCGCATTACTTGAGCCGCATTTTGGCCATCTTTCAAGTCATGCCCCATTTTGCTCGCTTAACCAAAAAGTTCCAACTGCCATGTCGCTAGTCAACTAACCATAACTATAATCCCTACCTTGTTCCTGGACGCTCCACAAAAAGTGTATTCCTCCACACAACACTCATCACGACACTGAGAAAAGAAACCCCGTGAAAAACACCGTAAAACACCCCAAAACACCCCCTACTAATCTCTAGCACCTCCCGACTACCCCGGCATGTCTTCCAACTGGCCCTGGGAGCCTAGAACCCGCTCCAACACCAACCCGTTGGCTCCAAGCTGGGAACACAAAAAGAGCCCCTTTTCCATCCAGCACAAAACGGACCTCAATCAGCTCAAACATGAAGACGATGATGCTCCCCCAATGGTCAACCCCATCCCATCATGGCTGCTGGACGACTCTGACTACGCTGATCTGAAGCCTACTCCTGTCGTTACAGCTCCCATGTCGCACCCCCAAGCGTCAGGGATGCATCACGTGCCCCCCATGCCTGTACCTATGCCGGTACCCCCACGGGCCTTCACTGAAGAACTCGAGCAGGCCCGGCGACATCTGCAGGAGCTGCAGGCTTTGGAAGCACTGAGCAAAGAAAACGTGCCTCAAACCCAATCTCGATACGAACCAGAAGTGTTCACCGCCAACGCGCAGTGGGACGCGCCCATCCAGCACTCGTCCTTCAGTGCCCCATTGTCCACGCCCTTCTGGGACCGTCTGGCCGCGTCATCGGCCGAAGATACCTCCGCTAACGTGAGATACCTTGTTTGTTTGAATGTTTCGTAGTTACTAACACAGAAGTTCCGGCCGCGGCTCAACTCGGTCAACTACCGCGTGCTGCTGGAGAAGAACCTCGAGTGCGACTGGTTCCTGATTGTCGACAGAATTGTGTCTGACAATGATCAGCAGGCGTCCATCTTCCTGCAGCAGAAGCTCAAGGGAGGCAGCGAGGAGATCCGCGAGTCCATCATCGACTCTGTGACCAAGCTCTGCATCCCGCTGGTCACCAACCGCTTTGGCAACTTTCTCGTCCAGCGCAGCATCGAGTATGCGTCCTCGTGCAAACGCACGCTGCTGGTCAAGCAGATGGTGGGCCACATGAGCGATCTGTCGGTCGACATTTTTGGCTGCCACGTTGTGCAGAAGGCCCTCGACTTCACCGAGGACGAGGAGCTCAAGCGCCAGCTGGTTGATGACCTGCTCGAGTCCGTGTGCGACACCATCAACCACAAGTACGCGTGTCATGTGTGGCAGCGAGTGTTTGAGCTGGACAAGGGCACGCGGTCCCCCCATTTCATGCAGAGCGTGATAGAGTCGCTGCGGGGCCGATGGCTCGACATTTCGTCTAGCGAGTCCGGCAGCCTGGTCATCCAGACCATGGTGCAGAACTGCACCTACGAGGAGCTGGCGCTCAACAACGCGCTCGACGAGATCTCGTCGGCCGTCAAGGTGCTGGCTGTGTCTCGATGGGGCAGTTGGGTCGTGCGGCAGTTGTGCAGCATGAACGGTCCCGGTGGGGACGCCATTCGTAGCCTGGTCTACGAGGAGCTGTCGCACGACCTGGCCACGTACGGGCTCGACTACTCGGCCTGCCGGGTGCTTGAGACCATTGTGCAGCGTGACGACGCCAAGGATGGTGGCGGGCTACGCAAGCGGTACGTGGAGTGGCTGGTGAAGGGGTCGCGGCCGCCGCTCGTCACTCTCGCGCGAGACTCCAACGGGCACGTGATTGTGGTTGCACTGCTGCAGGCCGGCATCAAGGAGCCCGTGGAGGGCGTGATTCGTAAGAATTACGTGGCTCTGCGGTCGTCCAAGTTTGGTACCAAGATTTGTCGTATGGTTTAGAGACCCAGCATATAATTAATCCAGAGATAGCTACACAAGAGTTCGCAGAGAGTTCAGTTCTCTTAATGTTTCCGTTTTAAGGATGATGAGCATGGACCCCAAATTAGAGCAAATTAGATTTTCTGCGGCCCACATCCCTGGAGGTAGCTGTGCAGCGAAGCACCCCAGCTATACGGTGTGTGTTTCATTCCCACGTAAGTTTTAGCGATCGAGCAAAAGTGTTTCTCTGTAGAGTTGGCCCCATGTCTGTCAAAAGAGACGGGTCGTGATGCGGAATTGAAGTCAATAAACCGAAGTTTTATAGTGTTTGTTTTGTGGACTAGTGTTTTTTTTTAACAAAAGTTCTGAAGATAGATGGACGCTCGCGGTTTTCTTCTATGGTGTGTACTGTACCGGTACATCTTTTTCTTTGTCTGTTGTTGCCGTTCGCTACAGAACGTGATAACTTCTATGCATGTGAGAGTATCTTTGTAGCAAGATTGATTTTGCGGGGTTTGATATTTCAACAAGATCGGACCGAGTCGAATGTACTACTTGTACTCGTACTGTAGGTGACACGACCGATAACCATGGCCTTAGATTTACGGTTCTCTTTTGTTTTTTGTATACGGGCATGATGGAGGGAGGTACAAGATGAACCAATAATACTGTAGGCGCAATGGTGAGTTTTAAAATGATTATAAGCGTGATGGGAACCACTAGAGGAACTACTCGTATCTCTCAGTGGCAGGTCAACGGTGCTACTGGTAGCGCCCTTTTGCAAAATCAAACTGCGATTTGGCTCATGTTTCGCTTTCCGCTCTTGTACGTTCCCTTGTTGTCAATCTCCGCCGCCTTGCACCAGGTAACTGATGAGCTGCATCGCCTCTAACTTTGGTTCACGTAGTAATCGCGTATACCTCCTTCTGCACGATGAGCTGCATTGCTACTGTACAACAACAAGCAGGATCAAGCGGCACTTGATGGAGCAAATTTGGCCGTCTGAAAGCCGTCTGAAAGACTCTGTTGGGGTCTGTACCTTCTCCTGTATCGAGTAATAGACTCTAGTGGTTTGTAGGTGCCCAGCACAATGCTCTATAGGCGTACGTTGTATACCAACGAGAACCCAAGGGGTATTTGAAGACACGACTATCGTACTGAGGACGGTAGGTAGCTTATTTTGAACTGTACCGAGGCCTCAAGCTGGTGGTGGACTTGTCTTGTTGTCTGCAGTTCTGATGGTTCTGGGAGAGAGAATACAGCAGTTGAGTAAAGTGGTGCCAAGCACGGATGTTTGAAGTTGGAAATGAGCCTTGTTATGGACTCAATATTCGGTACACGGCAAGTGTTTTGTAAAAATCACTCACCTTCCCCCTGTTTGTTTCTTATTCAGATCTACAGCCCCACACCTTAGCTCATCGCCGTTTACTTTTTTTTTTGAATATTGTTATCAAGCACTTTAAAACCGAACCATCAACAGAGTACACGGCGATTGCATGTGGGTCTCTTATTGCATACCATGGCTCATTTATCATAAGTGTTGATACTCTAAGTGGTTGACCGTATAGTACATATGCGAGGCCAAAAGTGTAAAAAGAAGAGTGACAAGCCGAACATCAAGTCTGGAGGCTATCATGGCAGCCTTGGTTTCACATAATTTGTTTTTCCGCTAATAGGTCCCAGATAGTCTTAGCTACAAGTAGCGGGTATCTCATGTACAATTGTTGAATGAATAACTTTAACGTGAGTCATCATTCACTTGTTACCATTGTACTCGTAGTATCGTACCAGTGGAGACAATCTATGTATCTAATAGATTTGTCTGTGTGTATCTCTCCCATAGGAGATGAGTCTGGTTGTCGGAACGTACCCACAGCCTCTTATGCTTCATAGCTGTATAGAGGAGGAATAATACATAAATAGTTTCGGTGCCACGTATTTTATACGGAGTGCATCTGGTTATAGGTGTTGGGTATTTGATGTTTTTTTTCCTGAATGTGACATGAACGGTGTTGAAACCTGTTTAGAGACTGCTTAGTGTACCGGTACGTATGCTTAGCCGTTATTCTGAACTTGAGAGCGCGCTACTGGTGATACGGTACTTACTGGTTTGTCTAGCGAGACACATCCAACACATGTCTTGAAATTTTAGACATTCAGACAGACCCAGACATTCGTACCGGTAGTATGACAAATTGGATGAACATGTGGGGCCACTTTTGCCCCCTCAAGTTGCAAATCCTTGAGACACCTGAAAGACAGCTTAGGCTTGTATCTACTGTATATAATCATGACTCATACTCCAAGAACAGAAGCCAAATGAGAACCTGACGACGTATGATGAAACCAGAAGGCATCTGACGTTGATTGGTGCTGTTTGATGAATGTTTTGAACTGCTGGAGATAAATCCGGTTGAGAGTGCGCTTTTAGGCTAATGGAAGGCTAAGGAAGCTGCAGGGAGAGTATCAGACATACTGGTAGGTAAACCTCTGACTAGCGGTTTTCAGGGGTCTAGGAGTGGTGTAGATATTAAAGAAGAACTCTGGATGTTTGTCATTATATACATTTTCTAGGCTTTCTGACAAAAACCTCCTATCAGTATCTCGAGATTTTTAGTCTCACTCTGGGAGAAGATGAGACTAGTTGGTAAGAAGAGGAGTTGAAAATGGTGAATAATTGAGCTTATAATCCACGGTAGTTCATCTAGAAATGAATTTACGTTAATTTCTGGTGAATTTCGTAATAGCAGTTGAACACACAATACCTCTCTGTAAAGGTTCTTAGTAATACAGTGCAACAGGCACTTTGGGTGTAATTATTCTTCAACTGTCTAACTATTCATTAAACAAAATCATCTAGCTACTGCTACTCTTCACACAGGGACCACTTTCGAGCTATGCCTAAGACACGATTGTTTCTTCAAGTACCCAGGAGGTATAGAACTGAAGAGTATTATGGCACTGTCATTGGATTCTTGTTATATGTAACAACTACAGTTACCTATAAAGATCCCTTTTACATCTGATTACTGTAGTCGCAGTGACGATCTGATACTTGCAGCATGTATCATGTCCACATTAG
Source organism: Yarrowia bubula (assembly GCA_900519075.1). Classification (NCBI taxonomy): domain Eukaryota; kingdom Fungi; phylum Ascomycota; class Dipodascomycetes; order Dipodascales; genus Yarrowia; species Yarrowia bubula. The sequence continues at coordinate 116,348 of ULGX01000011.1, read as the reverse complement.
ATTAAACCCAATCAATGAATGCTACTACAACTACAGTTCACATCTATCCAAACATAAATCATCATTGAGCAAAAGCTACTATAGTCCGTCCAGCGCTTTCAAGCTGGCTACATAATCCCTGGCGTAACCGAGCTACTCGGAAAGCACACCGGAGCACAGAGTCACCTCAACTCCGTCCTTCTTACCATCTCCCAGAGGCACCTCCACCGTTCGAGTATCGTACTCAATGTTGGGGTTGCCCTTTCCGGGGAAGTCCTTCTTCTTCTCGGCGGGAGTGAGTCGCACGTACTTGGCGTACTCGGGGGCTCCGGGGAAGTAGATGTTGTCAGCAGTAACCACGGTTCCGTACTGCACCAGACCCAGCTCCTCGGCCTTCTGCAGATCAGGCACGTACAGGTCCTTCCAGTGGTCGATGAAGAAGAAGTCGATCTTGGCGTGGTTGTAGTCGGTCTTGAGTCGCTCCAGACCCTCGGAGGCAGGCCCAACCAGCACAGTGACGATATCACCGAGACCAGCGAGAGTGGTGAATCGCGAAGTCACCTTGGCGAAGAAGGGGCTCACCTCCAGAGAGTAGTAGTGCACCTGGTAGCCAGGATGGGTCTGCTTGAGCTTGTGTGCAAAGGCAATGGCAGAGTATCCGCAGAAGCCTCCGAGCTCGGCAAAAGTGTAGGGCTGGTTCTGGGCGATCTCGTCCTCAACCACCTTTCGCTTCTCGGGACCCACAGTCATCAGCACGTACTTGCCGTCCTTCTTGTGCTGCTCCTCCTCGAACTTGTCAATGGCGTCGAGAAGAGCTTCGGGGTCATTCTTGAACTTGGCGAGTTCAGCGGCAGGAAGGCCGTTGATGTGGTCGTAGAGAAGTTGCACGGGCTTCTCCCAGTCGTATTCCTTGTATGTAGATGTCATTGTTGTTGTTGTGGTGGTGGTGGTGGTAGTGTTAGTTGTGTGGTTGGAAAGAAGAGAACACCTCACTTTATATGGGTTTATATACTTTACGGCTCTCCGCCACCTGCACTCCAACAAAGAGAGTATGCACGGCACTATCAGATCCTGCAGGAGCATCAGAAAAGAGGCTGTAGGGGGGGGCTCTGAAAGATATAATATTGCGTTTACACTCCTCTACACTGCTCAATTGATGTCCCGGAGTCCTCCAGTGCTGCCCTTTTTTTCTCTACTCCGTCCCACCCCCCGGTATTCTCCATTGAGGCAATTGAGGCTATCGCAGTCTGGTGCGATGGAGACGAAATAACCTCGCAGTGCAGGAAGCCACTGCAGACAGGAGGTACCACGAGTCCGATAAATCCGTAATATCCGTTGTCTGGGGAGAAGACGAAATGCAGCGGAATTTAGCCTTGTTTGGGGCGCACAAAGCGGCGGAACCTTCCGCTTTTATTTCGGACCTTTGACGATTCCCCCTGACACTCCAGACTCTCATTAGTATGGACACCTGCCTAGGCTTGTCACTAACCGCGCACCTCCAAACTAAAAGAATATGGTGACTAAATCTAGGTCATGGATGCAAGGTACGGTGTCAGTGTCAGTGAATGCAGGTGGATATATGACTCCATGGTGTTTGTACCAGTAAGTGTTGCTTCTATTGTATGTCGTCGACTTTTGCAAAAGCAATACCCCGTGTTACTTTTTAGCCGCCCAAACGGTCAGTCTTAAGAGACAATAAGCTAATCTGGAGATGAACGACACTCGGACAACGGGTCATGATGCAACGGCTTTTTACTGAATTACAAGACAAACAAGCATAGACGGAGTTAAGAAGACAGGACGTGACCGGAACCTGTCAGCTGAAGGGCCCGTGATCGGAAACATGAGTGCTTTGTACACGTCAATTTTAATTAACCTGCATGAAAAATCAAATAACGTGTCTTTGTTCAGCCAAGTGACAAATAACTCACGTTCCACGTGTAACTAACTCCCACTAACGTCCCGTGTCGTCACAAGGTGGGCATGAACTAAGTCCAGAATAACCGTTTGATCAGTTGCACGATCGTAGGGTAAGTCGTATAATGCAGAATTGAGCGTTTCTGAGCTACAAAAGGTGACAAAAACGTATGGTTCAGGGCTCCGTATCTCGGAGGTTAGACTGTAAGGTTATTGTCAACTAAGTCTAACTAAATATCAGAAGCCATATACCGGCACCTATATGAGCAGCAGGGATATCAGAAGTGATATAAGTCGTCTCTTACAGTCGTATTATTCAATGATTTTGATTCACCTGGACCTCCTAGCTCAACCTGTGAGAAGAGAAGCCATCTTAAAATGCACTCACTAAACAGAGACCATATCTACAGTTCAAGCAGACTACATCTTGTATGAACAAACATATAGATGCAAACGCCCTGATAAGACGCTGTCATCCAACTATCGTACTGTACATACTGTACATATTCAAGCTGCTATCGTAAAGCTCAAGCCACTCAACTATGAAGTGCAGCTTAACTCTCTTACAGCTCCCTTCTGTTAATCAATAAATATGTTAATGCTATGCTATGTATATACAATGTCTCGCCTTCTAAACATGGTTCAGAAGACTACGGGTCACTCGCGTATGCTTCGCGGCTTTGTCACTCCGAAACGAACGCAGAATGTTGTTGTTGGAGAGCTTGGAGAGGACCAAATCAGGATGGGGGTCAACCAGCTGCTTCTTCAGCACGCTGTTGATGACAGCAGCCCGCTCCGGATGCTGGTCTCGCATCTCAATGGCGTACTCGAAAAACGACTCGAGACAAAACTGCCGCTTGTCGCCCATGAAAATCTTGATGGCCGACGTGGTGTGTTTGAGCTTGAACTCGCGCTGCAGCTGCAGGAACATGGCGAGCGTGGTTTGAGGTAGAGACCGCTCCTCACGAATCTCCTGAGTGCCCAACACGGCGTCCACAATCTGCTCGGAAACGGCGTTTTTCTCCTTGATGGCCTGGACCCACAGAGTGGCCGCCAGCTGCACACCCCGCTCACTGGACGACGCCATGGGAGTCGCCAGTTTGTCTGCCACCAGCAGATTCACCTCCTGGGGGGACATGGACTGTGTCACCGCCCTAGCCCACAGATTCGCCACCGCGGGGTAGTATCTTGGCAGCTGCATGAGCGACGGGATCCACGCGACGGTCACGCGGGAGTCAAACAGGCTCTGTGCCTGTTCGTGCTTACCGTGGTCAATCAGCCACTTCCACGACAGCACATCGTAGCCCACGCCCACCACGTTGTGACGGGCAGGCCCCCAGTTGCGCACCAGAGCGCCGATCGGCTCGATTCTGTGCACCGCGGGGTTGTTGAGAGCCGCGTTGAGCACCTTGAGACTCAGCTTGGGGATCTCCTCCAGCGTCACAAACACCTGGGTCTCAGAGGTGGCTGCTCTCAACAGCTGGGCCACCTCGGTGTGGGTCATGGAGGCCACGTGTTGCGGGTGTTTGAGGCCGTTGGGGGCTTCGCCAAAAGACCTGTCGAGTTTGAGGCCCTCCTCTCGTCCCTTCATGTAGTTGTCAAAGGTGCCCTCCATGGACTCCACGAGGATCTGGGACGTTTCCTCGGCACTGAGTTCGGGGCGTCTGTCGAACAGCTTTGCCACGGACGCCGCCATGGACTTTGCCGAGTTGAAAGTCGAGTATCGGCGGATTTGAAGCATGTGTATGGTGTGGTTGTGGAGAAGTAAGTGGTGGTATGGCGTGAGGTAATGCAGCTGGGATTTGTCTATTAAGGTTTGGATTACAGTCACGATTGCAGGCATTGGCCGAAAATAGAGTTTCGAGAGAGTGGCGTGAATTTAGAGTGGAGTGAAAAACAGTATTTGAAGTGGTTTGACGATTTTTTGAATATATTCTGGTATTCTTGGAACGAATGCGATTAAATTGAATCTGAAATCATTCTTTTTGAGACATTTTCGGGGCTGTAGAAGGGTGTTGTTTTGAGCTCTGTTTCTCAACTACTTGTTAGAGTATCTTGTTGGGAGGTTGTTGGAAGATGCTAGAAAATGAGATGTTTCAAACGGCTATAAGTGGGTGAATATAAGAGGTATCGGAAAAAGGAGTTCTGTATGGTGTACAACACCTCTGTATGAGTAACTGTAGCTCTTAACATCTCCACTTTCATCAGTTTTGAGAAACCTGTCCAATTCTTCATCTATTCAAAACACTACTACTTTAGGTCACATGACATAAACGGAACGGCAAGCATCTCGTTACTTACTCCTTTTCTATGCGGCTCATTTAATGAAATTTCTCAGCCACATTTCAAGATAGCAACGAAAACAGAATACTGTAGTTATAGAGCGTATATGACCTCAGAATGAATAGGAGAGGTTCTAGCGCGTATAAGGGAGCTACACAGAAGCGATATTAGCCACCGATATCTCTGAGAACGGAAAAATCCGGATTTTCTAGCTGCATTGCGTCCAACCACAAGTAGTTGAGCCGTTGAACAAAGTGTACTTACAGGAGAGCTGTGCAGTTGACAGGCAGTTGACAGAACTGAAGTGGGTCCAAATGAAGTGTTTTAGACCATTTTCAGGGCTAAAAGTACTCAGAATCGAATCAGCACCCCGTATTTAATATGTCACGTGACCCTAACCCCTCCTATTAGCCCCAACCACCTTCCCTAATCATGCCACTTGCTACTACTCATTTAGCTCCCTTGCAGGCACATGCGTCATTCCAAAAGTTTCCGACTAACCAAATCTTTACTTCCTCAACAATGTCTCGACAATTCACCGTGAGTATGATGGAGTCAATGGGACGCTTGGAGGGTGACTGGGTGTGGTAGGACTGATATGAACACTCTGAGACATGTAACGGCTTGTCTGAATAGTGTCTATGAGATATCTGACAGTCTGAATGCTCAGAACCCTGAGAGCACAACTCATTTTGTTGCTGTGTGTCTGAAGGTACTCCTATTGCTGTGAATCTGAAGGTACTCATTATGTTGCTGTATCTGAAGGTACTCATTCTGTTGCTGTGTATCTGAGGGTACTCACTCTGTTGCTGTGTATCTTCAGACACTGAAGAGCTATCTGAAGACACTGAAGAGCTATCTGAAGACACTGAAGAGCTATCTGAAGGCACTGAAGAGCTATCTGAAGGCACTGAAGAGCTATCTGAAGGCACTGAAGAGCTATCTGAAGGCACTGAAGACTGACCGTAGGTCAGTCAGTCAGTAGGTCTATGCTTCAAAGTCCTGTTCTGAAAGTAGAATATACATAAGCTGTTGTCCGCTCCTGACCTTCGGCCAGTCGCTTCCGTTCCCTGCTAACGCAGCGCCTCATTCGATTCCTCGGTACCGACTCCAAGGTCTACTTTGGAGACGCCATTCTCCCCTCTGGTTCCACCGATGCCCGATTCGCCACTGAAGCCTTTCTCATTGGCGGTGACATTTTCGGCTCTTACACTGTCACCGACACCAAGGTTGGCATTTCCAAGCTGCTTTCTCCTCTCAACGATTCGCATACTCGAACTGTTCGATTTGTCGGAATGAACTACGGTAAGCACGCTGACGAGCTTGGTCTCCCCCATCCCAAGTACCCCGTTCTCTTCTACAAGCCCGTGACTGCTCTCAACGGTCCCACTGAGGACGTTATCGTGCCCCGAATCGCCCAGGCCACCGATGCCACCGATTACGAGTGCGAGCTGGTGGTGGTTATTGGCAAGCGATGCCGAGACGTCAACCCCAAGGAGGCTCTGGACTACGTTCTGGGCTACTCTTGCGGTAACGATCTGTCGCAGCGAACGTGGCAGACTGAGCGAGGAGGAGGCCAGTTCTCTCTTGGAAAGATGTACGACGGCTGGGCTCCCTTTGGACCTGCCATTGTGTCTCCTTCTCTGGCTGGTAACCCTGACCAGCTCAAGCTGTCCACCAAGGTCAACGGAGAGCTTGTCCAGGATGCTGACACCACCGACATGATCCACAAGGTCGCTGATGTGGTGTCTTTCTACTCCCAGGGCTCTACTCTGATGCCTGGAGATTTGATCTTTACCGGTACTCCTTTCGGAGTGGCTGCTGGCCGAAACCCTCACAACTGGCTCAAGGACGGAGATGTGGTGGAGATTGCCGTGGAGAACCTGGGTACTCTCAAGAACAAGATTGTTTTTGAGAAGGGTGAGAAGCCTAAGCTCTAGAGCAAAAGCATGAGCAGCTTGCTGCGAGTGGTTTTGCCTAGACCTATGGGCTGGGGTGCTTAAGCAACCAGACATTATGATACACTAGACGAATTAATGTGATGACATGTTATAGATAGATGGTATGGTATGGTATACTGTTGTAGCTAGAAACGTAGCATCTTCATCAAGTTCACTTTAAGGTGAGTTTAAAGTGGACTTTAAAATGACTGTAAAGATCAGATAAGATACAGCAGAGCTTAGACATGGCACAATATATCCCATTATTGGCTTGTTGTACCGAACTGAGCACTGCTAAGTAATGTAGATAGCGTTTATTTACATCTCTGTGCATCTAACAAGCTGCAGTAACAAGAAGTGCCATCTCTCTAGAACTCAAGTTGTAGCCCCAACGTTTCTCATCACATACATACCTTCAAACACCCTCCATCTTCAAAACTACGTGCTTCAGACAAAACCGGAATAATTTCGGAGATTGGCGATAAAGTTCGGCGACCGTTGCATAATGGGATTTTGACAGGTCTTCCAGCGGGTTCATTTTTGGACGTAGAGGTCTGTAATTGAAAATATCAGCACCCACAGGCTGTATCAGTGAAATCCGAAAGTCTCATGTCTATACCTATCTTCTACCTTCTTCTATGAGACTCGCAAAAACCACCTCCATAAGCGAAACCTTATTTTGCTCAGCCCGTAGTTTGGCCGGATGCTTCTCTCTAGCGGAATACTAGAGCCACGCTTGCGTAGATTAGTTTGTTGGGAAGCTCTTAGCCTGTACTTGTAGATCGAGTTGAAAAATCGTCTCTTTTTGCATCACCAAAAACACACGTATTAGACTCATTTGTCCGGTTTTTGCAACTCTAACCAAATCTCAATGTTTGAACTGGATCAGCAGTGTTTGATCAATAATACCACTCTCCGGCCTCTCAGAGTCGCTTTGGCCGCTTCATAACTCCGGTTTATACCCCTTTGGGTCACAGCAGTGTGACAGGTCTGCTAATTAGTGTACATTGATTAAGTTGGCTGCACCCTGCATAAGTTTCATCAACATAACGGGGCACACCATTACTAGCACCCCGACGAAGAGAAAGCCAGAGAGCAAGACAAACCTAGCAAGAGAATCAACCCATACGACCCCCACGAAATTCTCTCGACCTACACAAACTGAATCATTCACTGGAGTACCTGAAACCGCCGGTGATGAACTCGACGTACCAAACGCCGTGGAAACACCAGGACAAGCGACGTCTTCGGGTTTCCCACATGACGGCGTCGACCATGAGAAGTGCGGCTGCAACGTTGCTGTTGGCGCCGTTGAACACGACCGAGCTAGCGGGTCCGTCTCGAGGTCAGCATGTCAAGCTCGACGCTTTGGACGCTCTTTGCTTGCAGGCGTTCATCGACGTGATTGGCGAGGTTCTGGCAAGCCTTACAGAGTACCCGATGACGACGGAGGTACTGCCACAGATTGCTATTGAGTGCACGTGTATCATGCACGCGGTGGTGGCTATTGGCAGTATTATCTTGGCCAAGAGAGGGACGATTTCGGAAGAACAGGCGTTGAGACTGCATGGAAGAGCCACCATGTCACTGCTACAGGCTCTTACAGCGGTACCCAAGGACGACGAAGCCTGTCTGTGTGCTTCTGTCTTGTTGAACATCTACGACCTGTCTTCTGATGGTGCTCAAGATACGTATATCCATCTGACGGGCTCCAGAGCTCTCATGGCTGATCTCAACTACTCACACGACAAAAACGGAATGCCCACGGAGCTGACGCCACTGGCTAGAATGTGCGTATGGGCCAATATCTTCAACGATACCCTGGTCGCCATCAGACACTCTCTGCCTGTTTTCTGGGACCCCGATGAGTGGTTTGACCTGATGGGACTGTCGTACACGTCTGCAGAGACGGCTTCGCCCACCTGGTGGGCCAGACGTATTCACTACTTGCTAGCGAAACTGCACACCTTTTCCTGTGTTCCTAGAGTGCTGACTGAGCGAGAAGTGAACGACCGAGAGCTGGAAAAGTCGTTCCAGGCTCTCTGTGAAGACGCAGAGGTGTGGGTGACCAACGTGCCTGAACCCATGCAGCCCACGACCATTATGGAGACGGAAAGCCAGCTGTTTCCGTGCATTTACATTGTCGAGAGAAAGGGTATTACGGCCATGTGCATGTACCACTCGTTTATGATTATTGCTGCAAGGTGCAATCCAGACGTGCAGAGATCTCAGATGTTTGTCCAGAGTCCTTCGACAGTTCATCATGCTTCTAGAATCTTGGGAATCGTCAAGACTAACATGTGTGAATGGCTGGCTTCAGGAGCAATGTTTGCTATGAGAACAGCACTGCAGGCGTTGGTGGATCCGAATCATAGACAGCAGGCGTTGGAGTTTGTCATTGGAATGGCTGCGAGGTACCATTTGAATATCAGCTCGCATATTGACCATATTCGGCAGCATTGGAGGGAGTGGGATGGGGGGAATAATGGCTACCACTAACGACCGCACATGAGCGAAGCGAGTGTGCTGCTCGTTAGTGGTGGCTATGGAGCTGAACATGAGCTGAACATGAGCTGAACATGAGCCGAACGCGAATGTTCAGTACAAGTACCATAGCCTGTACATGCTCTGTTCTACCATCCTAAATGGACCTATATGGTCTTGTTCAGTGAACTGAGGAGCTTTGTCAGTGAGTACTGTGGCTCACTGATGGCTCCAAACAAGTCCCCTTGTTATATAGTGAGCATGATGCTCCTGTGACCAGACACCACTCTACAGTCTGATGGCCAGTCTCCGTCTAGCGCTCAGCTAACCATGTATTATTATATGTATATTATTGTATTTTAGATAAACAAGCGCAGTATCGTACTGTACTAGAAGTAGCCCATTCCCTGCTTTCTATGGTTCACGTGGATGAAGAAGGATCTGCAGTATGAGGAAGGAGTCATCAATGGCGATTAGATATGGAAGTGTTGAGTGTCTACTGGATGGTTGTTCTTAGAAGATAACTGGTATATGATAGGACTCTATACTGGAGGTTGTATAGAGACTAGGTTTAAATATTGGTTTCATCTTATTCGTTGTATCAGTATGAGTGACTAGAACTATGACTAGATAGACACAGCTCAGTAAGTATGTACAGAACAAGTGAGCCCAGGTTGAACACCAATACTGAATACTTGTATTATCCAGATTATGTTGATTTACTTATAACAGTTTCTATTGCTGTGTCTGAAGATATAGTGAAGAAAACACACCTTTCAACGCCCTCTCCAGCACGCTACAGACCTGCTACAGCTAAACGGACAGCACTGTTTCACCCGAAATGGCCGTCTTATCATAATTTCACCTTCAAACCGCCAATTTGGGAAATCCACTGTTTTTCGCTTGCATTTACTTGTAACCCCACAGTCTGCAGTACATGTATTGTACCCTCTGTATAAAGCAAGCTCCTTATCACTCTAATGTCCAAATAAGGACACCATAGAAACACTCTTGAAAAGAGGTCTTCAGGTCTACAAGTCATGTGCGTAGTACTTCGACCAATAAATGACTCTATCATGTTCAATAAATAACCCTTCCTTCTCTTATAACGCAGTACCTCGCTCGAAGTTGTCCCGGATCTCCTTGGTATATTTATCATACTGCCGGTTGAGCTTTTCGTTGAACTGCTTGTTCTTGTCGGAAATATACGTGGCATGCTGGTCGTCTGTTCCAGGCTGCTTTCGACGCTTCATTCGCTGTTTATCGCCCTTGGTGAGTCCGTTGACCAGTCGATCTAGAGCTTCCGGGGTCGGTTTATGGCTAAAAGACGGAGCTTGATGTAATCCCGTCTCTTTTTCCTTCTCATAAGTGTCGAGATCCGGTTTGAAAGCCGCCAAATCCTTCTCGTACGCTCGTTGTGCTGTAGACGACATATCATGAACACCACTCTGTCCTTCTCGTTCCTTCTTTCGCTCCTTTTTCTCCTTCCACTCTTCAGTCTCTTTGACTGTCCAGTCCCATGCTCGCTTTCGATCAAAGTCTTCTCCTTTTTCTTCAGCCTGTAGTTTCTCGAGCTCAAATTCGGCCTGCTGCTGTTTTCGTTCCAGCAGAGCATCAGCTCGTTTGTTGACCTTGAGATCCTTGTCTTCGTCAAGCAGCGCTTTTCTGTTGGAGGTAGTGGAGTCGTTCATTTTTTCGCGGATCGCCTTCAAACGCGCCAAACGGGCGGTTTTGGCGTCCTCAGCAGTCGGTTTAGCCACTGTGGAAGGGGCTGCACTTTTTTTATCGCCTTTTTTCGCCATGGTGTGGTGATGAGATTAAGAAGGTGAAGTTTAATGGCTTTTTTGGTGATGATTATGCATGACAGAGAGGAACCCAGAAGACTGGTTTTGGGGGTAAACAGGTGTTTTTTGGTAGTGGTGTATAGCTGGAGTTGCTAATATGTCTTGTTCAAAACCTCAAAGCTCTTACTTCAATATTGACTGTGCTACACTGACGTTATTATCTTCCATTTATCAACTAAAACCTTACCTAAACACCACCACTCCCAACAGCCATTTACTTAACTTTATACTCTTAGTAACATGCACGTCCTGCAGCTATTCATGAAACTCTCAATAAATCATTCCTCTCATATCAACATGGCATCTATCGACAGCGTGTTTGAAGACGCTGGGTTCGACCCGTCCAAGCGACGCAAGGTGGACGATGAGTCACGTGACCAACCCGAAGAAGACGACATCCAGGAAACATCTCCAACCACCGAACAAGACGCCATCCAACGAATTGTGGATGAACACAAAGACGCACCTGAGGAAGCGGACTGGCTCAAGGCTGTGGTGCTTGATCTGGAGCGCGCCATTACTGCCAACACTGAAAAACGAGAACTGTTTGCCAATGATCCTCTCAAGTTCATGGAGTCTGAAGTTGAGCTTGAGAAGGCCATCAGAGCTCTCAGTGTGCTAGCTACTACTGATGATGAGGACTTTGCAACGGTGTACAAACGGTTTGTGACCGATTTCGGCTCCCACGTGTCTCTCATGCAACTTTTGGACCACCCCAATCTGGATATTGCTCTTTTGGCCTGTGAAATCTTCCACGAACTGCTTTCTCGAACCCACGATTTCTCTGAGCCAGATGCACTGACCTCGGAGTTGTGGAAAACGGACGATTTCATTGACTATCTGATGGAATTGACCGACAAAATCGTCCAAAATGACCCCAAACAAATCCAGTATATTTTGGATCTGGGTCTGGTCATGTTTATTGAAGACGACAAGAGTCCACAGCTTCGAACGCATATTTTTCCCAAATTTCTGGATTTTATTTGCGACAAAAAATCGCCCATTGTGCTCCATGATCGGTCCACTATGGCTGATTACTGTGAAACATGGCTGTCAAAGTACGAGTACCGAACTGGGGTGTCTGCTGAGCGTATCGAAGCTCTGATTGGGTATATGATGACATACAAGGATAAAGACCCGTCAAAGGGAGATGAGGAGGGTTTGGTGGAGTCGATAGCTGGGATTTTGGCATACATTTTGACCAGTCCTGCTGGAAGAGCAGCTTTTGCAGAGGTTGAAGGAATGGACGCTATGGTGAAGTTGCTGAGTGGAGAAGGTAAGTGGATCAAAAAACAGGCCATTCATGTTATCAAGAGTGCCCTTAATTCCTATGATTCTACTGAACTGGCTACTGTGTTTGTTCAAGCTAAAGGACTTGGAGGTTTGTTCAAAGCGCTTAAAACAGGCAAAAACAAGCACTACACAACTCCTAGCGAGTATGGAGAATCTCTTTGGACTGTGTATGCTTCTTTATTGCGTCTTTTACCGTCAGATTCGCCTGAAAGAGTACGAGTCTTGGCTAAAATGGACGACAAAAAGCTGGCTGATCTCCAGGAACTCAGAGAAGATACTCAGCAGCAGGTGGAAACACTCGAGCCTGCTCTGGAAAGTGCTCTTGCAAACGATGAAGACACTGACGAGATTATAGCTGATATGGAGATGCTAGGAAGCAGACTGGTGGTGGTTTTGGACACGATTTTTGCATGGATGAAGGTGGAGGGACGAGACGTGGAGGTCAAGAAGGAGCTGCTCGAGAAGGAGAAGGAGGACAAGAAAAAGTTTCTGGACTGGGATGATGAGACCAACGAGTACCAGGAGATGATGAAGAATAACAAGGATTTGGTGGGGATGTTGGAGTACCTCTTGCAATAGAGGTGACTGGTTGTATAGCACTTCAGTAATATATTGTATTATAATTATCTCGGGCCTACTGCAATTACAATCTACTCACCATATAATACATGTGTGATACTTAATGCTAATTAGTATGATTTCATAGATACTCTGAGTACCATGACCCAGCCATGCTTACTCTAGTGAGTACAGTATCGTAATGAGACAGTGAATCTGATAACCATATTACATTCAGTACATGTAGTTACTGTACATAATCACTCATTATTTGCCAATTTGTCATCTGATATATGCATTGATCTCTCAATTGGTATCTCTGTACTCATCAACTAACTACAGTGGTTCAATAACATATCTACAACACCATCCAGAGCACATTGATTGATCTCTGACAGACATTTGCCACCTTTCAATTCAATTGCTCCGAATCTCCTACTCTCCTCTACCTCTCATATCGTCAGATCGTTTACTATATACATTAGACCTCTCGGGCTCGGTTGTACTTGGCGCAGTCCCGCAGCCATCGTCGGTAGTCCTTGAGGGATCCAATCTTCTCTCCGTAGTAGTCGGGCACGGGGTTGGACACACTCTGGTACCGGGGGTTGACTCGGTTTCTCTGGATATGCGACAGGAAGTCCGTTTCCTTCATGAGAAAAGCGGGCCACTGCTTGGAGTTGGTGGCCTTGAAGATGAACTGTCCGAAGGTGGGTCCCAGAAGAGAGCCCATGAATCCAGCAGCCACTACACCCAGACCAGCAGCCGTAACGGCATCCAGACCCAGAAAAACGTCCTGCTGCTCGAGATCCAGCTCGGCCTCGGCAATGAAGCCCCAGGCCACGATGGAGGTGGTCAGACCGGTGAAAATGGAGGCGACAAAGTTGATCTGACGTCTTCGGGTTCGCAGAAGCAGGAATCGTTCCCAAGTGAGAGGAGTGGGGGCGGTTCCAGCGAATCGCTTGGTCATGTGACCCACAGAGGGCCGCATGAGGGTGGGGCGGGTCAGTGCGATCCGCGTTTTCAGCATTTGCAGAGACATTGTAGTTGGTGTATAGTTGTATGAGTGGTGTGGTATTGGGTCATTTGCTCTACATGTACTCCGGGTAACCTTGTGCGTTTAGGAGGTGGGTAGGAAGTTTATTTGAAAAGTTGGGATTTTCAAAAAAAGAATCAGCACCAATACGATACGATACAACAGCACACAATGGTGAGTATACCGAACGAAAGCAGTGATTCACTCTCCCGCTAACACAGAACGAAGGAAACTCCACCTTCCTGTACAAGGCCAAGGCGTCCAAGAAAGACAAGGCAGCCGCCAAACGAGAACGACATCATACCCAGCTCTCCAAACGAGGAGGAGTCAGCAAAGCGTCTCTGAAGCGCAAGAAGCCCGTTTACGACCGTCCCTTTGACTATGGAAACCCCGAGAAAAACGAGGTGGCCATGAGACCTGTTTCTGCAGACACTCCTGCTGTGCCCAAGGGAGTCCCCTTGCCTGCTGCTGATATCGATGCTATCATGGCCGATGGAGCTACCGCCAAGGAAATCAAACGACAACAGCGTCAGGAAGCTCGACGACTGCGACTGAGAGAAACCGAGACCCTCGCTGCCAACCTGGATGATCTGCTGGAGCCTCTCAAGGCTGAAAACGAAGGAAGAACTAGAGTCAAGCTGGACCATACTCCCAACCCTCGAAACACGCGAGGAAACGAAGCCATTATCAAGGCCGAAACCAAACGGTTCAACAAGATCATGAACTCTTCGGAGTACCAGGCCAGTCCGTTTGCATCGCTTCAGGCGTTTCTCAAGACGCAGATTCCCCAGAAGGAGCCCCAGCACAAGGATAAGAAAATGCACATGTAGACCAGTGCGGTTGTGTGTGGTATATAGATAATTGCATGAATAGAAGTGAGTGAAGTGAGTGGCCGAAGGTCACGAACGGACAACAAGGGTATCTCCAGGAAGAGCGATATCAGTACAGGTATGTGAATCTCATATGCTCATGTAGAAGTGGCTATGTTAGATATAGACAGGACAGTAAAAGTAGACATGGAGTACCAGTACACTAAGTGGTCAGTACCATCAACGGCGGGTACCCTCTGCGGTATATGTAACATCCTGTGGAGTCCTTGGAACGGTAGAGCTTAGTTCACTCCAGTTACACTTTGTTAAGGTTTTGGGAGGAATCAAGTAAATCTAAAATGTCAAGTAATATCGAGACTTTGAGAGCGTACAACTCGGAATTTTTGTACTAGCACGTGATGAGATTAATGTGGATTATATAATTTCATGCGTCAATCGATGTATTACTGAAACTCTCATGTCCGTAGGATGCCTGTAACGAGCAGTAGCCACCCCCAGGTCACTTTTTTAGTTGACTTTTTTGTTACACTTAAGTAAACTGAAGCAAAAAGACAGCAGACTACGTTTGCTGTCTTTTTGCTGGACAGCTGGTGAGCTAGTCTCAAGAGAAGCAGAAAGATGCAGACGTACCCCCGCTGGCGTTCCCACCGTTGACAGTACCGACCACTTAGATACTCATAGAAATGTTTACAGTGAGTGAGATACTTATAAAGTCAAGTTCAAGGGTATTTCCAGTCTCTTATACCAACATAATAATATCTCAGCTCCTTATAACAGCTCATAGTCATACCAGTAACATACTTTATCTTATCTCCACACAGTGCATCTCTTTGTCGTTAAAAATACCCTTCTTTAAGCCACTCTATCCAGACATGTCTTAACCAACAAGGCAGTAGCTAGCCTACAATTAGCCTATTAGCAAGGGGTCATTTTTCACATGACAGTATCGCACCATTACCCCTCTTATATTGTCTCATTTTCTGGTCTCATTTTCCGTAAGGTCATATTTTGACGGCCATATTTTGCGGCCATATTTTGCTGACCAAAAAATGATGCCATATGCGGGTGTGTGGGGCTAGCGGCTACTGACGCCCCTCTCAATGAGCTCAACGGGTGAAAGGATGTTGCTCAACAAGGGGAGCGGGTCATGTGTGTAGTCGTTACTGTACGGCTGTCAGCGTAATATATGGCTAAACAGTGGTGGGCATAGAGTAGGGGCCATACAGTATGATACGGGGAGGACTGTCCATTAGTTGGGTTTAGTTGATGTGGGTATTATTAGTTGACACTTTTGTTGGGGAATAAACTCCGTTGGGACATCTCAAGTAACCTTAGTTGTTGATTCCAAGTGAAGGCCAGAGCTTAAACTAAATGTATCTGGAGATACCTCACGTTCTACAATGCTACGAGTACGATACAACGAGTACTGTGTACTACGATACGGTGTTGGTCGCGCCAGTTCGCTACGCTCACTGGGCTCACTACACACAAATTCATTTTCATCGTAGTCAGTTCGCTGCGCTCACTGACTACTTTTATGCAATAAAATACAGTCTATGTCTAGTTGGCGTGGTAGAGAATCTCAGGCAGATCATCAATCTTGAGCTCTCCATGGATAATGCCCCAGGTGGACTCAAACAGAGGGAAGTCCTTCTGCATGTTCTTGGCCTTAAGCAGCTCGTGAACCTCGTTGCATGTGATGACTCCCTGAGCACTCTGTCCATTGAGCAGCTCCTTCTCCACGTCCTGGATGGTCTTTCCGGAGCCGCTCTCCTTTCCAAATGCTCGGCCGACCTTGAAGTTTCGGCCTCCGGCGCATGAGGTGATGAGATCGGCCACTCCGGCAGACTCGACTGTAAGGGTGTTAATGTCTGTTTCGGGGAAGAACCGCTTGGAGAAGTTGATCATCTCCAGCATGCCTCGTCGCATGATGGCGGCCTTGGCGTTGTCTCCCCAGTTCTTGCCCTCGACGAAACCAGCGCACAGTGCAACCACGTTCTTGAGAGCGCCTCCGATAGAGACTCCGGCGACATCCTGCACGCATCGCACATGGAAGTAGGGTCGGTGGAACAGCGCCTTGAGCACCTCGTTGGTCACATCGCCGTCGCCAAAGAAGTCCTTGGGTCGGTTGTAGGCCACGGTGGTCTCGGAGTACTTCTCCAGGGCGATTTCGGTGGCGAGGTTGGCTCCAGAGAGGACTCCACAGTGCAGACCGGTCTCGTTCTCAATGACGTCGGAGAGGAGGTAGACACCCTGGGGAGTCACGTCCAGACCCTTGAGGCAGGAGATGGCTCGAGCCTTGGGGTTGACATGGCCCTTGAGCTGCTTGCACACGCCAGCCAGGAACTGATGGGGCAGGTTGAAGACGATGATGTTGGCGCCCTCAACGGCCTTGAGCAGATCCGGCTCGGCAATGAGGTTGTGGGGCAGCTTGATCTTTGGCAGGTATCGCACGTTTTCGTGCTCCGAGTTGAAGATGTCGGTGAGGTTCTTGCCGTTGACCTGTTCTTGTCGGACCCAGACGCGGACTTCGTTTTCAAAGAGTTCGGGGTGGGCGGTAGCGTTTTCGGCGACGATTTTGGCGACGGTGGTTCCCCTGAGTTAGTACGGTAGCGAGGGCCGTAGGTCCGAGCGGACCCAATAGTTGGTTGCCTTCAGAGCACAAGACATGAGCATTTAGGCGTGCTTGAACGACTGAATGTGAATTCTCTCATGCGACTGAAACCGCGCAAACATAATAGATCATAACATAGACCAGTCACAGATCAGCCACTGAGAACAGATATTGATCTCTGCCACTGATCTATACCACTGACCTTTGCTGACCAGAACAGCCCTTTACTGACAACACAGATTATGCCGATAGAGTCAATTCAGGAGTGTTGGCAGTGACAGAGCCGATTCAGAGTTGTCATGGCACCACCCCTTTCCCTTACTACTTAAGGTCCGACTTCACTATAGAGTCTGGCACTGCAGGCAGTCAGAATTGAGTAGCTTGTGAAAGTGGCGCATCTCGGTTCAGCGGCAAACCCATTGTCTGATAGATCAGTCATGACAGATCAGGTGTGTAGTTCAATAGCAATTTTGCAAAAGAGCGATTTTCCACCTCTTTCATTCACCCTCCAAATTTGAGGCTGTCATGTTACCTCCATTTTCATACTCACCAGTTACCGGAACCAACCACGGCCACCTTGAAAGGAGCCTTGCCGGCGGTGTTGGACGCGCTGAGAGGCGTGGAGGCGGTGAGCAGCCGCAGCTGTTGTGTGAGACGGTTGACGGCGGACATGTGTGGCAGACGCAGAGACGATCGGAGTAGGGCGCTCATGTTATGGGGATGCCATCTCTTATATCTTGGTTGAGTAATTTTCAGAAAGCGTCCGGGTGCAGGATAAGGTTTAGCCCAGCGTTTGAAAGCGTGTTCGGAAAAACGTTGAGCCGAGTGCTACAGTGTGGTGAGCCGGATGAAGGGGATGGTATGGGCTAGTGGAGGGGGGTGGGTGGTGGTGCTCAAAAAAACAGCTCTGAATAGCCCCCACAACGCCACCGCCACTGCCCATATTCTTTCAACATCCATCAAGCTAAACAACAATAAGGTGTGCTGGAGCCGAGGACTTTAGCGGAGGTACGAGTGGGGTGCAGCAAGTGGAGGTGGTGGAGGCGTGTGGAGTGAAAATGAGGTGGAAATAGGCGATTATGGGTCGTCGTACCTACAGTGTGAGTACAACCGTCTGGTTTCTTTTATCCACAACCCTCTTCATCGTTACATTGCTACTACGGCTACTGCAATAAACTCCACCGTCCCCAACGTTGGGACCAACCTTGACAGCTGGTTGCATCTATCTTCATCAGTGTGAATATCAGCACGCATGTGAAGGTACCTAGTAAGCGAGTGCGACGATTGGAGGGGGTCCGAACAACCTGGGTTTGTGTTTGTGACGGCGATTATATCAAATGGAGGCTCTGTAGTGTCCCTATTGTCTACACTTAGCATGTATCATAAAACACTGCCTCGGCTCGGTACATGTTGGACACATCTCAATGGCGTATCACAGTCGTTGCAACGGAGATAAGACGCAGCGAAGTCGGCCTGTGGACAGAGAGAGTGCGGCTGCGCGAAATGAAAATCCCGGAAATGCAAACTGAAACCGGCTGCGTTTGACCGAAGTTCGAATACAGAAGTCTATGGAACTATGAGACTTATGACCGTTGAGTTGTTGAGCTGGTCGTGGACGAGTTCCAAGGAGCTGGATATTTCAGGTTTTTCCACTTCTCGCTCAATTCCAACATTCACATTGGCCGATCGTCCCGAAGGGTCCGTTTCATTCTCGTGTTTATCGTGCTCTGCCGCTGACGCATTGACCCCAGCGTGAAAAAATGGAGAAAAAAAAAAACAAGCTTCGAAAAAGTTAAAAAGTTAAAAAAGTTAGACCGACGTACATTTGGTGGAGGCAAACAGAGAGAGTAGATCCTGTGTAGGGGTGATTTTTTGGCCCATACCTGTAGTATAGTGTGTTCCTGGGGGGCGTGAGTCACGATTTCACCAGTTTATTCTCTGTATTTGCGGTTGTAGGGCCTTCCACACTGCCTTGCTTGTTCTTGGTCAGCCTCACAGTTTATCCGAACCGAGGCCCAACGGTCACACTAATTACTTGTAACAACGTGATGACGACATGTACCCCCTAAAACCGCCTAATACCACGTCTAATTCTAAACGCATGCACGCGTAATTGCTGCAGAAAGTGTGGGGAATGGAAATTCAGAAAAATCGGGCGGTATCGGGTCGATCGGGCGTACGAGCGTCAGCGGGTACGCCGAGGTTTCAACTAGGCGGTTAAGTAATTCATGCAGCTACCCCACTATTTAGTTGACCGTAACAATGACGAGTCGTACATACAAGTACGATACCGTGCCGTCTTAGACATCACCATCCAAGTGGTTTCATTACAAGTACAAGGACAAGGACGATGTTTGTCTTGTCGATCCCGAAATCTTATTGTGAAACGAAATATCCCTGCTCCGATTAGCCAGCATAATTAAGAGGGTTTGTCAGTAAGCGATATATACACCGTCCGATTAGCTAGTCCAAACGAAGAGCAAATATAAACAACAATGACGAAATTCACGGTACTGTACCGGTACTCGCGTAATAACGCATCAATACACCCTCGAGGGTTGCACAATGGCCTTCTTAAGACGATCCCATTGTTCAACCACCTTAGTTGAGAGTCTATGTAAAAAGCAACTAGATGGAGCCAACAAAAGAACGAAGCTGATGCATACCAACTCCCGTTACAACCTCAAAAAGAAGCAAAACGATGCTCCAATAGGTCATTTGTGCTGAAATTCCACCAAGTCACGTGACTACAAGTTCATGGCACTTGTCTAGACCTCTGCCAATAGCATGATCTGAAGAGCCCAATTGACACATCACCTCCAAGAAGCATTTTCAGGTGGTCACGTGACATCAAACCCCCCCCCCCACCAAGTCACGTGACATCACTATAGGTCACATGACCATGTCACACGACCGCACTCCACGTCCCATGACCTTCTCTTGCTCCCATATTCTCCCCACTGTCAAGGTTCAGATAAGGCATGATTAGTTGCCGGAGTTAGTGATAATTGCGACAGTGGAAAAGTGGCTGAAAGAGAATTGGTCAGCGTGGCTTGAATGTGGCTTGAAAACGTGTTTGGGGGCGGTGTGGGATATTTCCGAGCCCGAACTAAGGAAACGTTACAGTACTGGTACGGTAGTGAAATGTGACTCGCTAAGATGTGCTGATTGGGTGTTTTTGGACAACAAATGTATCAAAGTGGATACCATCATGCAGATGATACAACAAACGAGTCATAGGTCACCACAAGTTTAGAAAGAGTTATCTCCTTGAAATGGGTATGGTGACTGCCAGTGTATGTGGGTACAGTACTTGTATGATATATACTTGTACGGTCTTATGTCTTTTGTAGTGTTTGTAATGTTTTTGTAGTACAGTATGTTGAATCTGTCATTCTCTGTTAGGTGCAGGTAAGACGGTATCGCATGCACTGTCTTGTCTTTCTTCGAATGGAGATAATATTATCTGATCGAGATGAGATGTGAACAACATACTAACAAGTAATTAGTGATACAGTACATACCGTATAGCTCAATTCCAATGCTACGTAGCATACACTGCAATTATTGTACAGTAGTTCATTGCGCTGAACAAGTTCCGCAGCAATATTTGCAGAGCATGTACGTTTCCACATACTATACGTGCTGAGCGTATAAACAAGGCAGGACAAGCGAAAGTATGGAAAACGTGGGTCATGGAGAAATTTTCAAAAGGCCGCTAAAACACTAAAAACAGCGATATTACCGCCTAGAGTCGGACTCCGAGCTTGTATCATCCTTACCCCCCTCCGTACTTGCAGCGGACTCCGATAGTGTTGCGCTAGTCCGCATTGACATGCTTGATTGGGATGTCGGAGATGGTGGATAAGACTCAAGTCTCCGAGATGAAAGTTAGTCGAGAGAAAAGGGGGTATTTGGGGAGTGAGAGAGATGATATCAAGCTCATTACAACGAGAATAATACAAGCATCCCAGAACATGTTTCAGCACCCTCAAACACACCCCAACTCACAGCTTATCCACTAGTATCTCCACCGTTAGCGCCGATAAAGGTGCATATTGAAAAGTTTAACATGGATCAAGCGAAGCCACACAACTGCACCCTCTCAAGTTATAAATACTCAGCCACGCCCGAAAAAAAAACACACGTCAACTAGCCACACCTCTTCACAATGACGGTAGCATCCTCGTCGTCCTCAGCATCCGAAGAAACGCCTCTTTTGGCCGACGAAAATGGCCACAGTGACGAGCCCACATACACCTCTGCCCAGCTGAAAAACATGTACAAGCGCTCGGCCATCCTGCCTGCGCTGTACATTGGCGCGTTTCTGTGTTCTATCGACGGTACCATTGTCGCGAGTACGCTGAACCGAGTCGGAGCCGATTTGAACGAGTCAGATAACGTGGCCTGGGTGGCTACAGCTTATCTGCTGACCAACTGTGCCTTTCAGCCGCTGTATGGAAAGCTCAGTGACGTGTTTGGACGCAAACAAATGCTGCTATTTGCTTCCTTTTTCTTTGGACTCGGAAACCTGCTCTGTGGTTACGCCTCGGACTTCAACTGGCTCATTATTGGACGAGCTATCACTGGTGTAGGTGGTGGAGGTCTGGCAGCCATGAGTTCGATTATCGTCAGTGATATCGTGACTATTGAAGAGCGTGGTATTTTCCAGGGATACGCCAATATCAACTTTGGCCTGGGAGCTATGCTAGGAGCACCAGTGGGAGGACTAATTGCAGACCATATTGGCTGGAGATACATGTTTTCTCTCCAGGTGCCGTTTGTGGTGCTCAGTTCGTTCCTGGTTTTCAAGTACGTCAACATCAAGCCCAAGAAACAGCTTGTCTCCAATGTGTCTACTTTGGAGAGAATTGACATTTTTGGTTCCATCTCCATTGTGTGCTTCTTGACCCTTTTGCTGCTGGTTATCAACATGCAGAACGATACACGAACTCTCGGAACCAGTGGAACTCTGCAGCTCATGTCTCTGGCTAGTGCTGCCTTCCTGGCTGTGTTTTTGTACGTTGAAACCAATGTGGCTCCTGAACCTATCATGACCAAGGCTGTTTTCGGACACTTGAAGCCTACACTGCTCACTACCAGTGTGTTCTTCACCACTATCACTCAGTTCTCTGTCATCTACTACACGCCTGTGTTTCTCCAGGTAGTCTTCCTGGAAAGTGCCGCTCAAGCAGGTATCAGACTCATTCCTCTGTCTATCGGAGTATCTTCTGGTTCAGTGATTGCAGGCCACGTGCTCAAAAAGAACACCAAGGAACGGTACCCCAGAGTCTTCCTTACTGGTCTGACTGTTGTTGGACTGTCATGTTCTATTCTGTCACGTCTGATCAACTCATCTACTCCCCATGAAGCCACTCCTCTGGCTGCCATGTTGCAGCATCATGGAATCTCTCTGGAAGCTGTTCTTGCTGTTAACTTGGCCTTCCAGGGTCTAGCCCAGGGTCTCATTCTGGTATCTACTCTGATTGGACTGTGTTGTCATACTGGAGCAGCTGACTCAGCTTCTTCCATTGGAGTCATTTACCTGTTTAGATCGCTCGGTTCGGTTCTTGGAGTCAACGGAGTGGCCCATATTCTGCAATCCAGACTCAGATCGGAACTCCCCAGTATCATTTCTGACCCTGAACTGCAGCTCAAGGTACGAAAGAACGTGGAGTTCATCAACCACCTGGCTCCAGAGATCCAGATCGCCATTAGAAACGTGTACAAGCATGCCCTCGCGTACGTGTTCCGATCGTGTTCTCTGCTCGCATTTATTGCTTTTGCCATGGGATTTACTGTCTGGCTCAAGTCTAGAGTGACTGGTAATTAGAAGAGGGAAAGAGAAAAAGAGGAGGAAAAAAAGAGTGAGACAAAAGAACAATATAGATGTTCATAACTAACTGATTTTATTGAATAACGAACCAACGCGATATAAATGTAGGTAGATAATACTCGAATCAACATGAGTAACTAGAGGATAACACAGGAACAAGTCTGAAAGGGGTATATGGCATTTTGTATTGCTATTGTATAAGTACAAAACTGGTTTGTAAGTGAACACTCCCAAAGGCGATAAGGAATGACAGTCAAAACAGACCTTTCTATTTGCTGTCTTGCTTCTCCAACATTGAGCATTTTACAGTGTTTACCAGCACTACAACTCATTTACTTAACCTGTCCCAACTATCTCCAATCTTAGTTACAGAGTTTGTTATAACAACAGTCCATAACCACACTCCTCAACTCCTCCAATATACCTCCAACCTCACTAAAACCCCGTCAATCGATCTTAAACACCACATCAAACACTCCCCGAAAATCCTACTTCAAACCCCCTCCATCCCACCAACTTCTCCCTCTCCCAAAACCACCACCCACATGCTCCCAAGGTAAAGTTTCAGGCTGCATTCTCTCATCCATCCTCCACACCATGCTACGACAAATAGGCCGAGTGCGACGGTACACGACTGCCGGTACACGTGACTCGCGGGTTCTCACCGGGTCCGTCTACGGTACCACCGAAATCAATCTTTTCAACCGGCCCACAACCCCCGAAACCGAGGTCAAACTGGAGCCTTCGGAAACGGCCAAAGTCGATGGAAAAGTCTCCATGGAGCCTCGGGTGTCCAACAAGCTCATCAGACAGGTCCGAGCTCTGTTTCCGGACCGAGATTCGCTCCATGCTCGAGTTTCGCTGGCGGATTCCGTCGGTAGAACTCGAATTGGTCTGGTTCCTCTGGGTCCTCAAGATATGACGGTCAAGAAGCGCAAGGATGCTAACATTCTCAATGCACTGCTGGCAGACCCGCTGGCCACCGACCAAAAGTGGTACGACGCTTTTCAGGCCAGAATTGCGTCCAAGGACATTCTTTTGAGCCCTGGAAAGTACACTGGTCACGGCACACAAAACTCAAGATGGGACATGAACCTGCCTTCGCCGTTTCTCAAGGAGGTCGACGTGGACATTCTCGAAACCACCTCGTTTGCCGACTCTCTCGATAACATCCGAGACTGCCATTGGATCATTTATGTGGGAGAAGGAGAGGGTCTAAAGGCATGGCCCTCTGTGAATCTCAGAGACCTGGCTGAAGACGACTTTGTGGCTATTGTGAACGCCACTCTGACGGTCAACTCCGAACAGGCCTTTGAAGCCGTTACTCTGTTGAATGAGTCCCCTTCTAACTCGCCCAAATACCTCGATCTCTGGCAACAGTCGAATTTCGAGCAACTGTCTCGAACCATGAAAAAAATGTCAGCCAATCACGATAGAGCGCTCAGATACAGCATTTACCAGACTTGTCGAGACCTGTGTGCTTCTGACGTCTCCAAGGAGTCTCTTATGAAGACTGAAGCAGAGACGATCAAGGGATTGAGATCTGAATGGGCTAGAAACGCTCATAGAGAGCTGCAGACGGTGCTGAAACAGCAGCTGCTCAAATGGAGACAGTCCGAACTGCCCTGGTACAAGTTGTACTGGAGAATTGATGATGTTGATGGAATCACTAGAGACTCTCTGGAGTACGCGTTTTTGCCAGCTTCTCGACAGTCAATGTGTTATTTGCTGGGCCGAATCGACGGCTTTGCATGCACCACTCCTAACGCTCCTCAGCCTCTTTCTGATGGTATCTATGGACTGACTCCTGTTGAAAAGTGGGATAGTCCTTCCGATGACGTGATTGGACAGACTCTGGAGGAGTTGGACGAGACACTCGTGTCTGGACTGCACTCTCGTGCGTACCATGAGTTCCTCAAGGTCGTTCTTGGTGTTCAGCTGCCTACTGTTGTCATTCCTTTCCTTGGAGTGTACCTCTACGATCTGTCATTGTACAATATGGGCTCTATTGCCGCTTTTGGAATTGTTTGGGGATGCTACAAGCTGCAAAAGACGTGGGATGCTCTGTGCAGTGACTTTTCCGTGGCTGTTTTTGAAAAGGCAAGAGCTAGCATCAACTCGTGTGAACAGCTCATCTGGAGCAGATGGGAGGGTAAGGCGATTGAGGAGAAGGAGAGAGTGGATGATAGGAAGAGATTGGTGGCGGAGATGGAGGAGGAGATTACGAGGAGGTAACTACGAGCGAAGCGAGTAGTCGCATCTGAAGTGTATGGAAAACTTAAGAGAACACATGCTGAAGGGGCATGAACTCACCACGGGAAAACCGGTGGTGAGATGTATAGATTAATGTCTGAATGTAATTAAGTAGTTACGTTACTGTATGCTTATTAACAGGCCATCTGAGAGAAGACATCTCAAGCATGGTGAGGTAGAAACATACTGCTATGACTGTACAGTATGGCATACTGCTAACTTTTGTCAGCGAGGTCTTCATCATACAAAATATGACCAAACAGCTAATTACAGTACTCTTAAGAGAACTGCTCAATTCACACTACGCGCACACAACTCATTATACCTATTGCAATTCATCTACTATATTCATCTAGCTGTATCACAGGAAACAGCGCCATACACTCTACTCAGTGTAACATCCAGTGCTCATTCACTCGCTTCGCTCGTGAACTCACACTAACTACTCTCATCCATTCTGTCGGGGTTCTTCTTCAGAATAACGACACCCTCCAGAGACGACGCCAGGGGAATGTACTCGTCATCCTCCAGCTCAGCTCGCTCACCGTGACTCAGCAACACAGGAGTGCTATGAGTGACCCATCCGGTAATGGTCTTGGGCTTACCGGCCTGGCCAACAGTGTCAACGGCCTGTCCAACTCGAACAGGCACCTTGATGGGCTGCAGCTTCTCATCCAGAGTGATGAGCATGCGGGGCCGGATGGCGTTGGTGAGCCAGAAGAGCATCCAGTGGTTGTCGGCGAGAATGAACGACTTGGGGTCGATCATGGTCACCAAAAGAGTCACCAGAGACGCCAGAGACACCTTGGACAGAATCTGTCGGTCAGTGTGGAACGGCGACACGGTCAGAGTACCCTTACCCAAGTACAGGAGTCCCTGGGCGATTCGCACCGTGAACAGTCCATCGGGGTCCTTGGAGTAGTACGATGCGAGCTGTCGCAGCAGCTGGGCCAGTCGGGCGTTGTTGGTTCCAGCACCTACCAGACCCATGGAGAAGATGGAGTTGAGAGCAACCTCCATGTCGGCGTCATGCGAGTATCGAGACAGAGTGTCAAAGACTCGCATCTGGGCGTTGGAAGCAGAGACCAGACCCATAGCCAGGGGAACGGCTCGCTTGACCTGCGCATCGCCGTAGTGCATGAGATGGCCAAAGTGTCGCAGCACCATCTCCTGGCCAATCTCCTCGCCCATTGCCACAATGGCCAGACCAAGGACCGAGTAGGCCTGGTGAGAAGACGCCTCCTCGGAGTCCACCTCCTGGGTAGCATCAGCAGCGGCATCAGCGACAGCAGAGGCATCGGCAGTCACGTCAACACCCTCAGCAGCAGCAGCAGCTCCCTCAGCAGCAACCTCTCCCTCAACAACCTCGCCCTCAACGGCCTCTCCCTCGCCTTCTCCCTCAGCCTCCTCCTCAGTGACGTTCTCGCCAATGCAGTCATGCAGCAACTTCTGGATCTGCAGCACGTTTCCGGTGCCGGCGTAGGCACACACGGTGATGAGGGTCTCGCAGATTCGGCCGAGAGGGTGCTCGATAGCTCGCACGGTCTCAACAGCCTCCTCAATCTCCTCGTACTTGCCGATAAACAGCAGGGCAAGACCCAGAGCCATGAACCGGGCCCACTTGTCCGACAGCTGGATGGTGTCTCGCTCAAGGAGAGATCCAAGCAGAGCAGAAACAACATCTCCGTTGGCAGAACCGACAAAGATATGTCCCAGAGCAAGAGCAGCCATAGCGGAGGTCTTCATGGACGTGTCGGTATCCTGCACCAGCGGCAGCAGCATCTCCAGCAGGTCTGTTCGTCGAGATCCCGCGTATGCCACTCCCAGACCCATCACAGCAGACAGCTGGTTGAGGTTGTATGCGTTGCCATTGTTGTTCTCGGCAGAGGGCTCCTCGGTGATGTGGTCAGCGAGAAGAGCCACAGCGGCGTCGGTCTCGTCGTACACACCGGCAGTGACAATACCCATTCCGAGCAGAGCTCCGGCCTTGATCTGGGGCTCAGACGAGTAGGCGTACTTGTCGAGCTGCTGCAGACCGCGACTGAGGTCCCACTGGAACAGAGAGCCCAGAGACGCCGTGGTGGAGTACATGCCGGCGAGCTTGGTTTTGTAGATCCAAGCTCCGGATGCACCTCCAGCACCCTCCTCCTCCTCGGCTCCTCCGTTGGTCAGCAGTCTGTCGGCAGAGTAGGCACAGTTGACAAAGGCGTTGACGAAGGAGGCGGCGAGGTTCTGCTTGGCGGAATCGAACGCACCAGACATGATGATGTCCCGCGAGTTCTCCAGGTGGCTCTTGTAGATGTCCTCGGGCACCTTGGGCTCCAGCAAGTTCAGCTCCTTGGTCAGGTACCGGAAGTGGTCTGCCAGCAGCGCGTTGGACATGCACTCCTGCACGCCCTCGTCGGCCACATCAAAGTAGCACTTTTGCCGGGCCAGAATGAACGCCAGCTGCTTCTGCAGCAGCTCATCTCCGCTGGCAGCGTCCATCACCGACTTGATGAGCTCCATGTCGTCCAGCCGGATGGCCAGAGCCAGGGCCTGTGTCAGCTGACGGTGGGCCAGGTAGATGGCGTAGGCCGTGTGCAGGAAGGCCACGTCATCTGGGGGAGCCAGCAGCGGAACACACGCAACCATGTAGTGGCAGACTCGGGCGTATGTTGTTTCGTCGACAAACTTGGGCAGGTGCTCGACGGCCTCAATCTCCAGCAGCAGGTCCACGGCGTCGGCCTCGGCGTTGTGTTTGAGGAAGAAGGGCACCAGCTTGATGCCCAGGTTTCGCACATCGGCGAGAGATCCGACGCCCGAGTTGGTGCCCAGTGTCAGACCCTCCTTGGCGTCGTCGCCGGCCTCCACCTGCTGCAATTGGTACTCCTGGCCGATTTCCAGAGCAAGGTGGCGAACGTACTCGTGGCCCCAGGAGCCCAAGTCGTCGGTGGAGGACTTGAGCCGGAACTTGAGCGCATCCCGCTTACCGTCACCGGAGTACGTCATGGCCAGCACAGACAGCACGTCGGCCAGCTGCTCTTTGTGTTTGGCGTCTGTCCACGACTCATAGAGCTCTGCAAGCTGAGGGTAGTGGGGCCGCAGAAACTTGAGAGGCTTGGGAACAGCGGTCATGGATGACGTGGACGTTCGAATGAAGTTTTTCAGCGCCTCCAGCGACGGCTCGTACAGAGAGGCGTCCTTCTCGGTCAGCCGCTCGACCAGCATCTCCAGCTCGCTCTTGAGCTTCTCATCCTCCTCGGACAACTCCTCCTCGTCCTTTCGCACGTTTTTTTTGTTCTTGTCGGTAGCGGCGGGCTTGTCGACGGGCTTGTCGGCCGCCTTGTCGCTCGCTTTGTCGATCACGTCTTTACCAGCCATGATTGAGATGGATGTGTCGTGTGGTGAAGAGATCAGTGGCAATGAGATGGATGTGGATGTGGTTGTGAGAACCCTAAAGAAGGTTATTGGGAGGTGGCAGTTGGGGGGGTAGAGGGGGGCAAAGATGTTACTAATAGAGGGTGATGGGTAGATATATATAGTATGTACGAGTGTGGATAGATGAATTGCTTCAAACGAGATGGATTGGTGTCTCTATCATCAATTGTTGGGTATATCGCCCGATTCCACCTTATCAGAATTAAAGTTGGATGAGGTAAGCCGCGAGGAAATTAGCTGATGTAAGCATTGCGTGATGTCCAGTAAGAGTGCGATAAACAGGAGCTCAATTTGGGTGATCCTAATAGCTGGGACGTCTATTAAGTCATTTCTAACAACCATTTTGCCTACAACACAACAAAACCCATGTGTGGTTCGCCACCTTGGTTATTTAGAGAGGAACCAGAGTAATACTTGTCCAATTGACAAATGGATGGTCGCATTAGATAGCCAGAGATCAGAGGATAATTTTTGATATACATATCATGCCACTTGAGGGCCCCTAACACCAGCTATACACAATCCAAACTAACGCTTAGTAAGCAAAACACACCGAATATACCTCCTACTGTCCACTTATATTCCGAATATCACCTCCTCTTACCCTCATTCCTCGTTAGTTACACCTCAATAACACCCGACAAACCACTCATGCGCTTACCAACCGTCTCAGGGCTCTACTGATTAAGTGCATATGAAACCTGCATACAACTGGAGATGAAGATAACTCCGAAGGGAATTATTTCGGTGAATATAGGTCCAAATCGGAAAAGAAAAACTCTGACCGGCTCCAAATTCTTCCACAAATTCAACCACATATATATCTACTCTCAAACTAGCCAAACTCATGCCCCAATCCACCTCCCCAAACGACTAAGTTTACGCCCCACATGAAGGCACATATCCAAATGGCCTGAGCTTCTTGTCTTCATCTTCATCTTCAACTCATCACCCATGCTCCAGGAACCCATCAATCTGCCCAAGTGGCTCGACGAGAACCAGCACCTGCTGAAACCTCCGGTCAACAACTTTTGTATCCAGCGAGGCGGCTACACTGTTATGGTGAGTTATTTAGAGAAGGAAAGGGAGGAGATGATTTGACATGATGAGAGTCATGACGAGGGTTAGTGTGATTTGAGTGATCAACAGACACTCTGAGGATCACGTGACTTGTGGAAAAATCACATGGCTTTAGGAGCATCATTACAGCATCTTTTCAGGAGGTCTACAAGTGAAAAGGTCAATGATACAGTCCTGCTGGATCTACTGAGGTCATGTGATTGCAATATTTATCACGTGATGATACGATTCACGTGATATACTCCAAAATCACATGACCACCGTTTCTGGGCTGTTCTTGGTGTTGATCTACAGATTACTAAGATCATTATACTGTTCTAGAGTCACATGACTGATTAGTAATAATCACATGAGTTGTTTTCGAGTCACATGACAGCTTAGTAATAATCTCATGAATTGTTGTCCGCTCGTGACCTTCGGCCACTCGCTTCCGTTACTAATTATAGATCGTCGGAGGCCCTAACGCTCGAACCGACTACCATATCAACCAAACCCCCGAATGGTTCCACCAGAAAAAGGGTCACATGACTCTCAAGGTTGTGGACGACGGTGAATTCCGAGATATCACCATCAATGAAGGCGATATCTTCCTTCTTCCTGCAAACGTGCCTCACAATCCTGTTCGATATGCCGATACCATTGGTGTTGTGGTTGAGCAGGATCGACCTGAGGGCATGAAGGATGCTCTGAGATGGTACTGTCCTAACGAAAAGTGCCGCAAGATTGTCTTTGAGAACTCGTTCCAGCTGGTTGATCTCGGTACTCAGATCAAGGAGGCTATTCTTGATTTTGATGGAGATATTGATAAGCGAACCTGCAAGGCGTGTGGAACGGTGGCTACTTCGAGGCCTGAGTAAGCTCACTTCGTTCGCTTACTCAGCGAGCTTACTCATATACTACACGCTTAGTCACCAATCACATGACAAGTCATGATTAGTTCCAGAAATGCAGTCGCCGAATCAGCAGACAGCACATCCGCACCAGGGGAAGCCGGGCATGGGTGATGAGTCCGGTGGGGGTGTGCTCGTGAAACAAAGATTAGATAATACATGAGTGTTAGTAGTGAGTCAAAGGCTAGAACTGAGGTACAGCACTGGTACTGTAGATAAGCATAAGGGAATAGTTGAGCTCTTCTACAGACTTACTGGAATACAAGATCAACATTAAATAAAGAACTACAGCAATAGCAGACCAACCAGAGCCAGGAGAGCTGCAGGTTTAACTGACGAAGCAGTGTTGGCCTGTTCAGGAGTACTAGAGGAAGCCAGAGGGACGAGAGTAGGTAAAACTGGCATAGTAATGTTTCTTGTTGAAGTCAGAACGACAGTCACAGTGGAGTCTAAAGGAGTGGGCATAACAGGAGTCTCAACAGTCTCAATAGACTTGGCAGGAACAGTGGTTTTTACCTCGATGGAAATAGTGGATGTGAGTTGGATTACAACAGTGGTTGTAGATTCAGATTCAGGAGAGGGCTGAACTGAGGGCTGAACTGAAGGCTCAACTGAAGGCTCAACTGAAGGCTCAATTGAAGGAGTAACAGTAGAGACAGAAGGCTTCACTTCAACAGAGGGCTCAACAGAGGGCTTGGCTGACGTAGGGGTAGGCATAACTTCAATTTGGGTAATCTCACAGGGAACAACTACAGTGATAGTCTTGCCTTGAACGACAGTAGGACAAGTGGTAACGGTATGAGTGATGGGAACGACAGTAGTGATAGTAACAGGAATCTTCTCACAAATCTCTTCACAGTAAGTGACTGTCTGGGTGGTAATAATGGTGGTCAGAGAGGACATGGTTGAGTTAGGAGAGGGAGTCATTACTGGAGTGAAGGTAGGTTCGGATTTAGAAGATGGGGATTCAGAGGTCTCAGCAGCTGAAGATTCAACTGCAGAAGACTGAGGAACTTCAGAAGCTCCAGTAATCTCAGAAGGCTCAACAGTAGGCTCAGAAGTAGAGTCTGAACTCACAACCTCAGATTCCTGAACAGTCTCCTCAGCCTGAGTAGATTGAGCAGCAGTTTCAGAAGGGGTTTCAGAAGCAGTAGAAACAGCAGAAGTAGTCTCAGGAGTTTCAGAAGCAGTAGCTGGAGTTTCAGAGGTAGCAACAGGATGTTCAGAAGTAGATTCAGCAGCCGAAGTGACTTTAGATGTTTCCTCTGCAGTCTTCTCCTTTACCAAACCATACCCTCCAGGAGCACCCTTTTCACCCTTACCTGCTTGGATGCATCCTGACGACATACTAATACCGTCAAGTGACACCGATCCACACCACTCAGTGACCTCTCCATCAACTTGAGCCATTGTACCGAATCTGGTTCGAAGAGGAGACTCAGAGTATGGTCCAAACATATAAGTAACGTATGAAGGAGACCAATCAATGTCTGTTAGTTTCACAATATCAACCTTCTCTTCGTCTGATAGTATATTGAGATAGCCAAAGTCTCCCTGAGGGTTCCAAACAGCTCCTTCATCAAGTTCAAACTCGACAGAGTGAGTGGTGTCAGACTCGACTGGGAAACCTGAGAAGAAATAGATTTCTTCCGGAGTGTAAAACGGGATGAAGTGGTCTTCCGAGTTCAAATCTCCCTTGAGAATCATTTCATGAGTATCTGAAACACCGTTGACACTCACACTCAGAGTAGATTCATTTTCTTCCTTTAGAAAACGGGTCAGAAACTCGACTGTGACATCTCCCTGAGCTGAGGAAATGTCCAAAAAGTAGTCAGAAGCGGTAGCTTCAAAAATGAACTCATCAACCGACTTGGAAACATAGAAAACAACATCTCCAGATGCATCAACCACGTTAAACGAGTACGCATAAGTCTCCACTGGTGCGTCAAACTCAAGCTGAAAAGTATCACCAGGCGAAACAGAGTCCACGGAAAAACCAATTTTGGCCTGCAATAAATCCCATTTGTTACCGGGATTTCGAACTGGAGAAAGAGTGACTGAAGTAACAGGATTGGGTAGCTGGGCTGCCAGAGCCACAGAAGCGAGTGTGAGTAGTTGGAGCATGTGCAGAGGCGTACTGTGTATACGTGGATCTGAGGGCATTATATCTTGTGGATCTATGGAATGTGCCAAGCTCTTGTTCAAATTAATTATTTACATTCCACATAATTACCCTTGTCAGGCACATTTCTCACTGGTCATGTTCTTAACAGAATGAGACTTGTAGTGGTCAAAACACGTATTTGTAGTTGAGATTACTGATTCAAATGGCTCGTACTTGTACTTGTACAGTATATCCACCATCTCTTTCATTGGTTACGTACACTCGCTTAATCAGTTGCGTAGGATAATTACTTAACTCTTGTTGACTCCCCACTCTGTTTGTTGGGAGAGTTAAATGAGGTGAGGTCCATGTTTGGGGCAGCCTACCTGGCTCAATAAAGGAGCTACAGAAATTTTGACAAATGCATTGGAATCAGAAAAAAGCGGGCTATCCAACGGAGTATCTTTCATTCCAACAAATCACCCAACTTTCAGCTCATGCACCGGACAACTGCATATATCACCAGTCAGATGCATTATTTGAGGCCTGGTGTTTCAAAAGCTAAGATCGTAAAGGTCAGGTGCTTCACTTGCATGAAAGGAGTTGTGAATAATATTTCACGATATTCCAAACCAGTCATGTTATTCAAAACATGACAGGTCAGTGTTACGTACAATAAAATCATATATTCGTTAATACTAGTCTAGCGGTCTTCCTGAGACTTCTAATAGTGTCAGATATCTGACGGTGAACAGTGTGGGTGTTCACATCGTTCGTGACTATAGCCACTAACTGATCATGGGTCCGCTCGTGACCTTCGGTCACTCGCTGCCGTTTAGAGATGAGCAAACTCATCATTAAACGCCCGCTGGATCCAAATATACAACCTGTCATACACCATGGCCTGGGCATTATGGAAGTAAATGCTATGGTCGGAATCGGGGAAAATATGCATATCATAGTTGTCCACTCCAGCCAGATCCAGGTTGTCGATCAACGACAGAGTGTTCTGAACATGCACGTTATCGTCTCCAGAACCATGCATGACCAGGAACCGCTCGTTGGCAGCCAGAGCAGTCATGTTGTGCACTGCAGTCTCCTCGTATCCATGCTTGTTATGCTGAGGAGTATGCATGTATCGCTCAGTGTAGACAGAGTCGTAGAACCGCCAGTCAGTCACGGGAGCAACAGCCATACCGTATCGGAACGTCTCTCCAGCATCAGCTTCAAGAGTCTTGAGAGTACAGTAGCCTCCGTAAGACCAACCCCAAATAGCCATGTGGTTGGAGTCCACATAGTCCTTCTGAGCCCAGAGTTTGGCAGCGGCAATCTGGTCAGCAGCCTCTCGACGGCCAATATCGTCTCGAACGACAGAAAGGAACTCTCGACCCATGTATCCTGTTCCTCGACCGTCGACAGTAACAACAATGTAGCCCAGAGAAGCAGCAACACTCTTCTGGAAATCAATGTTGAACGTCTTGGTGACCATCTGAGATCCGGGACCTCCGTAGACAAAGAACAGAACAGGGTAGCTCTTGGACTCATCAAAGTGAGGAGGTCGGATCTCCACAGAGTTGACCAGAATAGGCTCCTTTTCAGAACCAACATTGATCTGGGCAAAGTGAGAAGTGGGGAGAGCGTAGGAAGCAAGAGTGGTCTCGAGGAACTCGTTCTTGACAACCTTGGGGGCAGACAGAGGCTCAGCAGAGTGCAGATCGATAATCTTCTGGTAGGGGACATCAGGACCATTGTAGTTGAGAAGAGCGAAACGAGCATCGTTGGAGAAAGAAACACCAAAGTACGCGTCCTCAGAGGTGTTGGTAACAGGCTTGAGATCGCTTCCATCAATCTGAACAGAGTACAGGTGTCGTTCAGTAGGATCCTTCTGAGTAGACAAAAAGTACACAGTACCGGTAGAAGAATCGTAAGAAGAAGGAGCATCAACCACCTCCCAGTCTCCAGCAGTCAGCATCACCTTGGGCTTGGGCTCACCAAAAACAAAGTAAGCCAGATGGTTTCGACCCTCGGAAATGACAGTATCAATGTATCCCTCTTCAGACAGACCCAGAGAAGAGTTCTGGGGAATGATCTTGGACGATCGCTGGGTCTCAACCCAGCCTCCATCAAGCTCCTTGACGTTGTTCTCCCGTAGAATCTTGGCAGTGTAGGAGTTCTTGGCGTCCACATGCACAATCTTGAGCACATCAGCTTCTCGATCAGACGCTCTAATGAGCGCAACTCCAGTCTGAGACCACGTGACGTCGGAAATGATGTCGTCCTGAGCAAGAGGCTCGTTGATGAACGTAGTAGCATCCTCCTCAACGTTGTAAAAGGCCATCTGAACATCAGGGTTGGGAGATCCAGGCTTGGGGTACTTGATGGATCGGTACTCGGGGTAAGCTTGAGGTTTAGGGTCCTGCACGTAGTAAGGGATAGTGAACTCCTGCACCTTTGTGTCATCTGAACGCAGGAAAGCAAGATGCTGTCCGTCAGGAGACCACCAAAGAGCAGAGTCACCGGAAAGCACCTCTTCTTCATAAACCCAATCAGGTCTTCCGTTGAAGATCTGTTCGCTTCCATCATCAGTCACCTGAATCGTCTTGTACTCGTCCACATGGGTCACATAGACGTTATTATCGTAGACAAAAGCCACAGACTTTCCGTTGGGTGCCCAAGAAGCCACGGCGATTCTAGCCTCGTCATCGTCCTTCAACAAAGGCTTCACTTCCTTGGTATCAACGTCGAGAATCCAGTAGTTTCCAAAAGACGAGTGTCGGTAGTTCTTCTTTCGCTCCGTAACAAACAGGGCCTTTTTGAGATCAGGTCGCAGCCACAGCTCGTCAATCTTGAGCTTGTGGTCTCCGTACACCACAGAAGTGTCCGTAATCTCAATCTCCTTGTCGTCCTCGCCGTACGTCTTGACGACATACTTTCTGTCACGGACCAGGTACGCTCCTTCGAGGTTGGCAGCCTGGATCCACTGCACAGACTTTCTCTCGGGTCTGAACGTACCGGTTCGCACAGACTGCGGGGTCACGACCAGCTTGAAGTTGTCGCCCGCCACATCGCCTCCATCAGGCGCCACAATCGGTTTTGTGCCCTGAACAACGGTTTTAATCTCAGGTTCAGCTGTAGGTCTGGTCAGGGCCTGAGCAAACAAACCCAGCACAAACAGCCCCCAAATGATGGCTGCAGCCATACCCGCGATCATAAACCACTTCTTGAAACGTGTTCTCTTCTGGGGGGCCTTTGTGCCTCTTTCGAGGTCGGTTTCGTGGACATCTCTTCTCAAAAGCGACGAGGCAGCAGGGTCGTCATGCTGCTTGGCGACGTTGATTCTGTCGAGTTTTTCAAAGAGCGACGACGTGGACGACCGCGGCGAGCCTTCCGACGCGTTGCCAGCGTCTGAACGGTCCAGTTCAATGTCTTGCATGCTGTGTGGTGGAGGAGATAGAGCCGTTCGGTAGATGCCCATTTTTGGGTTTGGTATTATTAGGGTGAGGTGTGAGTGAAGATGAAATGGGAAAATGGGAGGTGAGTGAAAGAAAGGGAAGGTTAGTATGAAAAGTGAGAGCTGTCAAACAAGAAGCCTCCACCTGGGTCTAAATATATTTAATATCTGAGCTACACACGCCAAAGTGCGGCTCTAAGAAGTCCCAAACAGGCAGTATCGCGTGCGATATGCAGGCCCAACGATATGTGGCAATGCTGCATGTGGAGAGCATGACGAATTTGATGGTGAGAATATTCATAAGAATTTGAGTAAATTTGGTAGAAATATGGAGAAATATGGAATCAGGAGGTGACACGCTATAGAAGGTGTCAAAAATTATCAAAAAAATACACACTAAGTGGTGTCCTTGGTGCAGACTAATGTCAAACTAAGGGATATAGGAGTCCGTTCTAGAACACTGATAAGCGCATGTATCGTTTAGGGAAAGTAGAGGCCTTTGTTCGTTGCCTCATAGATGTTGAAAGGGGTTTGATTATATCAAAGTGGGCTTAATATTGTGCTGGGTTTGGGGGCAGTGGGTGTTTTGTTAAGGGTTTAGTTGGGAATTGAGTAAAACACAGTGATAATGAGGTGATTGAGAATATTCAGCTCTCTAGGGGTATATAAAACATCCCCAAAATCACTATTAAAGACTGGAATACCCTAAACTCCAACTTTTCAGCTCATTACCTGAGTATTACTAGATCCATTTAGTTGCATTTTAGTTGAACACCCAGTTTCAACATCAACTCCAACATTGGAACATATCTAAGAATATATACACCTGAGAAACCTCATCATATGACCAAAGAAACACGTTTCTGCGTATGTATAAAGAGATCTCCGAAGTTCCGATCTATTTATAACTCTGCCAAAACTCTTTTCAATCACGTCGAAAATAAGGTATTTGTTATGAGCAGCCTTTGAGAAGGGTTATAAAAATACACACAAAAAATACTCAATTGTTCTGAAATTCATACACAAGATACACCACTCTCTCAGCACTCTCGATTTCAACTTTTCATCTCTCTAAGTCTCAAACTCCACCCTCAGTACCCCCCCAAAGTTTTACGCCGTACACCGATTTAAGCATCGTATAAAAGCAGCTTTTAGTATTTCCACGAAACCAGAAATAGAAAGTGTTCGTGCTGAACACGTATAAACGGAGGAAACGTGTCCTACAGACGAAAATAGAACACCCCTGGCCTCACACAGAGTTAAGCACTTATTAATAGCTCATCGCAAGGGGCCATCTCGTGTCTCAATCTAAGCAGCCGTGTCTTAGTCAGAGACAAACATACAATTATCAAGTGTCTAGTTGCTGCTGTTCTTGAGCTCTACACAGCCACCAAGTACAAGTATGGCCAAGGGAGGTACCTTTCTGCCTTCTGTTATGTGTAATTTACGCTACCAGCTTGTACAAGTACTACAATCTACGGTACACACCATCATTTTTTACTATTGTCAATTATCTCATCCATGCCTATATTACATCTATATCCTCCTCGTATTCTCATTAACGTCTTTCAGGCTGCTGAAGTATACAACAGACAGCTGAGTGGTATCAGTAGTAGACAGACTGCTTATGCGCGTAGACACACTCGCTTCGCTCGTGGTCTACGCCCTCCACCCATCCAATCCATACTCCAACTCCAACTCCAAATCTCCATCTCCCTGACTCTGCCCACTCTCCTGAGGCTTTGGTGGGGGATCCTGGTACCGCAAGTCCTCCTCTGGAATACCTAGCGAGTCCTTTCGCTGAATCTCCGGCGGCTGGCCCATATCCGAAGTCTGTGAGCCGACTCCAAAGCCGGCGTACTCGTAGAAATGGGGGTTGGCGGATTGATCCGAGTCGGAGAAGCCACTGAGAGTAGAAGGAGAGTCCTGCTGATGCTGCTGCTGCTGCTGCTGCTGCTGCTGTTGTTGCTGGTGGTTTCGCTCGACCTCTCGTTCCACCTCCTTCTGCCGCTCAACCTCCTTTTCCTCCTCTCGTCGCTGCTCCTCAATCTGCTCATCTCTGATTCGAGACTGCTCGTCCACGGGCTTTCGAACCATGGCTCGGAAGTCCACCACCTCGTCGAGAATCATCTGTTTCATCGCCTCCATCTCGTTGACCTCCTCGAACGAGAAATCAAACGGAGTAGGGCAAACAGGCTCGTCTCGAGGATCGTGCCAGATTTTAAGGTAAGGGTGCTCAAGAGCCTCCTCAACCGTCACTCGCTCAGCAGGATCGAAAGCCAGCATTTTTTCCAGCAGATCCAGAGCCTCGGGGTTGGCGTTGGGGAAAAGAGTGGCGAACGAGATTTTGGGCATGAACGGCAGGCCTCGAACGTACTCCTGGGCTCGGGGAGAGCCGATTCGCTTGAGAGTCTCCTCAGTGGGGGTACCGAGGTAGTGCAGAATCTGGTTGAGCTGATCAACGTAGTTTTTGCCCTTGAAAAGCGGCTTTCCTCCGAGCAGCTCGGCCAGAATACAGCCCACAGACCAGATATCAATGGCCTTGGTGTACGACTGGAACGACAGCATAATCTCGGGAGCTCTGTACCATCGGGTAGCAACGTACTCGGTGAGGAAGCCTGCGTTCTTCTCGTCATCAGAAGAGAAGCCTCGAGCCAGACCGAAATCGCA
Source organism: Yarrowia bubula (assembly GCA_900519075.1). Classification (NCBI taxonomy): domain Eukaryota; kingdom Fungi; phylum Ascomycota; class Dipodascomycetes; order Dipodascales; genus Yarrowia; species Yarrowia bubula. The sequence continues at coordinate 77,869 of ULGX01000011.1, read as the reverse complement.
AATCTTGAGCTCACAGTCGGCGTTCACCAGAAGGTTACCCGGCTTGAGGTCTCGATGGAGAACGTCAGCAGAGTGAATGTACTTGACTCCCGCGAGAATCTGGTAGACAAACGACTGGTAGTGCGCATCTGTCAGCGGCTGACCAGACCGGATAATCTGATGCATATCGCACTCCATCAGCTCTTCGTAGAGATACAGCTCGTTGAAGTTGTTGGTGTCCACGATATCCATATCATAGAGACAGGTGATGTTCTTGTGGCCTCGGAAATGGTTGAGCAGCTTGAGCTCTCGCAGCGCTCGCTTGCACAGAATGTTTTTGGAAAAAATGTTGGTCACCTTTTTGATGGCCACTCCAGGCCCGTCCGGAGTGCCTGTGTACTTTGCCGCGCACACAATGCCGTACGCGCCGTGTCCGAGCTCCTTGGTCACCTGGAACCGCTTGTCTATGGTGAACTCCTGGTTGAACACCTTGTACGTGTGTCTATCTGCTCGTATCATGGTGGGGGAAGTGGTGATAGATAGGTGCGACAAGTGAGGGTGGAGTATGAAGCGAGTGTGAAAAACGTCTTTTTTTGACCTGTCGCTGGGATTCGATCCTGCTTCGTATCTCGTTCGTACTGGCTGTAGTTATACCGGTAGAGGTGGTGATAAAGTCAGACCTGTATAGAGTGAATTATCATTCAGACTCCCAAACCAAAACCAAACTGTAGCTAAAGCCAAACTGTACGCCATAGCACAAGCTAACGCGGGCAACGGGCAGCGGAAAAGAAAAAAATCACGTTGCTTTTTTGCCCTACAAATCCATCCCAATCTACGGATATATTACTGCTACTCTCTACAGCGGGCTCTCTCTAACAGGCGCGCACCCCCTCCCTGCCTCAGGCTCTACACTCTACCTTGCAGCTATTTATTATACGTACTCCCAAAGCCCTGGGTAATTTCGCTCACCCTCAAAACCCTCCTCTCCTCCCCCAACTCCTCGGTAATAGACTTCTCCTGCAACTTGCTGCGTCATCAACCTTAATAGCTGACTAAGTCCGAGACCCCGGGGTTCTACCACAACGGCTCGCCGGCCAGATTGAACAGGATTTTGTTCGGCGTAAACGGCTTGAACATCATGCCCCGCCGACTCAGCCGGTTCATGTTGGCCCAGTCCCGCATCCGCGCCATCGCCTTGGTGGTGTCATCCCCCATGCCAAGATAATACGCCACTAGTCCTGCGGCCAGCGGGGCCGACATGGACGAGCCGCTCTGGGCCACGGTGCCCCGATTGTTGCGGTGAGAGAGCGACGTGACCTCCACGCCCGGCGCAAACAGATCCACGCACTGGCCCCAGTTGGAGAAGGACGCAATCGTGTCTGACCGGTCATCAAAGGCGCCCACCGTCAACACGCCGTTAGCACTGGCGGGAGAGTCCAGGCACGCAGGGGTGTTGGTATTGCCTGCAGCTACAACCACCGCCACCCCGGCATCGATCGCCGCCTCGACTGCGGCGTTAAACACCGAGTTTTTCGGCGTCCCGAGGCTCATGTTGACGACAGCGGGACGGCCATTGCGACGGATCTGCGACGTTGTCCATTCCAGACCGGCTAGAACAGACGACAGCATCCCCATCCCGTCCTCCCCAGTCACCTTGACGTCGATGACGTTGGCCTTTTTGGCGATTCCGTAGGTCTTTGACGCCGCCAAGCCGGCCACATGGGTGCCATGACCATTGCGGTCGCCCATACCCTCACCAGTGAAGTCTCGACCGGGTTTGCCACGATTTTCAAACTCGATGTGTTCGTGTCGTACTCCCGTGTCGAGAATGTAGATATCGACGCCACTGCCGTCGGACGGGTCGTGAATGAAGTCCTGGGGTCCGAAAGCGCTGATGGGCTCGAGGTTGGAGGTTCGGGCGAGATGTCGAGGGGCGTTGGTCTGGACGTCGTAGATTTTAACGTCCACGTCGAACGTCCAGTCTTTGATCTGTGTTAGCCCGGAAGCGAGTGGCCGTAGGTCACGAGCGGACAACATCAAGCGTTGCACGAACGAGTCACTGTCATCACATGGCCATAGATCCAGTTGTAGACACTATGACCATAGATAGTCATAGACAGGCAGACAGCACACAAGAGGGTATCAACTGCCACCTCCACAACAGTCACACTGACTGGTATCATTGCTCTGTATCTTCAGTCATGTCGTCGGTATCTTGAGTCATGTCATGGGTATCAGGTCTGGGTATCACGTCAGGTATCACGTTACTCACCATCAAATTCTTGGCCAGTGCATACACCAACGAACTAGGAATATCTCCCGCCAGGGCCTGAAAAGAGCCAAAGTTGTGGTACTTGTCGAAATGGGCCAGAAATTGCGGATTCAGGGAAAAAAAGTCGGACAGGTGCGTTTCGTCCTTGAGCTGTAGAATCATGTTGCGTGCTTGTGCTAGCTGGCACAGCACCAGAACGGGTAGTAGAAATAACATGTCGTTGGTGGAGGTCAGTGAAAGAAGGTGTCACAGGTACAAAAGAAGAAAATAAGGTGACAGCTTAAAGACTTGGATAAGGTGACCCTTCTGATTAGGCTTTCTGACCTGTCAGGTATACGGAGTGACCAACCATACAATCTCATATATCATACATTCATATCGTCGTATCTTCTATATACTACTTGGCCCAAGGGGCCTTAGTAGGAGTCATTCCAGGGGTATCAGCATTTGCAGAACCTCCAGAAGCTCCAGGAGCCTTAGTAGCTCCAGGCATTCCAGTAGCTCCAGGCATTCCAGTAGCTCCAGGACCCCTTCGCTCAGTAGCAGCTCTCTGTCCATCTCGATGAGCAAGTCTCTCTACCGTTTCAATGGGCATACCTCTAGGACCCATCAACGGCAATCTAGCATGAGGAGTAGTTTGGGGTTCTTTTGCTTTGAATCCAGGAGGCAGTTTCTGTTTAACAGGCTCCTCCTGTTCCACCTTTGAGTAAGGCAAATCATTACCCTCTGTATCCTTCCAAGGGTACAGTTCCGAGCCGAAGTAAAAGTGCTGGACGACAGGGAACTTGCCCAGAACCTCGGCAATGTACATTTTGATCATGCCCGAGTGAATTTTAGCCCAGGTGGCGATTCCAGAGATATCGTAGAGAATGGGAGAGTGTTCGTAAAAGGGCCCAGACTTGATATCGTAAATGAAGGCAATAGCAGCAAAGTACAGAGAAGTGGTTTTCTGCTCCTGAACAACTCGAGTGTTCATGATACTTGAAGGAGGCACCTCTTTGTCGTACTTTGTGGGCACCAACAGCGTAGAAGCAGTCACTGTTCGTGCCACCTTTTGAGCGGATCCTAAAATGTAAGGCAAGTGAGCATGGTCATCAAGACCCCATACTCCATGAGATCCAGCAGGTTCCAGAGAGTATGTCGTAATGAGCTTCCGCACAAGCACAAAGTACGTTTCAAAAATGAACAGCACGTCAGGAGCAGCCAGATCAGCTTCCAACAGTCCAAGCTTCTGTAAACCTCCCACAAAGGCCATAAACGAAAGCTCATGACCCGTACCAAAGTCCAACCGCTGCTTGGACCCCATTGAACCATGCAGGTAATGCTCTAGCTCGACAATTGACTTCTTGTCGATAGTGGGAAACGCCTCTGTAAGAAGAGCTTCTGTCTGAGCCTCCATCTTATCATGCCAATTTCGAACAGCCACATTTCCAAACCGTCGAGGACCTTCCAGAGGTGGAGTTTCATCAACTAGAGCGCTTAGTTTGCGACACAAAGCCACTAGGGCCTTGGAACTGGCAGCCAACTCGGAATCATCAGCCGGTAAAAGATGCTCCTGAACTGTAGAAGAGTACTTGTCGAGTAACGAGATGATGGATGCGTAGGTCTGAGATCGCTTGAAGGAATCCACGTCGACCGCTGTGGAAATCCGCTTTTGTGGTTCTGAGAACGCCATGCTGTTGTAATCGAGAGTGATGTGAGAGAGATGAGGTGTGATAAGGCTGAGGTTATGCACTGTGAAACTCTGAGAGCAAGAGATGGGGAGGGGATGGAAGAGGGTGGAAGTGGGTATTTGAAGGCATCATGAGTCTGAAAAGGTGGAAATATTGAGAGAGGTCACATGATCCGATATATATGGTGGCGGTGGGGTGGTTGAAAAGAGAAAAATTATTATAAATCTAATTAATTGATATTAATGTGTATGGGAGTTCAAGAGGATCATAATGATACCATGAACAGTCCGAAAATATTGAAATTTCAGCTGATTATGAATATATTAGAATGACACCGATCAAATGCCACGATGGGTAAATTTAAAGTTTATGGTGCCTCATAACTTTTGTTAAACATCTCAACTAACTCTAATGGTTAGTTGATATTTCTTAAGTAATATTCAGGGGTGCTGTCTATAACTCTCATTATTGATGTGGAACGGATAGCCTGAAGCTCTTCTTAGAGCCTCAGACTTCCACGTTAGATCAGTGTCACTGAGGCATCATCTAACCAACCCAATTACTTATATCCCTTCACTATTATTTAACATTCCAATGGGACGTACTTGACAAAACCATAGCAACGTCCAATTGAGGCTGTATTAGTTAGATTTCAAAAATGAAAACAGATATTCCCGATGAACCGACCATCCTGATTACAATAAAGCATTTATCTCTCCAAAATCTACACAATACCACCACCCACACCCTCCTCCTTCTCTGTTATTGTGAATAAGCTTTCATGCATGTTTTTTGTTATTCCAAACTTTTACCAGCATCAACCTGACGACTACAAAATCAACAATGCTTACGTGGTCGCTGGAGCTGTTTGATCGGCTGCGCGACACCATGCAGACGCTGTCGCGCGAGCTCCATGACGACGATGTGGATGCCAACAATTTGCGCCGCATGTTGAACGAGGTGAGCTACCTCAAGGACGATTTCAAAATGTGTCTGGACAATCCGAAGCAGAGTGCCACGGATAGGGAGGTGATTCAGAAGGGTGAGTACTAGCAGGGGGTGGAATCGGCTTGCCGAGTCTGCGCTTGATTGGATATGATTTGAAGGAGAACGAACTGAGGAGATATTTGAGATTTATCAAAACTCCGATATTGAGCCATCAGGGGGGTTACCGGGGAGGAACACGTCTGCGTGTCTGCGTACTCGTGTTTGTGTTCCTATCTGTGTTTGTGGAATTCTCATTGGACACTTCTATGGTCTGTTGTGGTGTTATGTTGATACCCTGATCATTGCAATGTGGTGGGATGTTTCTAGTGGTGTGGTTATACTTACCCGATCGCAGAAAAGCCACCACCTACTACATTGCCATGTGGTTATCGAGAAACATGAATCATTCAAGACTAAGGCAACAGTCTGTTGGGTCCACTCGAGACCTTCGGCCTCTCGTTACCGTGCTAACCCAGGAAAATACACATTCAACGACGACGAACGACAACTCTCACCCGAGTTCATCGAAGGCACCCTCCTAATCGCCGATGAACTCTCTCTCAACGAAGCAGCAGCTGCAGAGCTCGTTGAAGACGCCATCACATCTCGACAAGGCTCCGACATGTCGCTCAGTGAAGCGGCCATCTACGCCTACTACACACGACGACAACGCATTCTGGACACGGTACGATTCCTGTACTTTTGGATCCACGAGGAGAGCAGCAAGCCTGAGTTGGTGAGCGAGCTGCGAAAGATTGCAGCACTGATTGGTCCGCATAAGGAGGTTTTCGACAAGTGTGTGGAGACCATGTCCAAGGATGTGGTTGCTTTGAAGGATCTGGACGAGAAGGAGAAGCAGGGTGTGTTTCTTGGACGAAACCAGGACCCCAAGTTTGAGTCCACTTTGAGACTCAGACGAGATTTCATTTTGCAGGAACATGAGGATCTGGGCCAAACTACCACTGTACTGATTCTGTCTGAAAAGCTCGACTACGACTCCATCAAGAAACTCATCACTGCCGCCTCCGCTCTCAGAGCATACAACACTCTCCTGCTGCATCATGTGCCTGCTCTATTGTCTGTTTTCGGCCTTATTGGAGCAGACAACATCCAGCGGCTTTCTGTGGGCGATACTCTCAAGCTGCGAAGTGATCTGTTCAGCAAGACCATCGAATGGGGTATTCCCACTTTCCAGCGATTCATCCAGCTTGCTTTTCTGGCTGGTTTGGCTGCATTGGCTCGATCAGATGAAGGACTAAGCTCCCAGGTGAATTTCACACGTGACATTCTCGATGTGTGTCGTGATTCCATTGATGAAGGTGCTCTCGAGTTTGGATACGCTCTGGCAGCCGATACTGCTGCCTTCAACGTTCGAAACGTCTTCTACGATATTAGACCTGCTCTGCAGCAGCGAGTACCCGAGTTCAAATCGCTCAGACGTCTCTCCATCGACTTTGAGACTCTCTGGACGCGTCAGATGCAGTGGTTCATCAGCACATTTGTTTCACATCTTCCCGATCTGCTCAAGCAGATGAAACAGTCTGAGGAAGACACATTCCTTGCAAACGAGGCTGTTTCGGACCCCGATCTGCAGCTGCAGGACGATGTGGGACGAGATCTCGAGCGGTTCTACATGATGGTGTCGAGTTTGTACGATGCTCGTCCTGATGCTGCTCTGGATTACTGGATTGATGGTGAGAGTGATCTCTATGGATTTGTGGACTGGGCTTCTCACTTTGCCGACTCTCCTCTGATGGCTGCTACCGCTACCAACATGATTGCGTCTCTGGCCACCGGTCCTGAGTGTGCTGCTAACGCTCACCGTTTCCTGGCTGCTGAGCTGCCCAAAACTAGAAACCCCAGACTCACATGGCACCAGGTTCTGGACGCTTTCGATTTCTACGTCGAGGCACTTTCTCCACAGCTTCCTCGACAGTCCACAACTATGCCCAATGCTCTGGTGCAGGTGGCTGCTCCTGTTCTGGACAGACAGGCTACCATGATGATCGAGGCATACATGCACTTGGTGTCCCAGGTGCTGACTTACTCTCCTGAGGCTCGAGAATACCTTTATGAAGCCGGACTTGTCGACAGAGTGTTTGGTCTGTTGACTGTGGAGACTGGAGTGACAGGTATTGTTCTGGAAGCTCTTTCTGGACTGGCTGTTGATGCTCCAGTTGAGATCAAACGACTTCTCTGGACCCGTCTGGACGCCTGGGCCTTCCAGTCTCTCTACTACACTGCCGATGGTCGCATTCTCAACAACAATCTGCCTCCCAGAGAACGTCTACAGGGTCTTATCACCGACTTGCAAAGTGCCGTTGGATTTGCAAAACTCTGTGAACGACTCATGTACCCTGTGGCCGATGATCCTATCGTCCCCACTCTTCCTTTCCCTCATGAACTCGGTGTGAACTACCGATTCCCGGGTGTTTGGGTCTACGTCAACTACATGCTGGAGGATATTCTGTACTACTCGTCAGTGTCTCCTCTGGAAGAGAGTCAGAAGATTGTGCTGCAGATTCCCTGCTTCAACTTTGCAAAGAGTTGTCTCAGACTGTTCAACCCGGATACTATCAGACTTGCTGCTGCTGCTGGTGTTTCTCTCGATAAGATCATGGACAACGATCTCACCTTCAAGCAGTACCTCATTGCCCACCCTTGCCCTCTGGCCATGGCTCTCATCTTCAACGAGAAGCTATACACCATCATCCTTGCTCTGTGTGAATCTACCGCAGACATGTCCTCTGGTCTGGCCATGTACGAGATTGAGCGTACTGCATGTGCTCTAGCTATTGTGGACCTGGTCTTCTCCATGGAGGAGAACTTCATCGACAACATGCTTCCTGTGATCCAGGAGATGAGCAAGAAGAACGACCAGATCATCAGCAATCTGAGCGTTCACTCGTTCGAGGAGGCCATTCTCTTCCGAATGACCGTCATTCCCCATTTGGCACACCATATGGCTTCTTCCAACGCCGGCATTGCTGCCACCTCTTTCAGCATTCTCTCCCGTGTGTCGCAGTCCAGTTTGTTTAACGACAACGATGGCCGTATTGCGACCAGTTTGGAGCCCCAGAACCGTCTTCTGAGAGCTTTCAAGACATACTCTGACGCTCAGAAGATCAAATCCGGCATTGTCGAGCAGCTGGAACGTCCCTTTGACGATTACGTGCATGAGAACCACAAGGCTTCTGGATTGGAGCTCAAACTGTCCATTCTGCAGTTCATTTCTTCCAACCTGGGTCGAGATTCGTCAGATGCTACTGTTGCTCATTTCCTCCTTGGTTTCGCTATCAATGGAGACGGTTCTCTGGCTGCTGATAACGGCACTTATGGTGTTGCTAACCGAAACTCCGTGTTTGGTGTCATTCTCACCCAGTTGACTCAGTCAGTCGCCAACATTGACCCCTGCAATGTCGACTTGGACGCTGCTGAGTTTGCTGCTGAGTGTGCTCGTGTCGTGATGCATCTCTGTCGAAACCAAAACTCGGCAGCTATCACGTTACGCATTTTGCGAGACTTCGGTTTCTTTGCTCAGATTCTGGCTGAGGAGCCTGTCACTGACCGAAAGACGCTGTGGAATAACCAGGAGCTGGATATGAAGAAGCATTTCATCATGAGCTCTGCTCCTGCTGCCTTCTCTGCTTTCTTCCACCACAGAACGTCTCTGTTTGAGTATTTTAGCATGGAAGTGCATGCTTCTGCAGTGAAGGGTTCTCTCTCTGTGGTCAAGCGGTACCTGGACTCTCTTGTGACGCTCGACAAGAAGCCCCAGTGGCATTACGCTGCTTCTCAGATCTCCACAACCGCTCTATCGTTCCTGGATGTGCTTGAATTCCAGTGGGATACACGAATTTCTACTCAGCCTGATTTTGGACTGTTCTCCTCTATCAACAGAGAGTACGTGGACAAGACTTTCGGCAAGGACAAGCTGATTGACATCTACGGCTTGTTGGTCAAGCTATACCAGCTCCGATCCTACGAGTTGACGAAAACGGGAATGGTTTCAGAAGCTGAAATCCCCCAGCTTGATGCTCATGCGGAGGAACTGCTCGAGTTTGAGATGGGTGTTCGAGCTAGTGGACGGATGCGACAGCGACAGTTGGACTTCCTCAACTCGTGGTGTCAGTTGGTGCTCATTCTGCTCAACGACTGTGAGATGAGTGCTCCTGACCGGTCAGTGTTCATTCTGGAGGCTCTGCAAAAGATTGTGCCCAAGCTGGGATACTACGCTTCTTCAGATTCCGACTTTGCAGAGGTTCTGGCTTCTCTCCTGTGCTCTCTGTTTGAGATGTACAGACGGGATATCGAGGCCATGAACTCTTCTGCTGGTCGAGACAGATCTCATGCACTGTTCCGAGCGTGTATTGGAGCTATCCGAACGCCTGTATCCACTCCTACTCTCAGATCTGACCTCTATGTCATCTGTCACAAGTACCTCGAGTCTGCTGCTTCCAACCCTGCTTTGTTGAAACAAAACTACCAGGTTGTGCGTACTTCCGGAGACAAGCTGTTGGAGACGATTTGTTCAGACGCCATTTCCGGTACTACTCACCAGAGAACACTCGCGTTGATGTTCCTCGAGTCTCTGGCTTCTCTGTGCACTCGAACAAGCTCTCCGTTTGTTCTGGACTGTCTTGTTCGATACAACCTGCTGTTGTTGCTGGTGCGAAGCTTGAAGACCACGGATCAACTCATCCACTCTTCTTCCGAGAACCTGCCTCTGGACAAGATTTTGTCTGAAGTTACGGCATTCCGAGCAGTCATGTTTTTCCTGCTTGAGATTTCACAGACTCGAACGGGAGCCACTCAGGTGGTTCAGTGTGGCATTTTCCAGACTCTGCACGAGTGTCTGTTCCTCAACACTGACCCCGATGTCGGTATTCAGCTTGCTACCAAGGAGGCCAAGAAGGACAAGACGGTGGACCCTGTGGAGCTGTATTACCAGATTCTGACTCCCGTTTTGCGGCTTCTCACAGCTATCGTGCTGTCTATGGGCTCTGAGAACCACATCACCATTGAACGGGTGGCTAGCATTCTACGAGACAGACGGCATCTGGTGGTGGCACTGTTCAAGAAGGACGTGCTGACCAAGTCGTACAATAAGGAGGATGAGGTGGTGGAGAAGGATAAGAAGGGTGGCAAAAAGAAGCCTCTGATCGGCAACGATTCGCTTGTGGACGCTGCAAAGCTGCTGACCGTGCTGGTCACCTTGACCGACGCGTTCAAGTAGCATGTAATTATAATATGATATTGATTAATGGTAGTGGTGCTGTGAGCGAAGCGAACTGCACCAGTTCCCTGTACTGGTAGCTACAATGTACATACTGGTAGCTGTAGAAAACGTACAGATTTAAGGCCTGCATATAAACCATGATAATTAACGAGCCGCACGAGATAGGGGTTGCATGAAGGTCGATTAAAAAGGACATTGTGAAGTTGAATAGATTGTGCTGAAATACTCCATGTGGAAAACCGTCTGTGTGCTATTTGTTAGTTGTTTCATTCCTTCAGCAAAACTCTAAACTGAGACGTGTATTTACGTACGTGTATTTACGCGTTTCGAGTCTGAAATCTGAGACACTCTTCTCTTCTCCTCAATGCAATGGATACCGACAGCGAAAACGATTCTGCCAACTATGATTTCACAGTGATCATAGCCGCGGCGATGAGAAGTCTTACTCCTTCTGAGGTGAAGAAACAGCTTGCCAGGGATATCAAAGAACTATGCGACGATATGACAGAGAAACTGCACAGGCAAGTAACATGGGAGATACACGACGGGGCGGATATACAGGAATGCACCGATATCTTTAGGATTACGGATTCTGCATTTAAGAGGTTTGTCGTGAGGCGAGAGTTCAAGATCCAGCAGACCTTCTTATGGAAACCCTTACACACAAACTTGCGTGTTGTTAAAGAAGTTGAACAGGCTTTTAAATCTCTGCGAATGAACTCAGCGTGTACCTCAGGCAGTACACTTCAGAAATTTATTGATGAGCATTACTGCGAACTTTTAGAAATGTCCAAGACCTTGACTGAGTTGCAGAGAGAAACTGAACAACAGCTGAACTATTTCTTTGCAGCATTAAAACAGTCCTACATCCAGAAGATGTTGACAAAGCAGACAACAGAAGTCAAAGATCATTTCTTCATGAATGGTACGAGTGGTTCTTCAGGAGATATTCAAGCTCCCTCTACAGATACACGACCGTCTGTTAAGGTCGAGTTAAAGAAAACCGCTTCAGGACTCGGTCTTCCAGCAGAAATCATGTCTATGATCTTCTCTTTTGCTGACCTGGAATCATGTGTAGCTCTTCGAGAAGTCAACTCCGAATGGTACTCGATATTCCAGCAAATGGACCTTGCTTTCAGCAGCAAACTGAAACAACGAAACCCATGGATGCAGCCTGGAGACGCGGACCTCCAAACCTGGCGAGACTGTGTTCTGGTATTTGCAGCCCGGCTCAAAACATGGCCCACAACATTCAAGCTAGACAACATTGAAGTACCTGAAAAGGAGGAGAAGAGGGAGACAGTAGTAGCGTTCAGATTAAAACATGGAGAAAGACTGCCCCACAACTTTACAGGTATGCAGCCTTCCCTCAGTGACAATTGCCAACAAGCATGTGGTCATCTTCATGCCAACAGCAAACCCGTTGGGCTGAGATTTACTTACGATCTATGGACTCTCCAACCCATCGAGGGAGTTCAAGTAGTACGTGTGGAGGGCGATACTACTGTTGTTAAGAAGCTTGGAGTAGAAATCACTCTATCTACTACTATGATGCCAACAGAAGGCTCGAACCTGCGAGTTAAGGTGCTAAAGGGCTCTATTTTTGTATACCTTGATGAGACAACAGCCCTTGCGATGCCTCGTGATAAGCCACCCTTCAAGAATGGGTTCACATTCGATTTCATGGAAGATGACAGGGTTTCAGAATGTGGCAATGTTCTCATTAGAAAGTCCCACCGTCGCCAAAGCGATATCCCAGAGTACAGTTTTGCAGACTTTGAAACAAAACAAATGATCTTCTACCCGACACCAACATCGCAAGTACCGACTGGTTTTTACAACGGACTCACTTGGTGGTTGAATCAACCACACAGCACACTGGTGCCTACTTTTGTAGACCAGGACTCCCCTGACAAGATCTACTATAACTCGTCAAAGTCCATCACAGGAGTGTCACCCAGGGGCTTTGAACAGACATGTAGGTCATGCGATTCTCACCATTTCGCCGCGTCCCATAATCCAGGCGGTCTTGATGCTGAGATTGTCAATTTCGCAACTGGGTCTATTACCTCCATCATTCCTCCGCTTGGGTGGCCCAGTGATAGTGGTAGCATCCGGGTGATTCCTGGCTTCTTGAACGGCAAATTCCAGGCTCGTATTATGTGTGATGATGACATTGCAAAGACGATAGTTCCGTTACTTCCTGGAGATTAGACGGGTGATACTGGGATCAAAATGATGGCTAGAAGAAGGCGGTTTTGATGAAGTGGTCGGTATTTCTGTGGTGTTGATGTTGCGGGAGTCGTGCTTGAAATGGTGGTTTTGTGATTTAACGTATAGCAAATCAAATAATAAAAAATAAGAAATGACGATGCTTAAACTCGTGCTTTTACGGATATAAATGCTCATAATTTTGCATCTCTATTTCCATTTCCCAACATCAAACTTAATCCCTCTGTTTCATTAACACCACTCACCACACATACCCTCAATCATTGATACCAGTAGTTATTGATATGCTCAACGCAGACGTTGTACATAACATTCTGCAATATTGCTGTTTGGAGACAAGTGTTGCTTTTGGAGATGCTTGCCAATCATCGAGTATCACTCTCACGGCTTTGGACGGCTCTCTCATGAAGAAACTAGTGCAAAGTCGGGTCCCCTGGTTCACTTTGAACGAGGAGTTTTCGTCCTGGAGAAAATGTGCTCGTGTGGTTATCGCTAGATCAAACAACAAGCGTTTCACACGCTGTGATGCGGTTAAGGGTCCACCTCATCATCCAAATGAGCTTCCAATTGAGCCTGTGAAGTGTTTTGATATTGCACGAGATGACACCATGAGAAAAGACATGAAACCGCTTTTTCCAACTGCAAAACTACAAAACCCGCTTACGCGTAAAGCTGTCGTTTGTGGAACTACTCTTCAGGTTGAAAATCAGAATTTGGACCTCAAAACGATGATTCTGAGTGGGTCTCCAGAACCCCAGGGTGACGTCAAACCTGTCGAGGAGGTCAAACCCCTCGCCATATCTCCCTCGGGTCTAAAAGTCCGCCATAAAGATGGTATTCCGATACGTGTGGTGGATGAAAACGACACTTTCTTGCAGATTCAGTTTTTCACTGCACTAGAGCGACTTGTACACAAGGCTACTCAACCTAGAGACAATGACGGTACTCTGGTGTTTGACAAGGACCCATTCGCTCCTGTAGTGAACACTTCATACAAGGGTGGTGATGGAGCTATCAATCTCATCCCTGGGTCTGGAGGGGCTTTGATAAGAATTTATAATTCCGAGCTTCTTTATGTTTATCCTGAAAGACCTTCCGAGCGGAAAATGGAACAACTCATGTGGCTACCTGAACCTTGCCTCGGAGATTTTCACCCTGGCCAGTTGAAATTCTGGGTCACTTGGGATGGCTTTCTCTACTTTTTCTATCGGGGAATTATCACCCAATTGTGGATTGATTTGGAGGATAGTGTGAAGTGGGACTTTGAATTCCCCTTCATTGGGCCCTTGCACTGCTATCCACCAGGTAAAACGTATGAAAAACAAGATACCCCCGAAGAATGGTGTCTTGTTCAGCAAGGACGGTTTATCACCAATACACAGGTAGGAGGGTATGTGGTAGGAGACTTGCAAACAGGAGCTTTATACTATGCTGCCAGGGCGCTTTCAGATGAATTCATTCCTTGTATTCCATTTGAAACTGACGACCAGGAGGTGGGATTTTATACAATGGATAAAGAGGTGACTCAGTACCTGTTTCGAGCCCTCGACGACTTGTATGATGATATGGACTCTGATGTCGACTTGACAAAGTCGTTTGAAAACAAGTGTGCAGACATGAGACGGAAGTGGGATGAAGACAAGGAGGTCTATACCGGTTCGCAAGCTGTCGATGAGTGTTGGAAACTTATGGGGTATAAATTGCCAGTGTTACGACGACTACCTGGTACATACCCGTAGAATACAACAAGTGCATTATGTTCCCCTCGTCGCCAGCTCCAAAATGCACTCTTCAGAATTCCTGTAGCTCGATTTGAACTCGATTCGTAGACACCCCAAAAACGCACCCCCAGTCGTGCGGCTCGGAAATTGCCGGAGTTAAACGGAGTTAACGGTATATTATAGCTAGAGTAGTCAGTAATGAGATATTTCTGAGCCAAAGAGCATCACCTGCACTTCAAAAACAGCTGTTTCACTTCAAAACACCAGGTCACGTGACTTAATTCTCCTCTGCTCACCGCCCAACAACCCTTCCCTCCAGTTGCGGCCATATCCTGGTGAAAATACGGCTTCCCGTCCGATCAGCCATAGTCAAGCACCAGAGAGCCCAGTTAGTATTGTAGTGGGAGACCATACGAGAATCCTGGGTGCTGCAATTCTTTTGTACTCCGAGCGAAGCGAGGAGTGCAAAATCTTTTGCTATGTTTGCGGCTCTGTCTCCAACCTGTTATGTTAGTCAGCTTCAGTTAGATATGCAGTCTATTTTTTGAAGAGATTGATATTGGGAGAATGCAATAGATCACTTGAAGCTACTGGTACAGTACAATGCGCTTTGTTTCACCTTGCTACGGTCTCTCCTTGTGGTGATAGTCAAGTAAGATCTTATCAAGAAAGAGTGCATAATCTCTGCAATACAAATGAGTGTCCAAACAGGTCATAGATGTGCTTCGAGAACGTGGAAATTCACCTACAGTATCTTGTGATGTCAAAGAATATTCCCAGTCACTAATATTGCCATTTATAAACACTTTGTGTTTTTTTTTCAATTTTTTTTTTTCATTTTTTTCAGTGTCATGGTCAACAAGGATTAGTGTAAAACAACAGATCACGAATTGCTAATGACAAAGTTGAAGATGGATATAGCATCAATTGGTCGTTTTAATTCGGTTAACGTTTTTTAAAATATAAAATCTCCTGTTTTTACCCCAGTTTGATGAGTCTAAAGATTTGCGGAACCTCGATTTTTGGCTGTTTTTTGACAAAAATGCATGTGGCCCCCCCCACAAGCCGAAAATCTGACTTTTTTTGGAAAAAAGGAACATTTTAAACAGTGTCCAAACAGGCCAAATACGGGCCTAGAGAATGTGGAAAGTGACCTACAGTATATTGTGATGTCAAAGAACAATCCCAGCTATTAACATCGCAATTTATGAAGATTTTGTGTTTTTTTTCAGTTTTTTTTTTTTCAGTTTTTTTCAGTGTCAGGATTAACAAGGATTAGTGAGAAACAACACATCCCGAAGTATTATTAGCAAAGGTGAAGATGGTATTCGAATCAATCGATCGGTTTGATTCAGGTAACGTTTTAAAAACCACGAAACATGAGGTTTTAGCCCAGTTTCATGAGTCTAAAGATTTATGAAATTTTGATTTTTGGCTCTTTTTTGACAAAATCCCATGTGGTCCCCCCCACAGGGCAAAAAGTTGGTGTTTTTTGAGAAAAAAACAACAAATTTTTTTTGGCCCCAACTTCAGCTTCCCATGTTGTAGCACGCCTCTGGAAGTACAATGCGCTTTGTTTCACCTTGTTACGGTCTCTCCTTGTGGTGTTACCGGTACGAATATAATAACGAACATGTTCAAGAATAGTTAGCCCACAAGACCTCACCTGAAATTGAACACCCTCTGGAAACAGATAGGATGGGGCAAGTGACATGAAAGTGGCTCATTGTTACCTCCATATTCCTACCAATATTGGTCAATTTGAGTGAAACAATTCCACAATAATAGTAATGGTGAAGTCCTACTAGAGATCACTGCTATTGAAGGTAATATCCAGTAGGAAACTACTTACATAAATCCCTGACTATGTGAGTTGTATTTATGTGTAGATAGCTGATGTAGGAGCTACTATCTGGTTTGGAATATCTTGTCGATGTCCAAACACATCTCTTCATCACTACAAGTCCCAGAAAGTGGGTTGTAAGTGGTTACATCAACTAAATATCAATAATCAAGGAGGAGATATGAGGCGTCAGCCGAATGTCTCCGACTATTCTAACACTTTTGTATATTGTATATCTTAACACTAGTATATATTCTGTTATGTAAAATGTGAGTAGAATTTCAGCTCCATTTTCGTACAATAGTGGTCAATAAGTGAAACCATACTACAATAATAGTAAGTGGTCGGTACGTACAGTTCTTGGATCGGTAGAGCTTAGTAAAAACAATAACCTGGCCCATAAACATGTGCTGAGAAGGTCTCTTAGGCTCGATAAATGCTGCCAAAGCTGGACATATTTTTAGGACATTCCTTCACTCCAGTTACCCTTTGGTTAAGCTTTTGGGAGGAGTGAAGTAAATTTCAAATGTCAAGTAATGTCTAGACTTTGAGAGCGTACAATTCGGAATTTTTGTACTAGCACATGATGAGATTAATATGGATTATATAATATCATGCGTCAATCGATGTATTACTGAAACTCTCATGTCCGTAGGATGCCTGTAACGAGCAGTAGCCACCCCCAGGTCACTTTTTTAGTTGGATATTTTGTTAACCTTAAGTAAACACCCATTTGCTAGAAGGTTTAAAATCCCCGCTGGGGTTTCCCACCGTTGACGGTACCGACCACTTAATGGTGAAGTCCTATTAGAGATCATGCATACCTCAATTGGGTCTCTACAACTACAAGTACATTTTACACTCAATTGAGTCTCTAGAAGTACACACACACCTCAATTGGGTTTCTACAAGCACATATCTGGTGCTACACTACTCGCTACACTCCTCAATTGAGTCTCTACAAGTTCAGATCAGCTACACTCCTACTCGCACTCCTACTCGCTTCGCTCGCAGTCGTTCGCTCATATATATATTGTTTATCACTAGTTGCTACGCTCGTAGTGTATCTACTTCACTCCACGGATTACTTCTTACCCTGGTTGGCGACAGCAGCGGCACCGGCGGCAGCAGCCTCGGGATCAAGGTACTCGGCGGGCTTGGTGGGCTTGAGGTTGTCGTCAAGATCGTAGACCAGAGGGATACCGGTGGGGATGTTGAGAGCGGCGATATCATCATCGGAGATACCGTCGAGGTGCTTAACCAGAGCTCGGAGAGAGTTGCCGTGGGCGGCAATAATCACAGTCTTGCCGGCCTTGAGGTCGGGGACAATGTCAGAGTTCCAGTAGGGCAGGAGTCGGTCAATAACGAGCTTCAGAGACTCGGTCTTGGGCAGAATGTCCTTGGGGATCTCGGCGTATCGCTCATCGTTGTACTGAGAGAACTTGTCGTCATCAGCGATAGGAGGAGGAGGAACGTCGAAAGATCGTCGCCAGAGCTGGAACTGCTCGGGGCCGTACTCAGCAAGAGTGGCGGCCTTGTCCTTGCCCTGCAGAGCGCCGTAGTGTCGCTCGTTGAGTCGCCACGTTCGCTTGGTGTCGATCCAGAGTCGGTCGGCCTCATCAAGAGCAATGTTGGCGGTCTGGATGGCTCGAGACAGCTGAGAAGTGTAGAGAATCTGGGGCTTGAGACCAGACTCCTTAAGAAGCTCTCCAGCTCGCTTGGCCTCCTTGTGACCAAGCTCGGACAGCTTGACGTCAACCCATCCGGTGAACAGGTTCTTCTCGTTCCAGTCGGACTGGCCGTGTCGCAGGAGAATCAATTTGGGCATTTTGGTGATGTGTGTGGTGGACGAAGGGACGGAACGCAACATACTTATAGAAAGTTGCAGAAGAACCTTATTGCTGATCCGTGAAATTATCGTCACGAGAATGAGCCAAAGGGGGGTTAGGGTAGGGAGGGAAGTGATGCAAACGGATATCGACGGCGTTATCGTTCAATCAACACACAAAACACCGCTATCACCTCAGAAATACGGGGTGAGCACTTTCTGACGGATTCCCCAACACTTCGCTCAAACCCTAACCCTGACCAAAACCTTAATCGTCCTTGTGACGCACCAATCCTCGTTTGCTGTATAACTGCTGTGCTATCGCTGGAGCGGCCAATCGCCTACCCTAACCCTCAATTACTTTGCCCAAACCTCAATTGATCATGTGACCTTGATATCTCCGCAAATACAAGCTCAATCGGCCTTTTACCAACGAAAGCAACTAATAACGCTTCATCATTTGGTGATATCAAAACCTTAATATGACGTGACGTTAAAATAGAGTTGCCTTCAAAATAGCGAACTGATGCCGAAAAACAAAGAGATTCATTGTTGGGATTTCTGCAGTATTTCGACATGCCCGAGATTGCTTAATAAGCTGACCACGTTTAAGCCCTAACCCTTGGACTAAAGCCTAAAACACACGCCCTAAATCCTTGGTGGCCGTTGGGAGGTTAAAGTGGGTTAGTAAGCAGTGTTAACCCTAACCCTGGATCACAACAACGCGTTGGACGAGAGCAAGCACCTCTCAGTAAGGCAGCAATTGCTTAGTAAGACTTTTGCAGTTGCCTAATTGGGCGTATTGAGGAAGAATGAGGAGAAACTGCTGTTGTTGCTGTATTGGTTTTTAGTGAGGGTAGTTTAAGTAGCGTCTTGTATGCTAAGTAATTTTAAGTAAAAGGAGCATATTTGGGAGCATTCAATATGGGGCTTTGGAGGTAGTATTTTTGGTTAGTAAGCAGTGGGTATTACTCAGCTGGTGTTTGTAAGCATTCTGTTGTGTATTTTTTATTAGTTGGTTACTGATTTAAGGCTATACTGGTACGAGAAGCTCGCAGGCTCGTTTCTCGTCCTCATCAGTAAAGTTTCAATCTTTTATGCATATCAAAAACATCACCAACATCAACCCTACATCCACACACTTTTCACATCAATCGACATGAGTGGCGGATTCTCGTTTGGCGGTAACACCGGCGGCACCAGCGGCGGCTTTGGCAACAATGCTGCCGCTTCTTCAGGCACTTCTGGCGGCACAGGCTTTTCGTTTGGAGGAAACAACAACACAACCAGTAACACAAACACAACCGGCGGCACCGGTGGAGGCCTTTTTGGAGGCGCTGCAGCTGGAGGAGCTGCCAAGCCCTCGTTATTCGGCAATGCTGGAGCATCTGGAGCTCCTGCAGCTGGAGGAGCTGCTGCACCCAAGTTTGGTTTTGGCGCTTCGTCTGCTACTACTGCTGCTCCTGCTGCCGCTGCTCCTGCTACGGGCGGTCTGTTTGGCGGCGGTGCTGCTAAACCTGCTGCATCATCCGGCGGATTTGGTTTTGGAGCCCCCAAGGCTGACACTCCTGCTGCTCCTGCTGCTGCCCCTGCTGCATCATCTGGCGGTTTTTCCTTCGGTGCTAAGCCCGCTGAGACTGCTGCCGCAAAGCCCAGCTTTGGTTTCGGCGCCAAGCCCGACGACAAGCCCGCTGAGGCTCCCAAATCCGGTTTCGCGTTTGGAGCTGCAAAGACTGAGGCTCCTAAACCTGCAGCAGCATCTGGAGGATTTTCTTTTGGCGCAAAGACGGAGGAGAAGAAGGAGGAGCCCAAGCCTGCTGCTGCATCCGGCGGATTCTCTTTTGGTGCCAAGACCGAGGACAAGAAGGACGATAAGAAGCCTGCTCTTGGTCTGGGTGGTCTAGGAGCAACAGCTGCTGGAACTACTCCTGCTGCACCTGCTGCTGGAGCCGCTCCCACATCGCTCTTTGGAGCCAAGAAGGACGACGACAAGAAGGACGACAAACCCCTTCCCTCTCTGACCACAGCTCCTGCTTCTACTGCCTCCATGGCCTCTAAAACACCCGTGGCTTCTGCTCAGCCCGTCTCCACCTCCAACCTCAAAAACAAGTCGATGGAAGACATCATTTCCAAGTGGACGACGGAGCTGTCGACACAGTCGGACGACTTTTTGTCGCAGGCTAGAGACATTATGGAGTGGGATAAAGTGCTGGTGGACAACGGAGACCGAATTTCGGATATCTACGCCAAGGTTATCCAGACCGAACAGACCCAGACCAAGGTGGACCAGCTGCTGCAGTACGTTGGCAAGCAGCAGGACGATCTGGAGAGCCTGTTGACAGGTTATGAGGAGGAGGCATCTCGTCTTTTGAGCGACTTGGCCGGTACTGACGGTCTGCAGCCTGTGGATCAGGAGCGAGAAAACGCCTACAACCTCGCTGAGGACCTGGGCATCAAGCTGGAGAGCATGGGCGGTAACTTGTCATCTGTTATCAATGAGGTCAACAAGATCTCCAACGATATCAACAACTTCCATCGAGACGATGCTCTGACGCAGATTGTCAAGATTCTCAACTCGCATCTGTCGTCGCTGCAGTGGATCGATTCTAACACTGTCAGTCTCGAGCAGAACATTGAGGCCATCAAGTTGTTGGAGAAGCAGGTCAACTCCAGAATGTACGGAAGATAGTGTAATTAGGTAATGGTAATATTGAGATAGCAGTGTGGAGGACTAGAAGTGTTTGGTTTAGTAGGTTGTAGTTGATACGTATGAACTAGACCATTCCAGTGTGATTTGCGTGTGTTGGACACTACTTGCTACATTTACTTAGAGTTGCTCGCTTTACTTGAGACATTATTTGAAGGTTACCATTACATAGTTACATTTAAAGTAAACTTGTTGTTACTTCAACTAAACTCTACAAACACTACACACTATTGTCATTACACATAATCTCATTAATTAAATAAAACCACTACTGTTCAACCACCTCGACCGTCTCCTGTCGCTTACCCTTCTTCACCTTGACCATGTTACCCAGTCGTCTCTTCCACTTTCGTCGAGTGTGAACAGATCGGATACTCTCTCCCTCATCACTGAACTCCCTCTCAAACTCCACCTTTGGAGGTCTGTAGAGTCTCAGAAGCAGAGACGAACAAATCACCGAAACCGAAGACAAAGCCATAGCCAAAGAAGCCCAAACAGGGTCCAGACGAGAGTTGTTGTAGGGGTAGATGACTCCAGCAGCCACAGGAATACCAATGCAGTTGTAGACCAGAGCCCAGGCGAAATTGAGCTTGATTCGTCGGAAAATGGCACCAGAGAGATCAAACAGAGTGAGAACAGACGTCAGTTCGGATCGCATGAGCACAAACTTGGCCGAAGACATGGCGATATCGGCACCAGAGCCAATAGCAATACCGACATCGGCAGTAGCCAGAGAAGGAGCATCGTTCACTCCATCACCAACCATAGCAACAATAGCTCTTCCCGTGGTTTTTCCAGACCGAGCAGAAACAGCAGTCTTTTGCAACCACTGCACCTTGGCAGCCTTCTCTTGGGGAAGAACTCCTCCAATCACATTATCAGCAGGAATACCGATTCGAGCAGCAACAGCATTGGCAGTGATCTGGTTATCTCCGGAAATCATCCAGGTCTGAATATTCTGAGCCTGAAGAGCTTTCAGAACAGACGGAGTCTCTGGTCGGATCTTGTCCTCTGCAGAAATGATAAGAGCAAGAGAGAACTCACCTCCATCAGGACAAAGAGCCATAAGCATGACAGACTTTCCTTCAGTCTTCCACTTGTGAAGAAGAGCAGCGTCTTCGTTGGAAATAACAGCCTTGTGTTCTTCAATCAGACGCTCGTTTCCAAACAGAAACTGAGTAACTCCTGCTTGTCCAAGAGAAGACGACTTGGGCACCGAAAGTGTACCCTTCAGACCCTTACCGGGAACCTCCTCGACAGAAACAGAAAAACCTGTGAGCTCAACAGACATGTTGGTCACGTGATTCACCACAGCCACAGCCAGAGGATGTCCAGACTGCTGCTCAATCAATTTGGCCAGGAAGAAAATCTCGTCAGAGTCATACTGAATCACCTTCTCATCGGTGATCTTGGGCTCACCTCCTTCAGTCAGAGTACCAGTCTTGTCGAAACAAACGACATCGACTCTAGCACCTTCCTGAAACGCTTCTCCTCCTCCTCTGGCTAGAATACCGTACTTGGCAGCCAAACCAGTACCCACAAACAAAGCAGTAGGAGCTGCAAGACCGATACCACAGGGGCAAGCAACGACAAAGACGGAAATGGCAAACTGAAGAGACCAAACAACCCATCCACCAAGATCAATGTCGAGATAATGAGGAGGAAGAGAACCGGTAGTACCCAGAGCAAGCCAAATGACCCAAGTAATGATAGCCAGAGAAGTGACGATGGGCACAAAGACAGAAGTGAGCTTGTCTGCTACTCGCTCAATAGGAGCTCGATGAAGCTGACCTTCTCGAACGACATTGACAATCTGATCAAGAAGAGAACCTCCCTCAAGAGCCATCACCTTGGCAACCAGAGACCCAGAGCCGTTGTTGACAGTACCAGCAAAGATCTGATCACCCTGAGAGTGTCGAACAGGTCGACTTTCACCAGTCAGAGCAGACTCATCGAAAGTAGAGCCTCCCTGAACAACAATACAGTCTGTAGGAGGAGTCATACCAGGAAGAACTCGAATGAAGTCTCCAATCTCAAGGTAGTCAATAGGGACTTTATCGTCACCAGAGTAGGTGGTGCTATCTTCCGAATCAGAGTCATCTTCAGCTTTTTCGTCCTCAATCTCCTTACCAAGAGCTTCCTCCGGGAAAACAAGAATCGCCTCTTTGGGACGCAAATCTGACAGAAGAGAGATAGCAGAAGCAGCTCTGGCTTTAGAGTAAGCCTCCAGACACCGTCCAATAAGCAGAAACATGGTGAGAAATACCACCGAGTCGAAAAACGTGGTATGGTAGCCCATTTCCTCCTGGCCATCGTGTTCCTCTCTGTTGGGTGACTTGGCAGCCAAAATGAGCAAAGCCAGAGAAGTCCAGTAAGAGACGTTGACACCCAGAGACATGAGCATGTCCATGGATCCAAACTTGAAAAAGCGTCGCTTCCAGCTCACTCCAGGACGCCACAGGTTTCGAATCTCCTTGATAGCCTTCATGTGGAAAACGTCAGCTGCAAAGAAGTAAATCGGTGTAGCTAGAATCAATAGAGCCCAGGTGACTCGAGACGCACTTCCAGCCCAGGCTGCTTCGTCCAGGTACATTCTGAAGGGGTGGGTTTTCTTCAGAAGCGACATACCCACAATTCCGAGAATAAAAGTAGGAATAGCCACGGCCACAGAGAGACCCAGTCGGAAGAAAAGACGCACTTGCTCGTGTTTCTGCAGCTTGGCGGACCGTTCCTCAAGAGTCATAGGATGCACAATGCTGAGAGAGAACTGGGGAGACAGGTCCTGCACCTTTCTGATAATGTGTCTGATAGTAACGTTAGGAAGCTCGGGTTTGTAAGTGAACTTGACAAAGGGATGGTCAAGAGCAACAGGATCATCAACAACCATAGCTTGTCCGTAAGAACTGAGAGCGTTGTTGATGTTGTCAGGACAGTGGTCACAGAACATGCCGTCAATAGCCAGGTTGACCGTTCGAGTGAGTTCCTCCACACGCTTAGACTCGGTGTCTTCAACAGCATGGATATCACAGTCGTATCCCGAGTCCTCAATAGCTTCCACCACCTTTGGCAGCCACTTTTTGTCGGAAATGATAATGTCGGCTGAGTTGCTCATCAGAGATACAGTCACCGAGTCCACTCCTTCAATGTTTTCAACAGCAGCAACGATTTGGTTCACACAGGCAGCACAGGTCATGCCACCCACACTAGCTGTCACCTTGTAAGCCTTGGTGCTCTTGACAGGGACCATTTCAACCAGATCGCACATGTAGCCCATACCTCTGATACACTCCTGGATCTTGGTAGCAGTGGTTTTGTTGTTGATGATAACCACAGCAGACTTGTTCATGAGATCAACGGCAAAGGTGTCCAGAGACGGAAACTGAGCCTTGACACTCTCAGTGATCTGGTTAGAACAGGAGACACAAGACATGCCTCCAATAGCAAACGTCGTCTTGAACTCGGTAGCTGTAGCAGGAGAGTTCTCACCGATGATGGTAGGAGCCTCATCGGAGTCCTCAGAGTGAGACTTGTGGTTCTCGTCTCGACACTGGTCACAGTGCTTCTGATGTCGCTTCTCCTTCTTACCCTCGAAAAGAGCACTCTTGAACTGTCTGAACCAGCCCGGTTTCGCCACAATCTCGTCCACATTCATATCCTCCACGTCGTATCCGGACGCGAGAAGCCGGTCGACCACCTTTCTGATCCCCTTGGAGTCGAGCTTGCCCTCATCAGGCACCAAGGTGACTTTGCCCTCGGCAACAGAAACAAACACCTGCCAAGAAGGAGGGATGACGGGAGCCAAGGCCTCCTTCACAGACGTTTCGCAGCTCGAACAGTGTAGATTCGAAACCTCAAAGACGTAGGAATCCATGTTGTTTAGTGGACAACTAAGATACGGCTACAGAGGGTATATATGTGCTTGTCGAGGGATGTGAAGGGTCATTTCAAACAAGGTTTGGGGCTTGCAGAAAAGTTTGATTTGCGTTTTTTCTGCTGCACGGCTGTAGCGAAAAGTGCGCAGATGAAAACACGTGTGGACTCCGCAATAGTTGTCTGATCAGAGTGGGACGTAGCTTATATTGGAGCCCCGGATTTGGAGATTCCAGCTATGTAGCTATTTCTTCCATATCATGTTTCTTGGTCTCGAAACACTCTCCCTCTTACTAACACAACCTAAAACAAGGTTATCAGATCTGTTGTACAATGAAAGCTTGTCAGCAAGCGAATGCCAAAATGAAACGGGGATTTTGCGGGAAATCGCCCAAAACTCGTGGGGGTTGTCAGAAACGTGATCATCACGTGATTACAATCTCAGACATACAAATCTCTTTCTTCTACGACCTCTGCCCGCATTTTCACCCCTCGAAAGATCGACATTCACGCGATTTGTGCGACTGGTAAAGTCTATATCGACCTTGAATTCCAGTGAAGCGGCGTTACCGCAGATACGAGGTGGCGGGGGTAAGAGGCGAATTATCAGATTTGTCAGAACCTCTTTGTTTGCAGGATTACGTGCTTTCGAATGTTCTAGTCTGTTTTGTTAATTTGTCTGATGATAGTGAGGTTGGGGACTGATAGAGGTTTGAAAGAGGTATCATGGAGTTTCTGAGAGTAGCATGTGCTTCATTGCTGTTGAACTGACACTCTACAGCACATTCACCTCAGTATACCGTACACAACAATATAGTGTGTATTTACAGACCGTGCTAGCGTAAACTGTATCACTATAACTGGTGTCTATGAAGTCTGGATTATCGGTACCGGTACATTTATAACTCCGGTCCGACACTACACATCTATGAGTGACATTGTATACTACCAAAGATCATATCAACATGAAAAGCGCTCTTAGCACCTCATAAACCCACATTCTCTGATCTCATTTCCGAGTATTCTCCTCGAACCTGCATGAAAGTTAAGGTGTTTTTGCGACTCGCCAGATGTCAAGCACGTTGATCTGGGTTTGGTGTCTCAGATGAAAAACCCACATGCCTGTACGATTATAGTGGTACTACTGGCCAACAAACGAATATTTACAGCATCTAGAGTAGCTAGAATTGAAGGCAAAAATCGAGAGAGCGTAGATTTGTCGTTTTTTCTGTCCTTTTCTGTATTTTGACACTTTGACAGCTCTTTCCGTCCTCACAAGAGTGCCGTTCAAAGCCAAGATTTTTAGACTCTTGGAAACATGACAGCAGAGTGTGATATAACTAACAGCAAATAATCTGTACCAACTAACAGCCTACAAGCTCTCCACATGGACACTATCCATCTGTCCAAAATGTCCACTCCCCATCTACACTGTTCACTCATTTAAATAATCATAACTTATAAACCACATCCAAAACCATTGTCCTTAATATCCTGCTCCTAGTTGCTTCGCAAACCCTCTACGTCTGCTTCTGAGTGGCCTCCACCCAGATATCATCCTCGGACTCAAAGTCACTATCATCGAGTCTGATCTGTCCATCGTCGTTCTCATCGTCGTCATGCTGAACCTCAGGCATAGACACTGAGGCCATTGGAGGGGGAGGAGGAGGAGGATCGTCCACATCCTGGCCCTGTCGGCTGGCAAAGTACTGCTTCCAGTACTGCTTGTAGTACTCCGAGACCTCAATCTTGTGCTTTTCGGCCTCAGAAAGACCGCCTCGGCTGGATCGAGACGACCGAGAAGATCGTCCGGATCGTCCAGACCGTCCAGACCGTCCAGACCGCTCGGAAGTGGCCGAATGTCGAGAAGAAGGCATCTCATCAGGCTGAGAAGGCATCTCTTCCAACTGAGAAGAGGGCATTTCAGCAACCTCAGTCATCTCAGAAACACCCTCAGACTCCACCCGCTCAGGAGGAGGACCATAGTGGCCCTGGTTACCGGGCTCATCGGCAATAGCAGTGCCAGCAGGGGGGATGGGGTAGGTGAACGGTCTGTCAATCACATGACCCGGAGGAGGACCTGCGGGAGGACCATACTCTGCTGCTGTCTGGTTGAGAGCATGGAAAGCGGAACCCATGACAGGTCGAGAAGGAGGCGGCGGGGGAGGGGGGACAGGACGAGTGGTGTGAGAGGCGCTAAACGGAGCATGAGGACGGGTATGGTGGCCCATCATGGGACCCAGAGGATGGAAGGGCTCGGGTCCAGGAGCCGAGGGACCATGGTGGGAGTGTCGGTGTCCATGTCCATGGCCATGACCATGGCTGTGGTGTCCTCCTCGATGTCGCTTGCCGTAAATCTCTTGATGTCGTCGCTTTCCCTCAGGAGGAGAATCGGGACCGTGGGAGCATCCACTGGAGCAGCCGCGGTTAGGGTTGTGGAAGATTCGGGCTCCAGGGGCGTGTCGGGGTCGCCACAGGTCGGTTTCTCGAGTGGGTGCAGCGGCGGCAGCAGTAGCAGTAGCACTGGAGAAGGGGTTGCCGCTAGGGGTGGATGCTGCACCAGCGGCATCGCCGTAAGCACGTTCAGTACTGGCACCAGCTGCAGCAGCCTCGAATGCCTCGGGTCCAGGGACATTCAGGTTCAACGCCTCGAACAAATTATCAAGGGTGAACTGCTTGTCGCCGACACAGACCCGGAAGTTGTTGTCTCGGGCCTTTTGTGCCGCCTGGGCCGCAGCCTCCAGGCCAGACCGCTGCAGCTTGGCCATATGCTCCTGCACGGTCTGCTGCAGGTCCGGCTCGAACGTGTTGAACAGCTTCTGGATCTCCTCGCCAATGGGCCGCAGCTCCGTGTTGGCAAACGTCACCACGTTGGTGATGATGCGCTGCAGGATCTCCCAAAAGGCAGGAAGGGGTGCACGAGTTGTTCGTCTGGATCGCGAACGCTGCTCCTCAGCAGGTCCAGGCACACTGATGGGCGGGTCGACGTAGTAGTCCATGTTTTCGTCCCGCCAGAAGGACTCCACGGCGTTGGAAGTGAGAGTGAAGACGGGGATGGGCTGACCATTGAAGTGGGCCTCGGCAATAAGCAGATGCAGGGTTTCTTCCGAGTCGACGGGGTTCATGGTTCCGTTTGAGCCATGATGTTTCAGCGGCACGCCGTACGCCTCCACAATGTTGTCGTAGACGCCCCGGGGGAAGTTTCGAGTAGGAGCCGAGTTGCCAGAGACGTAGAAAGGAGGCAGAGACTCGGAAGCGTCAAACGACACCTCGGACTCAGTTTCCGACGGTGTGTCGTCGTCCATGTTGTCCTTCAGCAGCTTGGTCTTCTCGCCCCCTTCGTCGTAGGAAGGAAAGTCAGCAAAGCCCGAGTTGCGATCAACCTGGACCTTCTTATGTCGCTGTTCATCTTCCTCGGCCCGTCGCAATTTCGCCCGTGCGTCGGCGTAAAACTCCTTGGCGGCGTCGTCGGAGGACTGGCGTCGGTGGTGCTCGTTTCGGGACCCCTTTTTGATTTTCATGTTTGTTGTCTTGGGATGGTTAGAAAGAAGGGTTGTCTTGGGGGGGCGTGTGACTTTTCTTATGTATATAGATAAGGTTGGTGGCGAAAAAACGGTTCATGCTGCACCCCACAATGAGCGAGATGAGCGTGACAAAAGTACAAGGAGAGTAGTTGAATACGAGCCCAGGTAGCTGATAATATCTGCTTTTCGCTCAATTATTTAATTACCGCAGTGTACCCATGTTACCCTACTTGTATTCTCATCTCAGACACACCCTGCCTGCCTCGAATAAATACGTCTCCTCACAAAGCCATTGTGAAAAAGCCAAAGCTGCGCCTGACGGCCTAGAAAATGCTACAAAAAACACTCTAGCCCGAACCTAAGACATTGGCATCTGTTGAGTGGCAAAGCTATAAATATCACACACCAACTTGGAGCATGAGGCTCAGTGGCGTGCAGGTGATAATCGACAATTGATCGGCGTGTGGGGTTGATGAGGGGTCAAGGGGGCGAGTTAAATGTAGATAGAAATGAGTAGTTTCGTATAAGCGATTTTTCAACGCTACTTTTTGGTCCAAATCACCAGCTCTATCGTACTTGTACAGAGACCCACTTTGCCAGACTCATTACCCCTTCACACAATCGGGCTGTGCTATCGCCTGAACCATGCACCTCATGCGCATGTTAAACCTTATCAGTAGAGTGAAAAAGTCTGGTGAACCGCCATAACTTGGGTAATAGTGGTGCTGTGGGGATATGGAAAGCTGTTTTGAACTCGTACAGGCTCTGAGATTCCAATTATCACCAAATTGGCAAAATCGCGGCGAAATTCGTCAAACGATCGGTCGGCCCCCAATTATTTCCCGTTTTTTTAAGTTCGGCGGATTTAGCTCAGTTGGGAGAGCGCCAGACTGAAGTCATTCTTCGGTCAGAGTAATCTGGAGGTCCTGTGTTCGATCCACAGAATTCGCAATTGTTTTTTTTTTTTCCAAAAAAGATAAAATATGCATTATTTTTTATATATACCCTCGGCGTCTATTATTAGGGGGATAATCAAAAGCTCCAGTGGTCCTTCTCCATCGAAAAAACTTGATGAAGCCCATGGAAATACCAGCAAAGTATCTATCATGAGGATAACTCAGATCATAAGCCATTTGACGCTGTTTGTAGCATGTCCTAGTCGATAAATCAAACACCATATTTGGAAACGACATGAAACTCACATATCTCCGTAGTTTATCCTGTCTCTGAAGTAGCTTAGGACCCGCAGGAAGTCCCCTTGTATGACATGAAATGATCCAGTTTGGTCGAGTTCGTAATGGAACAAACCCATATCTATCTATACGTCCAAAATCCACTTGATAAGGCACCAGGGTGTTGTTTTGAAAGTGCCAAAAAATACCGTTGTGTAGTGCAAACTTCTCCCAGTGATCTCCTCCAAACAGCCCGTTTTGAGTGATCATTATAGTAGCGAGTTTCCTGATCCTGTGATGAATATAGTACACTCTCTGCGAAGTAGTGGAAGCCGCTGTGATGAATGTAGCATTGTGGAACTGCGATATCATATATGCACCAGTCAGTGAAAAAGTGAAGCGTTTTCTGGCATCTACCTCGCCATTTTCTAACGGAAGAGTAATGAAAACGTTCCCAGTGACCAGCAGTACCTCGACATTGTTGACATACTCTGCCACATGAATGGTTCTATAAGGTACAGGTATCAGAGCTCCTCGGAAGACGTAAAAGGTTTCCTTAGTGGCCGCATCATAATATATCCTGTTGACATAAACCGATTGCTCGACATCTTTGATTTCCAGAGTTGTCAGATTGACAGATACCTGCGCTCCAAACACGCCAGTGGGCGAGTTGGTGATGATCATTCTGTTTCCTTCCAGATACTCACCTTCGGCCACTGGTCTATGGTGGATGGCTTCAAAGTCGGCTGCATATGGAAACTGGTAAGTGGTGTTTATCAGCACGATATCGTCTTCAGGCGGCTCGGGAATCATAAAGGCAGGGTAGTTGAGCATCAAAGGGCGTGGTTCGTTTCCAAAAACGGTTTCCCAAGGCCCTCTATCTTTGGCAAAAATCCCCTGCGTCGACCAAGAACTCACAAGCGGGCTGTATGAGTGCATTCGATAAAAGAAAACATAGGCCAGCTGTGCCCAAGTCTCAATTTCCGACCCATCGTCTTGCGGAAGTATCCAGGGACACCTTGCTAGTAACAACTCTTCCAAAAGTGGTTCTGAAGAGAGGTACATGTCGAGGAAGGCTGTGCAAGTCTGGCTCATTATGACACACGTTTCCAGGTCGCAGTACTGATAAACGATTGCTAGGATTTCATTGGGGAGCTTCATTTTGCGTAAATGGGGATATGTAGGGCGTCCCGGCTTATATACCACTTTTTGGGCTGCCATAGAATTGGACAAGGGCATGTTTATGGGTGTTAAACAGGTGTCCAGGGAGATAACCAAAACAAGATAATGATACAGGGACTTCATAAATGAATTCTCCTGTTTTCAGTGATTCTCGTGGTATATTTATTTAGTAAATACTCCATCTCATTATGTTGTGGGACATCATCCATCCCAACACTCCATAAGAATACTCTATGGACGTCAAGTCCAACAATATTCTCTCTGCAGAGATTAAAACACTGAAGTCATATATTAATGATGGGTAATGATGAGAGAGTGAAGCACCCAGTTACAATTGATACATGGAAGGTGTATAACCGAGGCAGTGCGATAATTGAGACGATTTTCGGGTTCTCAGAAAGCATCTACCTGGTAGAGCTTCTAATATTATTGAACTCCTGCCATACAATATTTTCACTCCTTCTAGAAACGTCTACACCCACTTCAGCGAGATAATAACCAGTGTAGCATAACAGAACGGCGCCATAGACAGTGTTGTACTTGTAGACAAGTTGAAACGACGTAAAAACAACAAGAACACGAAAATAATTACTTCTCCTGTAGCAAACCGGGAGTAATATTTCGATTGAATGAGGTCCCAAGTCTCTAGAATCACTTTTTACGATAACACTTCCCGTACAATAGAAAGTAACAAACTTGATACAACTACACCTACACCTCACTCGCAGCCCACTCTCAGACTACTCGCTACGCTCGTACTCTGTGGTTCGTTCACAACGTCAGTTATTTACATATGTACAATTATTTGTCATCCTTCTTGTCATCCTTCTTATCCTCCTCATCCTTCTTCTTCTCCTCCTCCTTCTCCTCTCGCTCCTTGTCCTCGTGTTCATGGAGCTTCTTAATACCCTCGGCCATCTTGACGTCCTTGTTGTCCAGGTACTTGTCAAAGGCGTCGTTCTTCTCGGACCACGGTCGCTTTCCAAGCAGTCGGATCATGTCTTCTCGAGTGATGACCTCCTTCTTGAGCAGCTCCTCGGCCACCAGGTCCATTTCCTTGGACTTGGACCGGATCAGCTCGTGGCACTTTGTGTGGGCCTCGGAGATGATTCGTCGGATCTCAGAGTCAATGACAGAGGCGGTATCCTCAGAGTAGGGCTTGTTGAATCCGTCCTCGGCAACCTCAAAGTTGACAGGACCAATCTTGGGAGACATACCGAGAGAAGTGACCATGGAGGTGGCATACTGGGTGACCTTTCGCAGATCATCAGCAGCTCCGTTGGTGATATCGCCAAAGTAAATCTCCTCAGAGACTCGTCCTCCAAGGGTCATGATCAGCTGGTCGGTCAGCTGAGCCTCAGACAGCAGGTTGAGGTCCGGAGGAAGGTACTGGGCGTATCCAAGAGCCTGTCCTCGGGGAATAATGGACACCTTGAGAAGAGGATGAGCATGTTCGAGGAACCAACCGCAGATAGCATGGCCGGCCTCGTGGTAAGCAATGGTCTTCTTCTCGTCGGGAGTGAACACCATGGTCTTCTTCTCCAGTCCGGCAATGACTCGCTCAATGGCCTGCTCAAAGTGCTTGATACCCACAGAGTCGGCATCGGATCGAGCGGCAATCAGAGCAGCCTCATTGCACACGTTGGCAACGTTGGCTCCAGAGAAACCAGGAGTAAGAGCAGCCAAACGAGAAGCCAGATCGTCTCGGTCGAGATCAGTGACAATCTTCTTCAGATGGACCAGGAAAACGGCCTTTCGGCCCTCAACGGTGGGGTTGTCGATACTAATGTGTCTATCGAAACGTCCGGGTCGCAGAAGAGCAGGATCAAGAACATCGGGTCGGTTAGTACCGGCCAGAACAACAACATGGTCCGACGACTCAAAACCGTCCATCTCAACAAGCAGCTGGTTAAGAGTAGCCTCTCGCTCATCGTTGCCGCCGCCTCGAGTGGAATCTCCTCGCTTCTTTCCAATGGCGTCAATCTCATCAATAAACACAATAGAGGGGGCCATCTGACGAGCCTGCTTGAACAGGTCTCGAACTCGCGAAGCTCCAACTCCAACAAACATCTCCATGAACTCGGATCCGGAAACAGACAGGAAGGGCACGCCAGCCTCGCCGGCAGTGGCCTTGGCAACTAGAGTCTTACCTGTTCCGGGAGGTCCAGACAGAATAGCTCCTCGGGGGATCTTAGCACCCAGTTTCTCGTACTTCTTGGGGTCCTTGAGGAAGTTGACAAACTCCATAATCTCAACCTTGGCCTCGTCCATACCTGCAACGTCCGAAAAGTTGGTCTTGACATCAGTCTCCTTGTTGAACAGCTTGGCCTTGGACTTGCCCATACCAAACAGACCGCCTCCTCCTCCAGGTCCGCCCTTACCGCCCTGTCGAGACAGACGCGAAATGAAGAAGAAACCGGCCAGCATTAGAATCGTGGGGATCAGAGGGAGCAGAGTACCAAGCAGAGAAGATCGTCGAACATAGTGAACAGGGATTCGGTCGCCAGCAGCAATATGAAGCGCGTCCTGGGCCTCCTCCATTCGTCGCTCAAACGACTCCACAGAGCCAATGGCAAACTCCACAGCTCCGGCAGTGGCTCCGTTGGGCTGCTGAACGGGGGAAGTCAGCTCAGCAACAACTCGAGACCCATTCTCAACAGTGATTTTCTTCACAAGACCCTTCTCCAGGTATCCGCTCTGGAACTCCTGCCACGACAGCTTGGGGCCCGAAGAGGCCGATGAAGACAGGTACCATGACAGCAGAGCAAACACCAGAAGGTTGGTGACAATGCTCTCGATAGGAGGACCCTTCTTGGGGCCCTGGGGGTTCTGGGGGTTGCCTCCCTGCTTGTTGTCGCCCTCCTGCTTGTTCTGGTTGCCCTCCTGTCGATGGTTCTGCCACCACATGCCCGTGGGGGCGTTTTTGTCGTCCTGCTGTTTTTTGTCGTTTTGCGGCTTGTTGAAGACCCAGTTTCGCAGCAAAGCCGCGGATTGGAAGCTCAGCAGCCGCCGCTGGGTCACGTGCACGGGGGGCGAACGGGACGCCACCCGCAGACCCGCTCGAAGTGTCCGTAACGACACGATGCTAGCGTTCATTGTAGTGTGTGTGAGAAGAGGTATGGATTTTGGGATAGTGGTTTTAGGTTGGGGTGTTAAGGTTGTTAGTAAGCGAGTGTAGGGAGGGGCGGGTGGTGGGTGCTAGGGAGGAGTGGGGGGGTGATATGGGTATGGTTGAAGTCGTGCGGATGAGGGGATTCGTATGCACTTTTCAGAGTTCCATTTGGATGAATATTGGTTGAACTGGAGACACCCATTTACATTTGCTGTAGATTATTAGACCTGAGCTAATAGCTAATCAGAGAGCAGTCTGGAGCAATGGAGTGAATGGGATTAGTCAGGGTTGAACTAGCTGACTAATCGGGCCAATAACCATTCTTCAAAGAACTCAGCCACTCTCCAGGCAGCCAATTATAGCTTTGGAACGTTCCCGATGGCTCGAGATTGATAATATGCACGATGGGTGGCGAAACGTAGGAGGTGGTGTGGAGGTTAGAGAAGGAAAATGGTTGAAAAAAAGGATGGGAATTGATAATAAACGGGGGTTTAGTTGAGTTGAGCACTTTATCTACAGCTTTTATTGCCTCTATTACCGTCAAATAAGAGAGGTATATTTCTGCCGATTTTTCACTTTCGCTCAGAATAAGGTTTGGACACCAGCCACAAATTTTGCAAACGTGGCGCAACAACCTTATTGGTGAGGCGGCAAATGAGCAGATTAGTGCTTAGTAAGATTGATTGGGGGTTTGGAGAATATGAGTTAGGGTGGGTTTGGGGGTGTTTATATAGCTTAGTGGGTATGTTTGTGTGGCTTACATTGTCTCTGGAGTGTTTATGATGCTGTTGTCGTTGTTGGGGTGGTGAAAATGCTTAGTTTTGATACTGATGATGCAGTATTGGTTTGTGGGGGAAATGGAGTTGATATTTGAATAGTATGGCTCGGGAGGATCAGATTGGTAGTGATCAAGTTCCTGTTTGATGACAGTAGCACTCAGCGATTGGTGCTTTGCTATAGTTAGATATGCTATGACACTGGTGTTAATGAGCACCTTTTCAAGTCGGTGTTTTGATGATATCTATTTATCAGCTCTTAGTCTACTCCCTAGGCAATTGTATACTTTCTACTGTTTTCAGAATGGACTATGTCATGTTGAACCTCTAAGCAAAGGTATGATAGCGCATGATAAGGCAATACATTATAAGTACTATGAAAGAGATCCAATCAAGTCAAACATAGTGGTTCTCGAAACCTTCCTTCTATGTCTCTCTACAGTACGAGTACTCCAAACGTGTCCTGCAAATGTCTTACTTCTCTGACACCAAAGAGAGGTCTCAGTAGAGGGGTTGAACCAACTGATCTGATGTATAACAAAGAAATCCTTCAGTATACGACCCATTGACTTATGTGACTATCATTTCCATGTCTTTTCCGTATTTTTCGTAAACAATTTATGTTGCACCAATTTTTTCCCACTAACTCTCACCCCCCTCCCAACTAAACCCAAGTACCACGCTGCAACCACGACACACCACGTTTACACGCTAAGCTATTAGAGTTGGGGCTATCTGGTCTTTTCCTTCGGCGTTTTTCGACGTCTATTTATTATAACCTAGCAATCGGCATATCGTTGGAATCGTCTCAATCACACCATTCAGCTGTCAAAATAACACGGCCACACGTCAAAAACCACTCTCAAGCCCTCCACCTCCCTACAACGTCATCCCACATTAACCTTGCAGCACATAACCACTCCTCCACCACCACGACACAACTACTTACGACACAAAAATGGACATATTAGAAGACACAACCGAGGAAACCAACTACTCCTCGATCCCCACGACGCCGCGCATGCAGAAGAAGAAGGAGCGGCCTTCTTCCACCTACTCCAACCTCAGATTGTCGCTATATGGAGAAGACGACAAACAGCTACTTCCAGCTCCAGTCACCTCTGGCTCGTCCACAAACTACTCTGCGGGGCTACCGTCACTAGCCCAGCTAGCAGACCTACCCACGGCACCAGCTCCGCAATGGGCACAGGTAGGAATGGCTGGATCGCCTAATCGGGCGTCTTTTAGAGCAGCTTCTCCTACACGCAACAGCCCGTTGATGCCACCTCGCAGCAGATCGCCAATGAGATCACAAAGCCCGCAACGGCCACAAAGCGGGATCTGGGACGGGAAACTGGACCCGAGAATGGACTCAAATGGGTTCCTGACCCCCAACAATGGCACCGCCAACAACTCAACTACAAGCGTCAATAACTCCTCAGCAGGGAATCCTTTCAACTTTGAACAAACGACATACTCGCTGTCACCCCCGGTGAAACCCTCACAACGACGAGGTCACAGATACAAGCACTCTTCGGTCTCAATCAACTTCTTTGAGGAACCAAACAAGGCGCCCCTAGCAATCCCAAAGAGCCACCCGATCCCAAACGCAAAGGAGGCGCTACAGTCCATGTCACGTGACCAGCGCGCACGCATGTGCTGGTCTGGAGTTCATTTGCTTGCCGCTTTTGTCATCTTTTCCATGTCGTCTCATGACTACACTGCTCTGGCTGCTCTGGCCCATTTGGTGCTGTACGATGCCCTTGGAGCTACTCTCACAGCCGCCGTTGACATTCTGGGCAACTTTGAGGTATGGAAAAAGTCGTCGATTCACCACCCTTTTGGTCTTCAACGAGCTGAAGTTCTGGCTGGATTTGCACTTTCGGTCGCCCTGATCTTTATGGGCGGAGATCTGCTCTCACACTCGGTGGAGTCTGTAGTGGAGGTGTTTT
This sequence comes from Yarrowia bubula, assembly GCA_900519075.1. NCBI lineage: Eukaryota > Fungi > Ascomycota > Dipodascomycetes > Dipodascales > Yarrowia > Yarrowia bubula. The sequence continues at coordinate 41,800 of ULGX01000011.1, read as the reverse complement.
ACGACTCTGATCACGGAGTACATGATCATGCTCAGACCAGTGTTCCTCATGCTGATGATCATGGACATAGAGGAGGAGGACATGGCCATGGACATGGTCACTCTAAGGATGGAACGTCAGCTCTCTCCGGAACTGACCTGTCCATCACGATTCTGGCTCTTCTGGTCACTATCATTTCTGCTTACGGTTTGAAGAACCACCAGAGAATCGGTAAAGCAATGAGACACAACACTCTTGCTCAGCTTCCCCTCCCCTCGTTCCTCTCTAACCCCTCCCATCTTATGACCATCACGTCGTCTCTCGCCATCATCTCGTATCTCCTTTGTCCTGGAGCTGGTTCTGAGATTCTAGACTCGATTGTGACGCCCATTATCGCTCTGTCAATGTGCTACGTCGGCTGGCAGCTGGCCAAGTCGCTTGGAGGCATGCTCATCATGTCCTTCCCGGGAGTTAACCGAATCTCTGAGATTGAGCAGGCTGTTTTGGCCGAGAATCTGGTCAAATCGGTGTCCGACGTGTCGTTCTGGCAGGTCCATCATAACCTGTGTTTGGTTAGCATGAGAATTGAGATGAACCAGGCGTCTAGCACGGAGGAGCAGGCTCTGAAGGGTAGAGCGGCGGAAATTGCAAAGAATATTCTCACGCCGGATTATGAGGATATGTTGGATCAGGTGAGGTGGGAGACGACGATTGACATAACAAGATGAGCGAAGCGAATCTTGTTATGGAGGATGGAGCAATTGCTCAGTCGATTTATCTACGTCTCCAACTACTAACCACCTCAATGGCATACAATATGGTAATATGGTGAAGGCATAAACATGTATGCACTCCACTAATTTTATAGATCAGCTAGATAGTGGAGGTGTGCGGTAGATAATAGATTCACTTATAGACTGTTCAGGGTCCTTAGTGTGAAACTAGGCTTCTCTGATGGGCTTAGTTAGGTTGTAGTTAGGGTATAGTTTAGAGTGGTGCTTGAATATGTAGTAGGATAGTGGGAGGTTAACAAAGGGTATTTTCAGAGTCGCCTCGGCCCAGGGAACATGCCAATATAATAATATTCCTTTCTTTACATACAAATATTTTCTACAGAAGCAAGCATACAAACAAGCTGTACAAGTACCGTAATTGAACAATGAAAGAAGAATAAATGGGCATTGGTTGTGACAAGTGAGTGTATTCATGTGGGTTTTTTATTCTTTTTTATATTTTTGCTGTCTGGCTTCACTCTGATATCACCATACGCATCCAATTTATGCTGCTTATTTTGCTCATTGGAGGGTCATCTCAGGAGCATGGAAAACGTATATTTTCCTTCTAGAACCCTCATAGACCATCGACAGGTCGAACCACAGCACGTGCAAAGTCCGAGACCCACTTATGGGGCAATTGTCTTCAAATCTCCACTGTGCAAAACGTGCTCCAAATAGATTGGGTTAGACGTTGGCTGATTTTACTGCAGTGGGCAACTTTATGTGCCAGTGAAATGGGTCTTTGTAACTGGATGAGTAATGGAGCTAGAGATACAAGAGTAGTACCAATGAGTTTGTCTCGATTCAGAGATCAAAACTATACCACTTTATCCTACAAACCAATAGTTATACCTCTACTTTTCATCCATCGGACAAAAGACAAACCTCCGACGGTACCTCGGCTCATGCACGTCTCTTGGAACTCACCAGTCGCGAGGCTGCACCTAGTGAGACACGGGATCGGAGATGATCGAAGAAAAAGAAATGGGAAGCGGCCAGCAATAGTTGCGAGTTGCGGAGCAGCGTGGAACAGGTGGAACAGGTGGAACACAGGTGAAGATCATGAGGGGGTGGTGTGATGTATAACAGATGTTGTATGATAACCGTTGGTTTTATGAACCGTTACTGTGGTCTACTTAGATTGTCCACAATTGAATGAAAAACCCCTCCACAGGACCCATCCTTGACGTCACGACTGGCCCACCCAACGCGGTTCTTTCGAATTACTTTTTGTTTATTTCCAAGGAGTCCCACCGACTTTGCACGGATCGTCTTGGGATACTTTGGGGCATCACTCTGTTGAGGCTAAAAAGAGTGTGAGCTAGCTAAAGCAAGGAAAACAAGTAACGATAGTGAAAGTGTATGATGAGTAATCACAAGTGTAGATGTGGGTAGTGTAACCATGGTAACAGCTACTATCACAGCATCGGTAGCCACAGTAACACACACTCTCCTTGTCTACTTCTACAGCAACATTATGGGCTGTTATTATGATGGGAAACTCTTTTGGACAAGCAGAAAGTCAAAAGCAGAAAGAAGCAGGAAACAGGGCAAAAAACAAAAACGTTAATGGTCGAAAAGAAAAAGACAAACAAGAAAAAGATTTAGGGTCAACGGGACGTGAAAGAGTACGGAGCAAGGTGTATTTTGAGGACGTGCCAACAACTGCTAGTGACACAAACACCTCCATATCCTCAGTGTAGACTTCCTACACATGCACCCCTCCCCTGGACCCTGTTTTTGCTCTCTTTAGCCCTTCCCAATGCATCCGAACATACCGTATTAAACATCATACGGCTAAACCTTGTACTTTATTTGCTCGTTTTCGAGCGTGTGTTTGGGGTTGTAGATGGGATATTTTCTTGTATATTATTGAATATCTAGACTGAATAGCTGACGGAGAGTCGTCTGGAAAAACACCCGTGACTCTAGGACAAAAACTGACCAAGCTGGAAATGCCGAAACAACAAGGCCAAATACCGATATCCACCATTCAGAACGCTACAATGACGGTACACAGACAACGATTATATAATTGGAATTCCACGAATCAGGAGTATCTCATACTATAAGCAGAACTTGTACCTGACAAAAACTCCGACGTCAAACGACCGTCCCAGTACCGGTCTAAATAAACTCTGAAAAGTGCATCTTGGCACTGTACGATAGGGCCCATCTACGGAGCCGAAAAAGCACTTAGAAGCTAAATGAAGTTCGTAGAAAGATACTCCGGACTCCCAGCAGCTCTCCAGCACCGTTATTTCGGCTGTGGCACGTCTACAACACCGACAAACTCTGTCGTAGAAACTCAAGGTTTGGACCTTACCTCGGATCAATCTGTAGGGATACTCGCCAGATGCACCATCGGATTGCATAACTGAGTCGAACTGTGTTTCACTTGTGGTGTATATAGGCCGAGAGCGTTTTGTTCTTCTTCATCATCCTACTTGGTCATTTCAAAATATCATGTCCGATCCTATACCGATCACGCAGGACGCGAGCATCTATACGAGTCAGCAAGATGCCGAGATTCGTTCTCTAGCCGAGTCCATTCACTCACAGACCTCCAACAACTCGGGCAGCTCGTCCGATCTCACCAACCCCTACATTGACACTTCTGACCCTGAGTTGGATCCGTGGAGCGGGCAGTTCAACTCTCGAAAGTGGACTGCTACGATTCTGGGTCTCAAGCGACGGTTTGGTACTTCCAAGGAGATTACTGCTGGTGTGGCATTCAAGAATTTGGGAGCTTATGGCTATGGTGGAGGAGCCGACTATCAAAAGACAGTAGCCAATGCTGTTTTGGGACTGGAGAATGTCTTTCGAACCGTTTTCCGGGTGGAAAAGAAGGAGGAGCGGGTGCAGATTCTGACCGATTTTAATGGTGTGCTGTACCCTGGAGAAACTTGTGTTGTTTTAGGAAGACCTGGTTCCGGTTGTACTACTTTACTGAAGAGTATTGCCTGTGAGACTTATGGTTTTAAGCTGGATAAGGAGACGGAGTGGAATTATCAGGGTGAGTATTGAGAGAGGTGGATTAATGAAGGATGGGTCACAAAGGATACAATTGTGGAAATTCAGCTTTGGTGTTATTCTGGTGTTGGTTGTGGTGTTTTGTTGTGTTTCGTTGTGTTTTGGCTTTTGGAAGTGTGCATTTTTTGGAGTCTGTTTTTGCCTTTTTAGGTACCAGCATTTCAAGCAGGGCTTAACTGACTCGTCAGATAAGACTTCAAGAGAGTGGTGATAAGTGGCAAGCTACTTGTTCAAATCTTCCTCTTCATCGCTACTTTACCATTGCAAAACACAATGAGATACCACTTCACTCAGATCAATTGAGGTATTCAATGTGAACACTGAACATCAATTGTGAGCTTTTGATGACACCACAGTCTGTTGTTGATGACACCACAGTCTGTTGTTGTCCGCTCAGACCTACGACCTTCGCTTCCGACGGCCTTCGCTTCCATACTAACTCAGGAATCCCCCGAAAAATCATGCAGAAAACCTGCCGAGGAGAAATCGTCTACAACGCCGAGGTTGACGTTCACTTCCCTCATCTCACTGTCGGAGACACTCTCATGTTCGCCTCTCTGGCTAGAACTCCCCAGAACCGATTCGAGGGAGTCACTCGAGAACAGTACGCCAAACACACCCGAGACGTGACCATGGCATCTCTGGGTCTCTCGCACACTCTCGACACAAAGGTCGGTAACGACTTCGTCCGAGGTGTGTCTGGAGGAGAGCGAAAGCGAGTCTCAATTGCCGAGTCCATCGTCTGTGGCTCTCCTCTGCAGTGCTGGGATAACAGTACTCGAGGTCTCGATGCTGCCACAGCCACCGAGTTTCTGAGATGGCTGCGTCACTCTGCCGAGCTCACCGGAGCCTCCATGTTTGTGTCTCTGTACCAGGCATCCCAGGAGGCCTACGATCTGTTTGACAAGGTCACAGTGCTCTACGAGGGCCAGCAGATCTACTTTGGCCCTACCGAAAAAGCCAAGGAGTACTTTGAGAACATGGGCTTCAAGTGTCCTCATCGACAGACCACTGGTGATTTCCTCACTTCGATTACTTCTCCTGCCGAGCGAATTGTCGCTCCTGGTTTCGAAGGAAAGACTCCCAGAACCGCCTGTGAGTTTGCTGAGCGATGGAGACAGTCCCAGAAGTACTCTGATCTCCAGGAGGAGATTGAGCGGTTCAACGCTGAGTTCCCAGTTGGAGGAAACCGAGTTTCCGACGTCATGGACCTCAAGCACGAGAAGCAGAGTGACCACATCAAGGTCACTTCTCCTTACACCATCTCTGTGCCCATGCAGGTCAAGCTGTGTCTCATGCGAGGCTTCCAGCGTCTCAGAGGTGATCTCAGTATGGCTCTGACGACTGTTTTGGGTAACTTTGTTGTTGCTCTGATTCTGTCTTCCATGTTCTACAACATGCCTGAAGACTCTTCTTCCTTTTTCTCTCGAGGCGCTCTTCTCTTCTTTGCCATGCTCATGAATGCCATGTCTTCTGTTCTCGAAATCATTGTCCTCTACGAACTGCGTCCCATTGTCGAAAAGCACCAGCGATACGCCATGTACCACCCCTTCTGTGAAGCATTAGCGTCCATCATCTGTGACTTCCCTACAAAGTTCCTCACTATGCTGTGTGTCAACGTGACTCTCTACTTTATGTCCAACCTGCGACGAGAAGCTGGCCCGTTCTTCATCTTCTTCCTCTTCACCCTCATGTGTGTTTTGGCTATGAGTATGATTTTCCGAACCATTGCTGCCGTCACCAAGACCCTTCAGCAGGCTCTTGCTCCCGCAGCTGTCATCATTCTCGCTCTTATCATCTACACCGGTTTCACTCTGCCCATCAGCTACATGCGAGGCTGGGCTCGATGGATCAACTACCTGGATCCCATTGCTTATGGATTTGAAGCTGTCATGGTGAACGAGTTCCGAAACCGAGACTTCCCTTGCTCCACCTTCATTCCTCAGCAGTCTATCTACGACAAGCTTGGCTCTCCTTACCAGAGTTGTATGGCTGTTGGAGCCAAGCCTGGAGAGCGATTTGTCAACGGAGACCGGTACCTGGAGGTTGCTTTCGACTACTCCCAGGCCCATCTCTGGCGAAACCTCGGTATTCTCTTTGGTTTCATTCTCTTCTTTGCCGGAACTTACCTGACTGCCGTTGAGTTCATTCAGTCTGCCAAGTCCAAGGGTGAGGTGCTTGTTTTCCTGCGATCTTCTCTGAAGCAGCGAAAGAAGCGAGCCCATCTGATGGACGTTGAGGCTTCTGCCGAGAAGGCTGGTGCTACAGAGGATCGAGAGATTCTTGCTCAGCAGGAGGACACTTCCAACTCTGAGTCTGTTGCCGATGACACCCCCAAGGATATCTTCCAGTGGAAGGATGTTTGTTACGATATCAAGGTCAAGGGTGGTGAGAAGCGACTTTTGGACCATGTTGATGGATGGGTCAAGCCCGGTACTCTGACTGCTCTTATGGGCTGCTCTGGTGCGGGTAAGACCACTCTTCTGGATGTGCTTGCCGACCGAAAGGCCACTGGTGTGATTACTGGAGATATGCGAGTCAACGGTCAGAAGCGAGACGCTTCTTTCCAGCGAAAGACCGGTTACGTGCAGCAGCAGGATCTCCATACTGCCACTTCCACTGTTCGAGAGGCTCTGGAGTTCTCTGCCATGCTCCGACAGCCCTCTACTGTTCCCAAGGCTGAGAAGCTGGCTTATGTTGACGAGGTTATTGATATTCTGGAGATGCAGGCTTATGCAGATGCAGTTGTCGGTGTCCCCGGAGAAGGTCTTAACGTTGAGCAGCGAAAGCGACTCACTATTGGTGTTGAGCTTGCTGCCAAGCCCGAGCTTCTTCTGTTCCTTGATGAGCCTACTTCCGGTCTCGATTCTCAGACTGCTTGGTCCATTATCTGTCTGCTCAAGAAGCTGGCCAACCGAGGCCAGGCTATTCTGTGTACCATTCATCAGCCCTCTGCTATTCTTTTCCAGGAATTCGACCGTCTTCTGTTCATGACCCTTGGAGGTAAGACTGTCTACTACGGTGACATTGGCCCCAACTCGTCCTCTCTGATCAACTACTTTGAGTCCAAGGGTGCCGATGCTTGTCCTGAGGAGGCTAACCCTGCTGAGTGGATGCTGGCTGCTATTGGAGCTGCTCCTGGAAGTGTTGCCAAGCACGACTGGGCTGTTGTCTGGAATGAGAGTGAGGAGCGAGCCAACGAGCGAGATCTGCTTGATAAGATGGCGACCGAACTTGCTGCTCAGAACGTTGATGAGAAGAATGAGCTTGTGACCTCCAAGAGTGTCGGAAGCATTCAGACCACCTCTTCTTCTTCTTACTCTGCCAAGTCCCAGTATGCCACTTCTCAGGCCACCCAGCTGTACTACCTCACCAAGCGACTGTGGACTTACTACTGGCGATCTCCTCGGTACATTTGGTCCAAGCTGCTCATGTCTATCGCTTCTGCTCTGTTCATTGGTTTCTCTTACTACAAGGCTTCTCACGATATTCAGGGTCTCCAGAACCAAATGTTTGCTTTCTTCATGCTCTTCCTCATTTTCGTCATTATCATGATCCAGATTCTGCCTCACTTTGTCGCCCAGCGAGAACTGTACGAAGCAAGAGAACGGTCTTCCATGGCTTACTCCTGGCAAGCATTCATGGGCTCCAACATTCTCGTTGAGCTTCCTTGGCAGACTCTTGTTGCTGTACTTGTCTTCTTCTGCTTCTACTACCCCATTGGTCTTCAGCATAACGCTTCTGGTCATCTTGGAGAACGAGGAGCTCTCTTCTTCCTGCTGCTCTGGTCCTTCTACATCTACAACTCGACCTTTGCACACATGATGGGAGCTGCCTTCGAGAACAAGGAGAACGCTGCCACTATCGGTTACCTGCTGTTTGCCCTCTGTCTCATTTTCTGTGGTGTTCTGGCCACCAAGGAGGACATGCCTCACTTCTGGATCTTCATGTACCGAGTGTCGCCTCTGACCTACCTCGTTTCCGGTCTCCTAAGTGCCGGTGTTGGACAGACTGAAGTTATCTGTTCTCCTGAGGAACTCGTCCAATTCAAGCCCATGGACGGAACCACTTGTGGCGAATACATGCACAGGTTCATTGAGGCTCTGGGAGAGGCTCGATCAGGTTACCTGGTCGACCCCAGTGCCACCGACATGTGTGGCTACTGCCCCATCAAGACCACCGACGGTTACCTCAACCAGGTGGACGTCAAGTACTCCCAGCGATGGAGAGACTACGGCATTCTGTTTGCCTACCCTGCTTTCAACGTCTGCATGGCCTTTGCCTTCTACTACATTTTCCGAGTCCCCAAAAAGTCTCGAAAGCAGAAGGTCTAAGGGTCCATCACATTCACTTTATATTCTTTAATTTTTATTCCCATTTTTAATACTTTTCGGGACGCTTGTAGTTCTTTGTCTAACTAGCGCTGACTTGGTGTAACACTACCATAAAGCAGCTAAAAAAATAGAAACCGAGACATAACGGCAACTAAAACATATTCTAGCAAAAATTAAATGTTTCCCGTTGTTTTCAAAATAAAAAAACAAATGCCCATTACCAGAGTCGAACTGGTGCTCTTCTCATGTCATATGCATACGAGTGAGACGCCTTAGCCACTTGGCCAAACGGGCCGGTACAAGGTTTTGTGAAAAACGTGCCTACTACTATCAAAATCGTGAGTCACGTGACCCCAATTTTTGAAAGTAGTGTTTGAGCCCCTAGATGAGGGCCAATATACTAGCAAAGTACAAGGTAGAGTAATTTGGGCATGGAGATTCAGATTTGACAGTCAATCACGTGATCAGAGCCGTATTACACGAGTTAGGAAAGGATTTATAAGTTTTGAGTTCATATTTGCTTGCCAAATGTTAAGAGGTATTTTTGGTCTACAAACACTCCCAAATACGTTCATTTCATTCTTAACACGTGATATATTAGTTATATGCGATTTCTCCCGCTCCCATTAATGTCTGGTCATTACTGATTGTTTTGTTTTTTTGTTTTTGAAGATTTCTTGTTAGGCTGTTGCAGCTCTACACCCGGTAGATAGGACTCCTCGTCTGCTGCATACCAGTCGATTTTGTAGTTGACCAGGCCGCACTCTTCAACAAATCTTGGCCAGTTCTTATTGTTTTTTGATGGCTCGTCTCGCACTTTTTCCATGAGACAGTAACTTGCGATGCCAGGGACCACCAGACACGATTGCACAAAGTTGCTGTTACATTGCCAGCTGATATCTTCATTTGATGCAAACGCGAGTGTTTGTTTAGTCAGTGGAACCAAGGGGTCGAGCTTGGATTGCATGGCTTTGATCTCTCCAAAAGGCGTGGATCCTGAGTTGTGTATGAGTAAGCAGAGCATTTTGTCGCCCATGGAGCATTGCCACAGCGCCAGAATCATCGGGGTGCTGGCTTTGTAGGACACTGCGTTCCATCCTTCAGGAACTTCACATCCCTCCTTTATCGTGAGAAGGGTGCCTGTTGTGTTTTGGGTCGGGATCCAGTGAGGCACGTGACAGGATTCCGTGTCATCGATGACAAAGGTGTGGAAGCGGCTTTCGAATAGCAGCTCGCTGTTGACGTTTCCAACGTAGAACTGCGAGAAATCAAACCACTGCACGAGATCAAGTTTTTGAGGGAGGTAAACCCAGACGCCCAGCGCCAGCAAACTGAGGAAAGTAAGACGGAGAAGAAAGATGTAGCGTCGCATTACTCTTGGTACTGATTTCATTTCATTTTCAGTCCAGGAGGTCGGTGTAGAAGGGCATTGCCAATCACGCAGTGTGTATATGGACCCACTCGGTTGTCAAAGTCTAAAACTAATCATGCAACAAGTCTGTTAGTCTGAAGGGTGGGTTTGAGGCGTCAAGGCAGTGGGGAAATAGTGGGCATGTGTCCGGTGGCAAGATATGTATATTACGTCACGTGATTACCTGATTCCTGGCCCTTATCGGCCTGCTAAAACTGCTCCTCCTATCTCGCTTATTATCTGGGCTGCGTGATTTCTTGCTGCACGGTATAAGCTAGGTTTAATTTCCCGACGCGTCTCACCCCCACCGTTAGCCGTATTTGAGATAGAGGGGAGGTACAGGGGTTCACGATAAGTGATGAGGGACGGGTGGTGAGGAGGTTGGCGAGTTTGGGGGCGTTTCTGGGGGCGTTTTGTGAGTAGGTTTGTTAAGCCTTGTTGTAATCGGTGGTGCTAGTTTAAGGTATAGTTTTGAATAGATGTGTCTTATTAATGTAGTTGGAAGTTACTTACTTTCTTAGATAAGTATGCAAGGTCTACAAGTACTGCTCATTCCTGTAGGGCGGATATCACAAGAACACCTGACAGTTACGTTAAGTGATATTACTAAGACTGCACTTGTGTACAAGTATATATTAATGTATTAATTAGTGTGATTAGTAATTATTATGGCCAATGAGTCTATTAATGAAGTTGTATGATGCCTTTAGTGATGGTCTCAGTTATTCCTGTTCGGGGCAAATTTAATAGCCACGGGAATAATGACTGCGCAGCAAATCACAATAAACACAATCAGAGCACACCACCACTTCTTCTTTCGGTACGCTCGGGCTTTAATCACAGCCTTGTTAGTATGTCCTAGTCCCTGTTCAATATCAACTTGGGCAGTCTCCTGCTGCTGTTCAATCACCTGAACGGGAGCCTCCTGCTCAGCCACAAGCAGCTCCATATCGTGGAACAGCTGTGCGAGTTGAGCCATGGTCTGTTCGATTTTTTGGATATCTTTATGACGACTCTGGACCTCAGACAAAGCTGTCTGTGCTTCTCCTCTTCGATTGGATGTTTTGAGAGCCTGTGAAAAGATTTGTTCGCCCTGAACATCATCAATAGCAGCCTTCACTTCAGCGTCAGTGGCTTCAGGACGCACAATTCGGTACTGTCGTTCAGCTCGTGCTCTATACTGTTGTCGAAAGGTGGCTTCTACAGTCTGGTAGCGTTGGATAGCGCTCATGAATTGCCGCTTGAGGTTTTCCGCCTGGGTTTTTTTCGTGGCATCTCGTTCCTTCTGAAGAGTCTTGATTCTGTCCTTGAGAGACTGAGATAACGACATTGACTCGTTGGAGAGAGAAGCGATTTGTTCTCGAGTATACTCTTCCTGCTCCTCTGAGATTTCAGTGAGTGATCTTTTGTGCAGAGTCTCAATAGAGTCAATGGCTTGTTCGTACTGGTTGATGCATTTCTTGATATCGTCCACTTCGTCGAAAAATGAGCTCATTGTGGGCTCTTTCAAATCGACAGTAGAGGCATAAGGGTTGCCAACGGCTTCCATTTCGTAAGAGTGGGGGTTGGTCACTGGGTTAATATGGAAAAATGAGTGACCAAAGGTCACGAATGGACCCAATGAGGCGTTGGACCTGAGAAACAGCAATTGTGGTTTCAGTGATTTGTTCCGATTTTCCAAATTTAACGCGAATTAACCACAGTAAATCAGGAAAAATCAGGAAAAATCGGAAAAACGAGGAATATCCATGTAACCCTGTGATACCATAAAATACAATGCTGACATCTAATACATGCCCACATGGTCAAACTGTGGGTCGTTTTTAGACAGTGGACATGGATTTTTTATGTCAACAGAATATCATAATCCATTCATAGGACACTTGAACGCGACCGTAAACACCAGCAACAATTGTAACACTGGGTAATGTGTAAACACGAACACCTCGACACGAACACGTCAAACACGAACCACCAAACAAGACATTTCATCTCAATTCACCCACCACCAATTGGCCCATGCCACACCTCTCACTCACTGTTTGTATCTTGATCGGATCTCAAATCTGACCTGTCTGTCTGAATTTTCACGGCAACCTGGTGGTATAAATTACAGGACAAAAACTATTCTTAGCAAAGTTTCGTACCCGTGCGTCGATCGACCACCCTGCAGAAGGTAACCGCAGAAGAAGAGAAGCGGGCTGTGTAGACAAAGAGAGTCGATCGATACGATTTAAACGATGGTAGCGAGGAGCATCTCAGAGTCTGGAAAGTCGTTTTTTCTACAGCATCCTGGTATGAACCGACTGTGATATTTTCCCGTGCCGCATGGAATGGGACAATAAGTTTCACACAACAACCGGCTTTGCACAACAAACAAACACAAACCACAACCGACCAGTATACCACAACCAACACAAACAGCTTCTTTCAGTACACAAACCATCCTTGCTACGATAGAGCTGCTCAGCGTCTTCCAAGGTGGCAAACGGCTGAACATGTTAGCTTCACCACCCGCAGTAGCCAAACAAAGATAAGGTATACGACGGGACCGAGTGACGTCATGGTGGATGGGTGTAGGCATGACCCCGGGTAAAAAAGTAGGCAAATACGTGCCGTGTGTGTTGGGATGAGTAATCACACCCTACCATCTCTTAATAGGCTTACTAATTGCAGTTCTAACGGCTCAAACGGCTTATCTAAACACAGTCAAAATTTAGCCATGCTCAAGATGGGGGTTAAGGTTGGCTGCATGGGGGACAACGGGTAAGTGGAGTGTTGCTGTAAACTAGTTGGTGAACTACAACTACAATAGTTGGGATTACGTAAGAGTCACGTGACTTGTAATACTCACGTGAGCAGCATGTATACCACCCCCATCAGCTTACATAAGCTGCACCACTTCACTTCACTCCTAGCTCCTCAGGCTCAAATTAACCCCAAACCAACCAACCTCCTCTCCAGCCGCAGTGTTCGATCGTATGAAGTCAATTCGGTGGCAAATGTCCCGTGGGGTATCAAGTGATAGGAGCGTGGGGTAGACGGAAATAGATTTGGTTTGGTACCAGCAATTGGATCTTTCTACATTTCTGGAGGGGGACTGGGTGACAATTGTACCTTGTACGATACACTGAAAGTTTCCAAATTCATCTGGCATGAGTTTTGGAGGAGTTAGATGGTTTCTACGATAACTCAACAAGATACTCTCCCTGGTACTTGAAATACACCCAACAATAACCATAATTTTAACCAATGCTCCCATAGCTTAAATAAACAATACCTTAAAGTCTCAAACCTCTGCTAATCCGCCTGGGTATGTGGGGAGGGGTTGAAGACGTGTAAAAAATGAAACACAAAGTAATTGATATAGAAGTGATCTCCAATTTCCGATGTACACAACGGTACCATTCATATTGTGTTTACTTGGGTTTCTGCACAAATTATTTTTAGGTTTCGAGGGTCCTAAACTAGGATTTGACAGGTTAAGAGTATGTAAAAATTCGAAATTGTAAAATCGGTATGGATCGATTCCTTGGAATGTAGTGATGTCGGATCCGGTATTCGCTAAGCGTTTCCATTTGTTGTGCTCTTGGTGTCGTCGTTTGAACCTGTTTGTACTATATCTCGTTGAGTATACATGCTGAAAGATTCCAGAGTTGCTCATTGTAATCACATGACTTAGACGGTTCGAATGGTACTAATATCGTTGTATATATATATATATTGTACATATATAAAAAGTGTTGTACGCTATGAGTATCTCCCCTTTACTAAACCCAATATATCTCACTCTAGATGTATCCTATAAAAAATCCACAAATAGCAATCTTGACAGAGTTTCTGACGTCTGAACCACCTACAGGAAGCAGGGGCTGCAGTCACTAATACTTCTGCTCTTACACACACATAAAACAATATATATTAATACCTTTGTCTCCTGTAGCTATTCTATCTATATCTATCATGCAGTATAGCCAAATGGGACCATCGTGCTAATGGTCCAGCACGCCAATCTGCCGCAAATTGGCAATAGACCGCATCTTCCGGTTCATGGAGTTGGGAGCGGGAAACTCCTGTGGCTCTCCAGCTAAGGGACCATCTGTGTGAAACAACAGAGGCCGGTAGCTCTCATCTTGGTCCATGACTGACGAGTTGCGGAACTTTTCAATAAGGCATTCCTTGCCCTGAGTGCTATGTTAGTAGGAACAAACAAAGAGGTATTGCGTGGTATCACGGTCATGGGTATCAACAAGTATACTCATATATTGGCGTAGGTGAGGTCGCAGATCTTGCCTGAGTTGAACGAGCCCCACTTTTTGCTGCATCGTTCGTTGGCAAACTTGATAATGTGATTGGGCGACACAAACGAAATGAACGCGTAGCCCACGCTGTGTTAGTTTAAAAAAGAATGGAAAAAAGCTTGCTACTCACTTGCAACGGTTTCTGAAATCCATCCGCAGATACAGGAAATCATACGTCCCCTTGGACGTCTCATCGACCCAGTCCTGCAGCATCTTCTGCGTGAACTTGTTGGGGATGTTTCGGATCATCAGCGTGGTCCGCGTGTCCTGACCATTAGCCACTCGGGTGAGATCAATGGTGTTTTTCCGTGGGACCACCGCCATGGTGACGATGTTCTTTTCACGCTGGGCGTCCTTGCGGGCAGACGAGGACTGCTTGATGAGGTCCGTGTCGATACGCAGAGCCTCAAACGCTCGAGTCGACAGGTAGTACTGGAGCTTCAGGTCGCCGGTATGCGGGCAGTTATCGACCCGGCTGACCTCACCAACGAGGGCGTACCAGTTGTACTCCTGGGGCTTGCACGTGATGGTTCCCTCGTACACGTTGACGCCCACGCGTCCCAGAGCACTCACGACACCATCGTCCACAGGGAGGTAGACTGAAGACTGCATCCCCCCAAAGTGCGCAAACGCCATGGCAGCGTGACGCATGTCCGGAAAGTACACGTCGACCGAGTGGGGAGTGTAGGAGAGGATGACGTAGGAGCCCAGCTGCTGGAACACAGAGCGGACGTGGTTACTGAGAGGCATCTGAAGTCTCAGGAATCGAGAAGTGTACGATATGTGTTCGTTCTCCTTGTTGTTGTTTGGCAGAGGGCCACCCACCTTGATGCCCAGCCGCTTGGATCGGTCCTCAAACTCCTTTTTGAGGTCCACCTCCTGCTTGACGTCCACGTGTGTGTCCATTGTGTTGGGAGAGGTGATGAGAGTGTTGGATAAGAAGAAGAGTTAGGAACTAGGGATAAATAGTCAAAAATGTAGAGTGGTGTGATAAGGTGATGTTTATGTGGGGTAACACAGAAGGGTGTTCACTTGGGTTAGTTGTATGTGGTGGGTGTGCACAATTGGGGTTAAAAGAAGGGTGAAATGAGATGACAGAGAGAGAACATTTGTATGTGGAAAGGACCCCTCTTTATAGCACATCACCCATCACCCTGGTTGTGTGGTAATGCGTCACCTGCCTTATCGTTCTTATCAAACTTTAATAATATACAAAGACGACAAAATGGGGCTGGACTTGTGGGGTAAGTAACAGGATAAGGCATTTGTTAGAGTACTTGAGTAAATGCATACAAGATATTTGGGGCGTCATATACCAGACGCTGAAGTATTGTAACTATACACAGACAGATTTTGTTTCTTCATGAAACTACAACTCTTCAATATCGGTTGGACCTGCAGGAATGATACCATATGGAGCTTTGGCATAGTACAACTGCTTGATATGTTTGAAATCCGTACTTTCTTTAAAATCAAGTTCCCAGTATAAATGTTTCAACCACCTGTTAATACCTGGATAATCATACCGAACCATGCCCATGTTACACTTGAAACACTGAACATAGACTGGATCGAATCGGATCATAGTAGTGAATAGGAATACATCTGCAGCTGTAAGAGTATCACCAGTAAGATACTTGTTCGTCTTCAGTTTCTCCTCTACAGTATCCAAAGCATTGAAAAGCTCTTTTACACTCTTGTCATAACCTTCTTGATCCTTAGAGAAGCCCACTTTGTAAACTCCAGTTGAAATATTCTGATGAACAAAATCAGAAGTCTCCTTGACACTCTCAGTAAACTCTCCATCCATCATTTCGACGATATCTGCTGATTCGTTACTGATCATCTTGTTACCGAGCGTATCAATCAACAAAGGAACGGTAATTGAGCCAGAGTAACCTGGGGAAGTCTTCTGGTACACTTTTCTCAACGAGTCAAAGCCATATACTGAATCTTTGGTACATCCTGGTTTAGAAGGAGAAAACAACCAGCCCTTTTCTCCTAACACTGGATCAACAATATCAACACTGATATTATTCAGATTGTGCAAGTCTCGCATAATCAGCACTCTGTGAGCAAACGGACATGCTAGAGATACGTACAAGTGCAGATTTGCCGTGTGTTTGGATATCTTCAAAGTAGTCATTGTGATGAAACAAGCTCCAAAATAATATCATCATGAAATGCAGATATTGAAACGATCCCAACTCGCTCAATATTGGTGGTAGAAGAAAAATAATTGAAGTTTCAGAATCCCCAGGCATCCTAGAAGACATTACGTTGTCCAAAACCAACCCAGCT
Source organism: Yarrowia bubula (assembly GCA_900519075.1). NCBI lineage: Eukaryota > Fungi > Ascomycota > Dipodascomycetes > Dipodascales > Yarrowia > Yarrowia bubula. The sequence continues at coordinate 25,665 of ULGX01000011.1, read as the reverse complement.
CACACCAATGCCATCTCCTCTTCACTCAAAACACCACATCTCCAAACCTTATTTCTACCATTCTCGATTTACCACATTCGCTGCATGGACATGCATCGAACAGCCCTACAAGTCTTAGCGTAAAATCAATATATTAAATTCATCGTCTCGCGCTCAATACGCAACTCCTCTTTGCACTTAATCAGTACTCGCTTCACTCGTACTGTAAGCACTTCGCACTTCGCTTCGCTCAGTGCTCAGCTTAATAAGCACAGTCCTTGGTGGCCTCAGTATCAGGTGCAGAATCAGTGGATCCTCCGTAGGCAGGCTCGAAAGAAGCAATATCCGCGTTACCAGGCTTGGGGTTCTGGGAAGCGTAGGCAGGGTCAAACTGCTCGTTGGTCTCGGGGATCTTGCCGTGGTGGTTGTCGAGGTAGTCGGGGTTGGTCACCTTCTCGACCTTCTCGTCAATCTTCTCGACGGCAGCTTCAATTTTGTCTCCAAGTCCCATTTTTGTCTTGTGTATGTGTGTGTGTGTACGCTGTGAAATGCAGGATTGATCGTCTATATATATACCTGGGGGTCTCAGGTGCACATGGCTGGTGATACAGAGTTATTTGCTTTTGGCAGTGCTGCCTTGTATGTACGAATGTATGCAGAGTGGGTCTGGACGTGGTTGGAAGGGCGGAAATGGTGAGTGAAATGAGAAATGTCTAGATTGGCTTACTAAGGCTAGAATCCCCCAAAAATCTTGCACTTGCCCCTTCTCTACACTCGTATCAGCGTCTCTTCGTTGAGAAACTCACATCAGCCGTCTGACACTAGGTTTCTGATAAACTTCACTGACGGCCTTTGTTGAACCTTGTTATGGTTGCTACTTAACGCTGGAGGTCATGTGCCAACGTGTTTGCAGCATGACAATGGCGGGAGTGAACGTTATTGGGGTTGGGTTGATTGGTCAGCAGAAAGCGGCGCTTAGTAAGCTATATATCTTTCTTAAAAACGTCGCTACATCTCAAATCGGCTTTTCCTGAATCACCGACTGCCAGATTGCACACCTGCAGACGTGCGTTGTTTGAGGCGTGAGGCATCAATGCAGGCATCACCTGAATTGAGGCGCCAGATGACGAATAATAAAAGGTGAGAAATGTGAAATCGGTTCTCATTCAGCTACAACATTCTCAATAGGTCACGATAACATAAACTCTGGAAATGAAAGTGTTTCTTGGAGGCCACCACAGTTTGTTATTTATGAAACAATAGTTGATCTATTTGTATAGAGTTTTGTCAACGGCGGTTTGGGCACTAAGTGGTCGGTACCATCAACGGTGGGTACGTACCCTCTGCGGTATATGTAACATCCAGTACAGTCCTTGAAACAATAACCTGGCTCTTATTCTCGCGACATTTCTTCACTCCAGTTAGACTTTGGTTAAGCTTTTCGGAGGAATGAAGTAAATTTAAAATGTCAAGTAATATCCAGACTTTGAGAGCGTACAACTCGGAATTTTTGTACTAGCACGTGATGAGATTAATGTGGATTATATAATTTCATGCGTCAATCGATGTATTACTGAAATTCGCATGTCCGTAGGATGCCTGTAACGAGCAGTAGCCACCCCCAGGTCACTTTTTTAGTTGGCTTTTTTGTTACCCTTAAGTAAACTGAAGCAAAAAGATGAGCAGACGTAGTCTGCTGTCTTTTTGCTGGACAGCTGGTGAGCTAGTCTCAAGAGAAGCAGAAGATGCAGACGTACCCCCGCTGGCGTTCCCACCGTTGACAGTACCGACCACTTATAACAGTACGATAGTTCTGGATCATGATATATCACATACGATATCTTTAGTACTCACAGTAAGCTGTTGTATACCACTTTAAGTTCTGTATATTGCCCCATGGGGTTGAAGATAAATGACCTTTTTTGACATGTGCCATACCAATCAAATAACATCTCTTACCTCTTCAAAGACACATCCTAACCCACCTTTTTCTGATGAAACTCTCGGACCGAGTTTTAGATACCCTACGACTGCATGTTTCATTTGATGCCGATAACGTGCATTTTCGATCTGCTGTGAAATATTTCAAAACACATTTCAAAAAGCCGCTTCTGCCATGGGCTATTTTGGCTGTACATGTTTTGGAAGAGTGTTCAGACGCTGATGAACTCGTCATACTAGCTAGAGAACAGTATGGGTTCGATGTTGATATCTCAGTGGTGGAGCAGGTTCTTGTCTGGAGTAACCTAGGAAAAGCCACTTCTTTGGTAATCGGGTTTGAGCTAGAATGGATGCAAAACAAACTCGTGACTGAGTATTGGAGACAAGTGTATAACCGTCATTTGGGCTCGGGTGCTTTAAATCCGCAATTAGGGCAGCCTGGCTTGGTGTTTTTTGCACTATACAAACTCCAAAATTACTACACAGTCTTGTTTATTGACAATCTGACCAAAGCCGCCACTTTCAGCCCGGCTGTAAAATGTTTGGAAATCCACCAGCTCGTCATGTGTGTTCGAACGGCAGTTTCCCAGTTTCAGGAGGAAAACGGACAGCCAGCAGTCATGTTGTGCATTAATCCGTGTAAAGGGAAATACAGATGGATAGCTAAAGTCGTTCAAGCAGCTGTTGTTAGCAATCGGCCCATGTTAACAGTGTTTGCAGTTTATAATGGACCAAAAGGACAGCTCCCTGAGGCAGCTGTAGGAGGACTAATCCATATGACTGATGCTATTGTTAGCAGAAATCTCGAATATTCTGCTCCATTCAAAAGACTCAAAGGTACTTCGCCCTGGGAGCTGCTTTTTGTCAATTACTGCGGTCTGGTAGCTCGGAAATCATTCTATAAACATCCCTGGGATGTCAAAATGATTCCTAGTGAAAGCCCAATGACTGGATTGAAAACTGTGCACTTGCAAGAGTCTGTGGAGGTTGCATTGGTGTACTATAAACGACTAGCTTTCGATTGTAAATTCAACACTGGTAATACTAGACTGCTACCTCAAGTCAACCTCCAACCAATCACTAAATCGTACCAGAAAATGATCGATGAAAACATGAAGCTGGTTAAACGGTTTTCGCTTGCACCAGTAGGAGAGGTTGACGTAAGTGGTGTCATCACTTTGTTGAACTTTTGACTTAAAATACATCATTCATTACTATATATATGGGGGGCACTAAAAAGTACAAACTGGTAGGTAGAAGTCCTCCACCACCCAGTACCGTCGCTTAATACCGTCCCAAACATGTCCATCATCTCCAGTCACATCCTTGTTCACCTTGATCACCTGGTACTCGACATTGAGACCGTACTCCTGCAGATCCACCTCCACAACGTTCTTGTAAACGTCATAACAGACCTGCCGATCGGCTCCAAGACCGTTGAAGAAGGAAAATACACCCGTGGGACTCAGCAGACCAACCACATGGTCAAAGAAATCAACCAGATCGCTGTAGTTTTCCGAAAAAGTGTCATAGTACATTCCGTCAAAGTACACTCCCTGACTCAACAGCTCAGGAAGCGTATCCTGCCATCTACCAACAAGTACAGTAACACCGGGCTTCTCCATCCATCCATCTTTCTCCATCTTGGCCAGCACATCAGGGTGAGCTTCACAAATGTAATGCTTGGAGGGCTTCTTCTCCTGCAGATAAGTGTCGATAATTCCGAGTCCAAAGCCGATATTCAGCACAACAGGACCCTCACCATCCTTGTCAGCGCGCGAAACGAGCAGATCGGCGCTCTTTTGCATGATTTCGTCCTCCCAGTCCATCATAACTCCGTCGTTTTGAGTAGTGATCAGAGTCTTATCTCCATCAGTGTACGTCAACTTGTCCTTGAGATAATCCATTTGCGAGCCTGCCAGATCCACCTCCTCCTCTTCCTTCTTCTTGTCACCCACAAGCTCAGGAACCTCCTCCTCCTCCTCCTCCTGTCCATCAACTACAACCTCCAGACCAGCCTCCTTGGCCTGCTTAATAGCATCAGCAATGGCCTGCTGGATATCTCCATCACCATCACGTGACTCCTCCTCCTCTTCCTCATCAACCTCCATTTGCTCATCTTCATCTTCATCGCTGAGAAACTCGACGTTTTCAGACTTGTTGATTCGCCGCAGAAAAACCTCGCTTCGAGTGCCAGCAGAAACAACCTCGTTGTAAATCGAGGCCAGCACCGAGTCACGTGACTCCCCCTTGCTTCTGTCCCACGCCACGCAGCCTGGAGTCTGTCCTTGTTCGTCCAGCAGCATCCATCCTGCTCCCCATTGAAACAGCTCTCGCATCATTTCCAGGGCAACGTTGAGCTCGTCGGCCGACGCATCTTGAGGGAACGAAGAGCAAATCACGTGCAAGGGAGTGGTTCCATCAATCGTGATATCGCCCTGAATGATCTCCTTCTTCTTGGTGGCCTCCTCCTCGTCAGTGAACAGACCCAGATCCGAAGTGGTGATAGTGGCCGGGATGTTTTTACGCAGCACCTGACGAACCACATCCAAGTGAGTGTCGTTGGTGATAGGCCGTGAGGTGAAGGAGCATGCCGTAAACAGGTTTTTGCCTAGAGTTGATTCTTGATCGGTGAATGACATTTTCAGACAGTAGGGTGTGTTTTAGTGCGATAAAATAGTTGGTAAAAGTAGTATGCAGGTCGTGGGGTTGCAATTGCGTACACCAAGTGTCAATACCGTAACAGCTCTCCGTGTTGTCAGCTGAGCCCAGACACGTCTATACCGCCTAAAGTCTTGTCTTTAAGCTGACTCGAAAATCTACAAAAAATCTAATTACTGGTACAGCAATTATTTTCCGACATATGCATGAGCTTAATCATCTTTTGCACGCAACAAAAGCTAGTTGGCCGCGCGATTTGGGCTGTAGAGCGGTGAAATGGAGAGATTTTGGAGATTTGGAGCGTTGGTTGCAATCTCCAGATCGGCATTAATATACTACCCGGGTTTCCGTCCGATCTGTCACGTCTACATCGGTCAATCTGTCATGCAAGTTCTCATGTCCCGGAGATAAGCGGCTGAGCATTTTCAGGGGATGAGACGTGGAGAAAGCGGAATTCGAGGATTGGGGAGGTGAAATTTTGGGAAAATGATGGTAATCCGTGATAAATGTGATCATTTAGGAAAATCAAATTTTCAGATTTTTCGCGATTTTATTGATAATTCTAGCACCATTCTCTGACGTGCATGAGATCCGCCCATATCCGGTAGCGATTTCAATAAATGCCATGTAACTCAAGAAATATACATCCTGGAGAAAAACCAAAACGTCCGTTCGATTCCCCTGAGTCTATATAATCCATTCACACTACGAAAGATCCCCCTATCACCAAACTACCTCCTCACCATCCACTCCAGGCTGCGTTGTTTTAACTCCGGAACGTACATAACTGGCTGACCGTATCTTCCAGTTCCGAAGCAACCTCCTCCGCAAAAGGTCTTGACGATATACAACGAACACGTGTGTACAGCTCTCGACATGGCTCTGGTGAGAGTAGTGCACTTTCCATACATGACCCGCACATACCTCGAACGGAGGTGCCTAAAGATACCTCTATATAAGCAGCTTTATCCGGTAAGAAGACGTTGCAAACGAGCGTTTCTTACCTTCCACTTGCGGATGACGTGCTTGTCGCCCTTTCTATCAACTTGCTTTTTGTCATTCTCTTTTGGCCGTCTCTGGCCTGCTGTGTTTTTGTTGCCATCAAAGTCCGTCTTCAAGTTGCACCCAAACTCAGTCGGAGCGAATACCGACATATCTCATCTGGGGTGGTTATGGTGGGTGCTACACGCATGCAGCATTGCGTCTACTTGTACCGTATTTGACAGCCGTTGGATACTTCTTTCGAGTCTCTTTTTTTTTTGGGCTCAGGTTATGAGTTGAACAAAGTTGTTGAAATTTTTGTTGACCAGTGCAACTTTAACCCTGACAGCCTCTCTAAACACTAACTAGGTTTGAACGGTGGGGTTGTGACAAATGAAAAACCGTTGATAGGATGACAAATACAGGAGGATAAAGCTGTCACGTGATCAAAATCATGGCGACAAAGAATATCTCCAGCTTGGAAATTTAAATCTGCGCGATTTTTCACCGCTTACGTAAGCGATCGGACATACTTGCCAGATCTGGGTTTTATGAAAGCCAATTTTGATACAGCTGTTTGACTGGTTGGTTTCCCAACGTGTGTCAAATTCTGGACTAGCTCATTCTGTAAAAACACTGTTTCGGCCTAAAGCACCATAATATATATACCACTGGACTCGCCTGATCGAGAAGAATCCAGCCGTAGTGGTTCTGTTGCGGTAGCATAATTTTCTGCAGAGCTACGGGATAATATGTTGCACCTTCCAATTCTCGAATTTTGCTCCCAATGAAAACGGTGGCAAATAGGGGTGAAAACATCAGCCACAGGGGGTAGTGAAGCTGGTCACGTGAGGTGCTGACTAAGCATATTCTCATCATACATGTATCCCTTTACTAAGCCTCGTGGCTCATGTTACACACCACTCAGACCAGCTGATCTGTTATGTAATTAAACCCGGCTGAACAAAAAGGTGGTTTGTTTTTCAATACGAGTTTATTTTGGCTTTTGAGGCGAATATGAAATGAGCCGTGTATGTCGTGTGATCACGTGTTTGGTATCATTGAGTTCGCCCAGGCTCCGTGATTCGAGCCATGTGGTTTAAACCTTAATTCGTCTACTCTGAAGCCATATCTCTGCACCTTTTGAACCCTCCACCTTGTTCACATCCAAACCTAAAGCTGTATCGTAGGGTCACACAAACACCTTGTTTCCTGTACATACATACACACACGACAACCATCTAATAGACCACCTTTATCGGGCTTTCTTGGGTGCGGCTTTTTGCGACATTCATCTTCGAGATATCCAGCGAGTTTCCCCGGCAACGTCACTGAGCACGTTTCTACAACTACGCCCTTTTTGCACATTTGACCAGTCACAACAACACTGGTGTAACAGCAACAACAGCGGCAGCAAAAACAGCAAGACGACTTTTCTTCACAGCGACACAAATAGAGGCTGTGCATCTTGTGTTACTAGATTTGCAAGTGAGTATGATGAGGTAACGACTTGATGGTATGGTCATGCGGTATGGTGAATGCTGGGCAGTGGTATTGAGGTGTGGTATTGGGTGGTGGTACCGGGATGGAGGCTTGCTAGGGAGTCCAGGCGGGTTCTGTTATCCCTCAGTATGGCCTCGATCGAGTGATGAAGTACGATCGAGGTGATCGAGCTGGGGGCAAAAGCAAGCCTCTAAACCAGTACACCCCAGTACACCCCAGTTACGACCCGTTTACAACAGCTCGAGCTGGAGTGAATGCTACCAGCATGTGTGTGTGTTGGCCGGGATGAAATCCAGGCATATTGGCTTGTACTGTTTACTTGTTCTGTTTACAGATTGCTCGGCTACAGTATACTAACTCAGCCGCTCATCAACAACGACGCTAGACAGACAAACTTGTCGATCAAAGAGTGAGTTACTGAGACGACTGTGGTGGACCAAGGGGTGTATTTTTGGCGGCTTAAGTGATGTCATGTTCTGATTTGCTAGTCTCTTGCAGCTGACAGATCAGATTTGCTAGTACAGTACCTGCATGACTACAGCTGTACCAGTACAGTACGATACCTACGGCCTTCATTCTTTCACATCTCCTTCTTTTTTGCCACTTTTGACACCTTTCACCCATCACCGCTTGACACTTTGGATTTTCACCTGTCAGAACTAACCCAGCTTTACATCTACACTAACTGATACCCACAACATGTACTCGGACGACGTGGCCAGCGTCACGAGCAGTGACAACGAGCAGGTGGAAAGCGACTCCATCCGCAGAGCGTTGCGTCGATCGGCTCTTCTTCGATCGGCGTCCAGTCGCCCTGGAGGCTCGGCCGTAAACCGGTCTGGCGCCTCTTCGCCAACATCCTCGTCATCCAACTCCATCCAGTCCGCTGAGACGGACTCGGACATTGATATGGACGATGTGGCAGAAGCAGACGACGCCGCAGAGCCCGACAAGGATGCTCCCGTGCACCAGCTCCCCTCTGAGCTGCTGACGGTCATTTTCACGATGCTTCCCGAGCGTCGTGACGTACACAGCTGCCTGCTGGTGTCGAAAACGTGGTTCATGTCATGCGTTGATCTCGTCTGGTTCCGACCACACCTTCCCAAGGACCTCACACGGCTGCAGCAGCTGTTGCGCACACTCAAACAGCCCCTGGCTTCGCAGACAGTGCCGTACTCGACGTACATCCGGCGTCTCAACCTCACCAACCTCACAGGTGAGATGACGGACGAGCTGCTGAGCGGCGTGGCGGTGTGTACGCGGCTGGAGCGTCTGACGCTCGCCAACTGCACCGCACTTTCGGACGCCTCTCTGGTGCCCGTGCTGCAGCAAAACTCGGGGCTGCAGTCGGTGGATGTGACCAACGTCAGCCACATCACCGACGCCACGATCCAGGCTCTGTTGCCGTCCAAACGACGGCTGCAGGGTCTGTACGCCACTGGTTGCGCCAACATCTCCAACGCAGCTATTGTGGCACTGGCAACCGAATGCCGGCTGCTCAAGCGCATCAAGGTCAACTCGTGCCCTAATGTCGAGGATGAGGCCGCCATGGCACTGGTGGACAACTGTCCACAGCTGGTGGAGCTCGATCTGCACGAAAACAGCGCGCTGTCGGGCTCGGTGGCGACAGAGGCGCTACGTAAGCTCCCCAACCTACGGGAGCTGCGTGTGGGCCAGGTGACAGGCGTGACGGACGCTTGTTTCCTCGGTTTCCCCGCTCGGCCGCAGTTTGACCGACTGCGGATCATCGATCTGACGGCATGCAACTCGATCACTGATGCCGCGGTCGACCGGCTGGTCACGTGCGCACCGAAACTGCGGCACGTGGTGCTGGCTAAGTGCACACGCATCACCGACCGCGCCATACGCTCTCTGCTGCGGCTCGGCAAGTCGCTGCACTACCTGCATCTCGGTCACTGTGCCTCCATCACCGATGCGGGCATTGCGCAGCTGGTGCGTGCTTGTCAGCGAATCCAGTATATTGATGTGGCCAACTGCAGCCAGCTGACGGACACGGCTGTGGAGGACCTGGCGTCGCTGACCAAGCTGCGCCGAATCGGTCTGGTCAAGTGTGTCAACATCACCGACGCGGCCATCTACGCCCTGGCCAGCCGGACCGGCTTTGAGGCGTCGCTGGAGCGTGTGCATCTGTCGTACTGCGCCGGCATCAGCATTCCTGCAGTGCTGCGGCTCGTCAACGTTTGTCCTCGGCTGACGCATCTGTCGCTGACAGGCGTGACGGCCTTCCTGCGAACCGACTTCCGTCAGTTTTGCCGGGAGCCGCCGCCAGAGTTCACGCAGCACCACCAGGCGCTGTTTTGCGTGTTTTCCGGCGACGGGGTCAAGCGGCTGAGAACCCATCTCAACCAGCTGGCCGAGGCGGATATGGGCTATCTGCTGGGCGGAGGTCTTGGTCCCGGTCTTGGAGCCGGCATTGGTGGAGGCATGGGCGCTGCGACGCTGGAGGAGCTGATTGCGGCCCAGCGACGGGTGCGACACATTGTTAACGAGGTGTTCCCCGACGGCCGTCCCCACGGCGGTCTCGATGGTCTGGGCATGGATGGCATGGACCCGCTGGCACAGCTCGAGCATGTGCACCATATCGAGCGAGTCATGGCGCGTCTGGAGATGGAGCGTCAGGAGGGGCTGGAGCAGCGGCATCAGCAGGAGCAGCGGCAGCTTCGGGAGGGATTCCGACAGGCCGACGTGCGCCAGCTGCGGGAGGGCTTCGGACATCCCGAGGGCCAGTTTGGCGCGATTCAGCCTCCCCAGCTGCCTCAGGAGCTTCCCGTGCTTCCTGAGGACGGTCTGGCTACTCCCCCTCCTCAAGGCGGGGCTCGACTGCAGCGTCAGATACAACAATACAACGAGGCGTTGCAGCAGCTGCAGATGCTGGAGGGCCGGCCCGAGGTGGATCAGCAGTTGGTGGCTGAGCTTCGACGACAGGTGGAGCAGCATGGCCGGGAAATACGACAGGGTGACTAGGTCGCGGGTCTCTAGAGTATGTACAGTACGCTATGGAATGGTATAGGTTTAATTTATTAGCTGCATGGATAAAAGTTGGGGGTTTGTAGAAGTGTAGAGCAAGGGTTTGAAAACTGAAACTTGTTGGGGTCTTTAAGCTCATATGATCGGATGAATCGTGATGGGCCGAAGCATATGAAGTAGAAGGACGTTCAGCTAAACTCGATACATTACATGCTCTATATACTCCACCACCGTCACCGTCTTCTTAGACCATGGCACACCCGTCTCCAACCTCACATCACCCTCCCCATCCTTCATTTCCACATCTTCGTTCTCCACATCCCGCATTTCCACATCTCCATCTCTGTCCACGTGGGGTATCTCATATCTCGGCTTCAAGCTCTCTAGAGCTCGTTTGCTAGAACACCCAACATTAGGCAAGTTGAGCATTGCGCTGTACATCACCGTGGACGTCTGTGTCTTGACTCGTTTGGTCATAAACGAGTACTTCTGGGTATCACGAGAATAAGTGGGTATCATGGTGTGTGTGTATGAGTTTGGCTGACGACAGATGGATGTGTTCATGGTATCGTCTTAAATGGGTATCTTGCAAGCAGTTTGAAGCTGTTCTGAGCAGACTGAAGCTGTTGTGTGGTGTTGAGGAAGGAAACAAGTTCTGTGTGAAGAGCATGCACTTGGGAGTACAAGTAACCTTAATGTCGTTTGTTCATCTTCTAGTTAATGAGCCTTGTGTGTATGAATACTACGATAACAATATGAATATCCTAACAGGAGTTCAATTCTGAATCATTCTGTAGTGTTGGTAGTTATATTAGTTCCTGTAACCAGGCTGCTATCATGTTATGTGTTGTCTTGTACTTGTTACTTATAGAACTGTCCCTGGAGGTCTAGAGACATATTTCATCTGCTCAGAATCAATCATACCGAAGGAGTCCGAATGAGCAAGTTCCTGGTTCCTGACATTCACTTGTTTGTGCATTATTCTTGTGCTGCACAGGCGCCCTTGGTCATGGTATAGTTGTTTGCTGCTCTTGAATCTTGCTACTTGTACTTGTACTTATTCCTGGCTTAACGAACACGTGAGAAGCATAGCCCTAAGATTCAGGTCACTGGAACGAGGCTTGTTGGTACAATTTCTTCATTGCTTGCTGGTTATGTGCCTTGAATAAGACAAGCATACGAGAAAAAGTGGAGGAAAACTGCAAAAGAAGCTCGATCGGAAAATGGAGTCAATCAGGGGATTAAGGGCGCGCTAATGGATCTTTTGATATTATTTTGGTTGGTGCAGCTTGTCTGTAGCGATGTGGGGGTCTGTGTTACTTGTACAAGTAGTGAAATGATGTCATTGTCGTCATGAACGCCACATGCTATTCATATAAATGTAAAGTGAATCATTCGATTATTCACAAACATTTCATTAAAAGACATATCCATGCCCTTGTCTGTATATTAGTATTCCTTGGTTATGACAAATACGAGATGTGGGGATACAAGACATCAACATAGAACCCTAGCGCGATGACAAATCTGTCATTTGGCACATTCATTAGACTGAAAATCGTCCGCCAAATCCATTCCCGAAGTCCGATCTCCAATTACATGACTATTACAAAAGCTACATCACATTTAGCCATCCGATTGTACCTTACGTGATGCTCCAAATCACGTGACTGCCCCACATACCCCCCCTCACAGTGGCTCTATTAGTCATCTGTCAACCTCGGTTATCTCGGTTAACCCCCATTTTCGGATAAATCCCAGTGAAACAAGGGCTTGGACAAGGGTGGGACGGCTCGCCGAAAAGAGTCCGACCAAGACATTTGTTTCGGGAGCTTCATAAACTCACAAAGCCACAAAGAGGGTTGGATGAGGTTTCAGCTGAGGTTCCAGCCTAGGTCTCACTTGTGATTGTGATTATATATCGGTTACGGAGGTATTTCTACAACTATTAGGGCAAGCCGGATTCGGTTGAGTTTCACTAAGGTCGGTGATTAGATTGATAGCCGACCTTTAATCATTTCATATACAAATCATTCACCAATGTCAACAACCAAAAGTGAACGGCAGAGCACTAGTCAAGCAAAGAGAACAATAGAAGAGTCTCACACTGAAATGAAATACTCTTACCAGTAGGTGTGCTCGTACTCGTACAAAAATATTATGCTAATGCTTAGACGGAGCATCTGTTATTATAATATCAAAACGTATCCAAGGGTTATTTCTTTTTCCCCTCAGATCTCCGGACCTCGTAAATTCGATGATGTGCGTTTGTTTTTTAAAAAAATATATAATCAAAATCCAACTTTCTCGGCTGCAAACAGCTGATATCTCATCACTCCGGGCCCTGTAGCGACAACTCGCCATTGGGCCCGTTTTGCCCTAACTACTATCTCGTTAGACTTAATTAGGAGTTTGGTTAACAGAAAATAATCAAATATGCGATATTATATCGGATTTTCCGACCACAAGTCGTGTGAACCCATGCTACACCTCCTAGCATCACTTACCACTTCTCGCTATCTTGTCCTAATACAATCTGAGACAAGTGCAGGGGTATAGAGAGCGCTACATTGAGATGCTCTATAAGTGTACCTGTTTGCGGCATCATGTGGCATCATGTGGCATAAATTTCTTTTTTTTTTTTTTTGACTTAGCCCGCAGCACTGCGCTTTTCGCAACAAGAGCTCCACATCTGTAACTTGTGGCACTTGGTTTTTTAGCACCGCTTCACGTGACTGTCTGCGGGGTACAAAAACCATATTCTGAAATGTCTTTGTTCCAGCCCCCTAACGGGTTCCCCACATCCATGTGATAACCGCCAGAGAGTCACGATAAGAGGCACGGGTGCTCGGATTTCCCCCAAAGTACCAGTGGCGTATTTGCCGTGATTTTCCGCGCATATCTGTGCATTTTGAGCGCCCTGGCAGTGCTGAAACCTGTCTGCTTAGCATTGTTCCTTTTCCATTTTGGTCCCATCTTTTAAGCTTTTCTGTTGCAGAGAGAAATTAGGCTATTCTATGCACCTTTTTCCTGAACAAGGTTTTCCCCACATATCGCAGATGAACACATGGACATTGTACTGTCCCAGTACGAGAAAGACAAGTATTTACTTGCACTTTTCGGCCACACGGCTAGCGACGGGGGTTGGGATTTGCTGTCGATCAACTCTTGTTTGATTTTTACATTTTCTACAACTTTTCATTTTTGCGACAATTATTATGGAATACGAGATACACGGGAGCCTGACAGCTGTTGGGAAACGCGGGTCGAGTGACAGTGTGCAGACACGAAATCTTCCGACCTTGCCTCCCGTGCAATGACAGCTATGACGGCTTTTTCCGGTCTTTTGTAATCGATTTATCTCCCCCCAACCGTGTCTTATATCGACTAAAATACTACGGACATGTCTCAGCTACCCCGCATGGGATGATCAGCAGTGTGGGGTACAGGGTGCAGTAGGGAATTGGACAGGGTGCAGGGGACAAGTGCGTGTGGAGTGGAGTGTGGTACAGACGAGGCGGTTTCTAGTGCAGGAGATGTACGCATTTGGCCAATCAGACTTGAGCTGTACGGGGGTATGTATGTATGTGCTATGTGTGCAGGAGTAAGTTGTGTAGCCAGAAAGACTAAAAAGAGAGTTTAGACCCAAAGTGGACAAAGTTAATTTGCTTGCCCCCACGGAAAAATTACAACGGAAGATTACTGTTTCTGGGGTAATCTACGTGACACTCTCAAGATACAGCATACTCACGCCTTCTAAAGAGCCCTCAACTACGTCTTTTTCAGTGCCGCAACCCGACTACCTCAAACCCGCGTTTTTCAGCACTCCTGCAACTCCTCCATACAAGACACACGCTTCCTATCGAAAAAACACTTTTTCTCCAGAATGAACACTCCCTCGCCTCCGCCTTTGCTATCGTCCAGCTCGGGCGACTCGTCTAACGCCTCTCTGGCCACCATGAACATGAACACGAACCGGGTGAGCATCCAGAGCCTTTGCAACGATGGCGCCAGCATCAAGAGTGTGAGCAGTGGCAGCAGCAACCATCGTCGGGGCTCGATTCAGGACATTCTCAATGATGAGCCTGCCCCCAATGCGTCCAATGCCCCCTCTTCTGCCAACGCCGCCAGATACAGCCAGAACGACTACTTTGCAGCAGAGACTCTGGGCAACCTGAAATCGACTTCGGGTGGTGCTCCAGCTGTCACGTCGCCTCCCCCACGCCTCCACAACCCGTTTGAGGTGCCTATCCAGATCCAGCCCGGTTACCAGCCTTTGAAGGGGCTTTACAGTGATGTGAGTATAACAGTAGAAGGATATGGTCTTGTTTGATGTGAGATGAGAGACCAGAAGGACTTTGACATGTGATGATTAATCCGGCGTCCAGAAATGGCACTGACAGTGACTTTGACCGTCTCCTTTAACTGAAACAGTGTCTTTCTGGTGTTTGATATCAGCATGGTAGAGTGTGCTTAAGTGTGCTGAAGTGTGCTTCAGTGAAGTGTTTGAAGAGGTATTTCACATTCAGACGGTGTGGTATCTCAGGTACGATACCAGGTATCAGTTTCGCGTTTCGTTGTTTTTTTTGTTTTTTTTGTCATCTCATTTCTCGCTTTCCCCTTCCTTATAGGCCTTCCCTTACTCACGGCCTTACTCTCGGTCAAGAGTGTGGTTTTTCACGCTGAGTCTTCTTGTGGCATCTTATGGAACTACCTCAGACATATATCGCTCTGCTACAGGCTGCATGTGATTCTCATACCCCGCTATACATGTGGGTCGTGCTTATGATTATGCCCCGAGACCGTGATTGTGCCATGATAACCACATTCTGCCGTGTGATTGACGATCAGGGTCTTATTTCCTACCTTTAGGCTTTTTCAAGGTGCCAAAAAGTGAGCGTGAAAACGCCGCTGTCTGCACGTGAGCTAAAGCGAAAAAGCCCTCCCAACGCCAACAAAAACCGTGCTACAACTTTTGCCCTGTTGAGCGTTGTTGAGTGAGGAGAAAGCATGCATGCTAAAGAGAAATCAAAGACAAAAGAAAAAACCAAAGACAATGAGTAAATCCGAAGAGACATGACACATGCCGGCTACCGCCTCCGACCGGAAGATGAAATACGAGGTGCAGCTGTCAGCGTCTTCCATACGGCCTTTTTGGGGTCGTATTGAACCAGACCAAACACGTCCGAGTTTGTCCACTTGGCTTCCTATTTGAGGACGGTGTGATGAGTGATTTACAAGAGCGTGTTTTTCCACACGGGATTTGGCACTATTTTCAGCTGCCTCCGAGCCCGTCTCACCCTCAGGCTCCGTCCTCTCAATCACATCGCCGATCTTCGTCTGTCTCGGCCACAGTGTCTCAAGGGTAGTGCCTCTCCACCTCAACTATCACATGAGAATGACGTCTGATTTTTCGACTTTTGAGTTTGGCAGATGCAGTGCACCCTCACAAGGCGACAATAGTGAGAGCAACTACAGGGGTCTGTGGGCGCGGAAATGGCGGCAAAGCGCGGGTGGAAGGCTCAGAAACACCCCTGAACCAGCCCCAGACCCCCCAGTACACTCACACTCGTCCCAAACATCCCCCCCTCACACGTCTTTCACACTCCTCTTTTTTTTTTTGCTCCTCATACTAACCCAGACCTTTCCTCCCAACGCACCCAACCCAAACCTAAACCCTAACTTGCACAAAACACATGAACGTGATACTGTAAACTTCCCCTCTGATAAAGGCGCGGTGTCCATATCATCTCAGCTCCACCACTCCAACTCCAACCCGACTTTTGCGCAGACCCAGTACCACCGGCTCCAAGCGCAGCAAAACAAGACCTTCACCCGCGACAGCCCCTACCACTCGCGAACCCCCTCTGTGGATGACGACGGCATAAGACAAGCGTCGTTTCTCAACCGAGTCTACCAGTCCTCCAAATCCTACAGCCCTCGATTCCGCTACGGCGCCGAGATAGTAGAGCGGTGGGCCACCAACACAGCCGACCCTCCTCCTCACGACAACACAACAGACATGCCCAAGGCGCTGTCTTCCAAGTCGCTGGACGCAGCCAGCATCCACATGGCCTCCAACGGCGCGCCTCCACTGATACAGAAGTCGTCTCTGCACGACTTTGAACGGCTCAAGTCCGGGATCGACGACATCCAGAACTCGGACACCAACGGCACCCAGTACAGCGTGGACGTGGGCTCCCAGGGGCTCCGCATGCGTATCCAGACCCAAGGGTACCCCAGTGGCGGCAGCAACAGAGGCAGCCCCGTGCCTCCCTCGCCGGCCCTGTCCACCTCCACATCCTCTGGTTCCACCTCTGCAGCCGCCTCCAGAGCCACATCTTCGCCCGTGCCTCAAGCAGCAACGGTGGCGGGACCTCGGCCAGGACAGCCCCGATCGGCCTGGCAGGAGGTGCTCATCAGCGCCACGTCGCTGGCGTCGCTGTCGCAGGACTCGCGAAAGCGGCTGCGATACTGCCTGCATCTGCTCAAGCTGGCCAACGCCCACTTGGCCTCCACAGTCACCAAGCTGCAGGGCGCCATTGCCGAGGAAACCGCATACTCGCTAGCGCAGTCCATTGCCGCCAACCACGTGCCGCACAACGAGCGCCAGGCGTACCTGCATCAGCCGCTGTCCACCGAGCCTGCTCTTTCCATCACGGCTCTCAAGGCAGATGTGGTTTCCACCATCAGAAAAATCATCAAGGTGGTGAGCCAGTACGCCGGCAACTCGCTTCCCGAGCCCGCGCGATCGCACATTCGAACCTACATTCTCGGCCTGCCCTCTCGATGGGCTTCCACCACGGCCTCCACCAACATCACACCCACTCGGTCTCCTGCGGCTTCTCAGTCGCCTGTAGGCTCGCCCAAGGAGTGTGTCACTCCCGACCACCAGGGCCCTCCCCTTCCTACTAACACTGTGTCGTCTCCTGTTCCCGAGGGACCCTCGGACGAGCAGCTGTCACGACACCGAATCGAGGTCGAGGCCGGTGGCAAGGTACTTATCCTGGCCAACGAGGCTCTCGACATGCTGGGCAACATCATCAGCATCGTGGACGGCACGCTGGAACGAGCCGAGGGCTGGTGCGAGGGCATCAACCGGGTCAAGCAGCGAGTATACGGTGGTGGCGAGGTCCCTGTTGGCGCTGAGGCTGCAGCTGCAGCTTCGGCAGCCTCCGAGGCCTCTGCCGCTACAGCCTACGCTGCCGCCACTTCCGAGTCCGAGACTAACAATACCGACCAGGACGTGGAGATGGGAGATGCTTAGATGTAGGAGGAGCTCGAGACGGATGCATGAGATTGCATGTACCGACCGCAGGTACGCACCGGATGATACACAACAGCATGGAGGAACATGGACAAACACACAGCGATAACGACATGAACAACAACAACAACACAGGTTAGCATCACACAACATATTACATGCGAGACAACTAGGAGAGGACCATGCACACTGGTTAGGATACGGGAGGAAGACACTATTATGACTTTGGACATACCCCCTTTGCTCTGGCTTTTGACTTGTGTCTTTTTTTCCTTTGGAATTTTGTCTCGGCCCTTTTTCGGCCTCGGCACCTTCCGGTCCTCGGATGCGGTAAACGGTACGAAAGTCAAAAGTGGTGACAGTTGGTTGGGAGAGGACGCTTGGGAGGATGGGAGACTGGGAGGGAATGGATTAGGGAGGTTGAGGACAAAACACACCTTCTCACGTGATTTGCACGGTCATGTTTCGGGGGGTCGTTTTTTCTTCCGGTGACCTATTTTCCACTTTGGTCACGTGACTGTCCCTTTCCCGAACACCCGCCGAAGAAGTGCATATCCCCAGTCTCTACCCCACAAGCGACGGGTAAAATTTCTGCATGCCCTCTTCCCCTAACCAGCCAGCAGCCACTACAGCAGCAGCAAGTACCGCCAACAGCAAGTAGAGTTTATTTATATAATGCAACGGTTATGATATTGACAAGACGAGAGTAGATGTGTAGTTTTTGAGCTGATCCGATCGGGGTCGAGATCTTCAATGCACTATTTTAGTAGATGATTTTGTGAGCCCTGTCCTTGGTATTTTGTATTTTGGAGCTCTCCTTCTCGTGGACTAAGTTTGCTGATGGGAGAGAATCACCTTGCGTTTTATTGGCTGGTTGGCAGATTAGAGGGGATCAGTGTGTGGGGTTGGGTGTGGCTGAAGTTGGGGTTTATAGATATGAATCGAATCTCCTGGTCTCAGCGATTCTCCCACTACTCTCCAAATCTCTCTATCACGTCTACTCGTGTCTTAAACCACCATTTCCCTTTCCCACCGACCAACAACCGAACGGCTAACTTTATTTACCCACCCCAGAAGATATATAGATTGGCGCTTGGAACGCTTTGATTCACCACTACACACACTACACTACACAATGATTCGATCGTCCCGGCTTTTGCGGGTCAAGCCCCAGCGAGCGGTGCGCGGAGTTCGTGCCACCAGAGCTTCCATCCCCTCCATCACACAGATCCAGCGAGTTTCCACATCTCCTGCGGTTTCGCATTTTTCCACTTTTTCTGTTCTTCGACAGCAGCAGTATTCCGAGGAGGACCTTGAGGTTCTGAACGCCGAGCGAGAGAAGGACTTTGTTGACGTGGCTATCGTCGGAGGAGGCCCCTCGGGTCTGTCTGCTGCCATCAAGATCAAGCAGCTGGACAATGAGCACGGCAATGGCGATCTGCGAGTCATTGTGCTTGAAAAGGCCCCCGATATGGGCTCTCATATTCTTTCTGGAGCCGTTCTGGAGCCTCGAGCTCTGGATGAGCTGATCCCCGAGTGGAGAGATGATCCTCCTGAGCCTCTGACTCCCGTGGTTGAGGAGACCATGCGATTCTTCACCAAGAAGTACGCCATCCCCATTCCTGAGCCTCCCCAGATGCACAACAAGGGCAAGAACTACATTGTGTCTCTCAACCAGGTGACCAAGTGGCTGGCCGAGAAGGCCGAGGAGGTCGGAGTTGAGGTGTACCCTGGCTTCTCTGTTTCTGAGCTGGTCTACCGAGACGGACAGGTGGTCGGTGTGGCTACCAACGATATGGGACGAGGAAAGGACGGTAAGCCTCTGGACAGCTTTGAGCGAGGTATGGAGTTCTACGCTCGAACCACTCTGCTGGCTGAGGGATGTCACGGTTCTCTGTCTAAGCAGGCCATCTCCAAGTACGATCTGCGAAAGGACTCTGAGCCCCAGACTTACGGAATCGGTATCAAGGAGGTGTGGGAGGTTCCCGATGAGGTGTTCAAGCCTGGATACGTTGCTCACGGTCTGGGATGGCCTCTGGACTCTGAGACTTATGGAGGAGGATTCATGTATCACTTTGGAGACAACCTGGTGACCGTTGGACTCGTCACCGGTCTCGATTACAAGAACCCCTACCTTTCGCCGTTCAAGGAGTTCCAGCGAATGAAGCACCACCCCTTCTTTGCCAAGGTTCTGTCCGAGGGAACCTGTATTCAGTACGGAGCCCGAGCTCTCAACGAGGGAGGTCTGCAGTCCATTCCCAAGCTCTCTTTCCCCGGAGGAGCTCTGATTGGCTGCTCTGCCGGTTTCCTCAACGTTCCCAAGATCAAGGGAACCCATACTGCCATGAAGTCCGGAATGCTGGCTGCTGAGACCATCTGGGAGCAGTTCCAGGCCGAGAACGAGGCTGGCAACCCTCTGGTTGTTGCCGAGGCTGAGGATCTCGAGCCCGAGCTCTTCAAGACCATCGATCTCGCCAACTACGAGCAGAAGTTCAAGGACTCGTGGATCCACCAGGAGCTGCATGAGGTGCGAAACGTGCGACCCTCGTTCCACAACCCCCTCAAGAACTGGGGAGGTCTGCTGTGGTCTGGTATTGACACCTTCCTGCTGCGAGGACGAGTCCCCTGGACCTTCTCGCATGCCACCACCGACTCTGCTGCCACTGAGCCCGCTTCTAAGCACAAGGAGATTGACTACCCCAAGCCCGACGGCAAGCTGTCCTTCGATCTGCTGACTTCTGTCTCCAGAACCGGAACCAACCACGACGAAGACGAGCCCGTGCATCTCAAGCTGACTTCTGACCCCGCTGACGCTGCCTTCAAGATCAACACTGAAGCCGACCTCGCCAAACACACTGCCGACAACTGGGAAAAGTACAAGGGTGTGGAGGCTCGATTCTGCCCCGCTGGTGTGTACGAGTACATTGAGAACGAGGCTGGAGACGGTGTTCGATTCCAGATCAACTCACAGAACTGTATCCATTGCAAGACTTGCGATATCAAGGTGCCTGGACAGAACATCAACTGGACCGTGCCTCAGGGAGGTGATGGTCCCAAGTACTCCATGACCTAAGCGCCTTAATCGAGAGCTTTTCTTAGTACACTCTTGGTACAGAAGTACACAGTAAGCCGCACATGGCCTACACCCATAATCGGTGCTCAAGCATCTACAATTGTATTTACTCACAAGACGTATGTCTTAATTCATGTTTTTTTGATCCAGGAGAAGTAGTAGTAAAAGTAGTAGTAAAAGTGTTAATGGTATGCATCACTGTATTCTGGCTGTTGGCAAAGGTATTGAAGAAGCTCTGTTTCCATCTGTTCCCAGCCTAAGTAAAATAATTACGTGAATTACATCCCACAATGTATTGTCTGAAAACAATAATGTTGTGTTAATAAGCAGAGGAAATTATACACCCTCACATGAATATTTAATCGATGTAGAAGTCAGTAAGCTTGACTGGTTTGGAGTCTAATACTGTAACGAAGATGCAAGTGAATCTACAATGTATCAGTATGGCTAGCATTCTATCAGTCTTTACAACAGACACAAGAATACGGCACACATTGGCCTGGCTCTCATCTATTAATTACAACTTTTCTCGTCGATTTACGCCAACCATTACAGATACCCACTATCATACCATTCCATATTCACATAAATAACATTGATTATATCGTCTTGCAAATTGCAGCGTGCATCTTCCGGCAGTCGAACTCCGCCGGGTGAGTGAGGGTGGTAAAGAATGCACAGAGACTCGCTCTTGAGTCGTGGCGGTATATCCAAGTCTCTCACAAAAGTGAGCCTAACTCGATACCCAAATCTTCAACTGGTCCAAATCATTCTGCTCCAGCGCCATGGCAAAATCCTCATCGTTGCGCATCGTCACGTAATCGCCATCTTCGTCCATGTACCTGATTCTCAACGGATGAGGCACCACCTTTCCACATGTTCCCACCTTCTTCTCCACCTTGCTAATCAGCTCGTCGTAGGTCGCTCTGACAGGCACCATGATGATAAAGGCGTCCTGGTCCAGCTGCACCTTGACCTTGATTTGGGCATTGGCATTGGGGGCACGGTCGTCGTAGCCCGGAGTGGATGCAGATCGGGCTCGGTTCATGCCTCCTCCGTTACTGCTAGCAAGAGACACCGAGCTGTGGTTCATCATACCGTTGGCACCGGGCATGCCGTTGATAGACGTGGTGGAGGGCTGTCGGGGGCCCATTTTGGGCACGGTGCCCGATAACGACCGGTTGCCAATCGTCATTCGCTCCAGCTCCTCCGACATGTGCGAGCTCTGCTGCGAGTTTCTGCTGCTGATGGGCGACTCCACATACGGCGAGAAATGCGACTCGTACGGCTCCTGGCGGTACGTGTTGACCAGTTCCGTGATGGTGGCATCCCACTGCCGCAGCTGCTCCTCATGGCGGAACCGCATCGTGAAAGATCCAGGAGCATCCTCACCAGTCCACGCAATGGTCAAAAGGTAGCCGTTTTCCGAGTCGGGCATGACGTTGGTCACGTTGGCAATGTAGATACGGCCCTTGAGAGACATTTGCGCCTGTGCCTTTTGCGCGCTGGAGCTCGAGTCTCGCGACTTTTTCGACGGCAGACTCATGGTCTTGCTGCTCTTTCTGCTGTCTCGAGACGAGCCCTGCTCCTTGCAGCACAGGATGATGGTCTCAAAGAGATACACCTGGTACTCACGCTCCACGTCTCCCTTGGCCACCATGAACAGGCCCTCAAACAGCAGGTTGCCAAAGTCGTTGATGTTGTGGCCCTTCCAGTCATCGACCCGGTCCACCAGGTTTTGGATGATGACCATGTTTTCCACCCGTCGCTGAGTCTCGTTGACACGGTTGGTGACTCGTTTGATGGCTTCCTGACCAGCCAGCAGCTCACTGGCAAAGGGATGGTCCTTGGACGACACCTTGACCAGTTCTCGCAGCAGTAATGGGTACTTGCAGATTCGCTGGATGGGCTTGATGAGGAACGCCTGCAGCTCGTAGGTGGGCTCGATGATGTGGGAGAGAGACGTCAGCTTGGGGGCTTCCTGGACCGCCAGATCGGACGACGCCTTTTGGTTGAGGGCGTACGGCTCGTAGATGTGGAAGTCCTTCTCCATGTTGAGGAAAAGAGCGCCGAACCGCTGCTGGTCCACGGGCAGAGAACACACGTGTTCAATGCCGACCAGCACCCTTCGCTGGAAGTCCAGCAGGCCCGCCACGTTGAGAAACATGAGGTGGATGGTGTCCGGGTTGAGGATCTCCGCCTCCAGCAGCCGGTTCTGGTAGTCGTGCAGCACCTCCAGGTCCTGCACGTACTTGCGTTCCGTCTGCAGCAGCTCCTGGACCACGTTGTATCGGGCGTCTCGAATGACGGGAGGTGTGGGGGTCACCGTCTTGGGAGGCAGCAAGTGGCGAGCCTCCAGCGTCTCCACGACCATGCTGACCGTGCGCATCACCTTGATGAGATCGCCGGTGTTTTCCGAAAAGAGATTGGAGAGGGTGAACAGCTCGTCGTCCGAGTAGCCCAGCTCGGCCTTACAAGCGTGCACAAAGTCGTAGAGCGAGAGTTTGGACTGGCGCATGTCAATGAGCGCCCTGTTGGCGGCCGCGTCCGCTTCCACCCTCAGTAGCGTCTTGGGCTGCAGCATGTTGAAGAGGATACACAGGGGAGCTCCCATCCGGAACATGGACCACAGCTGTGTGACGGGGTCCAGCGGGATGGTGGGCGGCAGCTGCGTGATGGCCACGATGGCCACCAGCGCCGGCGTCTCCGTCTCCTCCAGAAACGGTCTAATGGCGTCGATATCGCGGAACCGGTCGCGCATCGTCTTGCACATGTTATACAGCGACTTGTCCGAGTCCGCCTGGCGGTTCATGACGAGATTTGCCACCGGCATGGGCGCCACGGACGTGACCGACTTTGGCGCCGTAGAAGGCACAGACGACATGGACACGGTGGGCGTGATGGACCGCTGGCGAGGTGTGGAAGGGTATGCGGAGTTGTGAGAGGACGGCGATAAAGTGCTGAGTGAGGGTGTGGACTGCGCGGGGTTCTTGTGGTGTTGCGGGCCCTTTGTGTACGGCGACGACGGCAGCAGGTTGTGGATCTGCTGGTGGAGCGCCTGCTGATGAGCCAGGTTGTCTTCTGGCGGCGACAGGATGCGAGAAGATCCGTTCATTTTGGGGGAAAGGGGGGGGAAAGGAGAAGGTGTGTGTGTGTTGCGGTGTGTCACGTGATACGTTGGTTCGTCTCAAAGTCGCTCGTGTGGGCCTGGTTGTCACGTCGTCACGTCCTTTTTTCCGTTTCGTTTCGGTGTATCGTAGTCAACAAGTGTGGTGTGCTTTACAGTAGCAAGACACCAAACCTTATGAGTGAGGGGGAGAGTTGAGAGACAGTTGATAGTGGTACTGTAGAAGGAGAGGTGTGGTGTGAAAGAGAAGTTTATTTGGAGGCAAAAAAAGAGACACAAACGATCAGAGGTATATATACAACCCCCCGTCTTCCCCTCTTGCTCGATAAAAACACTACAGCTCTTTCCTCACGCTCTTCGGACTCCTTGTTTTAGTTGGGAGAAGTGAACCCCTGGAAGTTAGTCAGCCGAGCTTATCTGCGAGCAGTATTTGCAGAGGGAATGTTGGGTACCATTTAGTTGTACTAGAGAGACGGGAGTACCACCATTACAACCGCACTGCAATTCTGCACATTTCTATCTAATCAACTTTTCTCTACGATCAATACTCTCTCACTTGGAGATTGCCAGTGGGGCTTGAAAATCCGACTTTTCATCTCCGATGGCCCCCCAAAAAAAACGTCACCTGAAAGCCCCCTCGGCCGTGCTTCTTTCTACACCCTGACCTCGCCTACACCCCCATTATTCACTCAGCACTCGCTCCGCATCTCATTTGTCAGCTGCCAAAAATTAACCTTGAGTCTCCACACATATGACTGCGAATTTTGGAGTTTTGGGGCCAAGTGAAATTAACACTTTCGAGTGTGTAAACGAAAAAAAACGACATTTCCACGTGGCCTCTACACCCCGGTCTTTAGCCGAGAGCATGCCCCATGGTCGCGTTTTTTTCTCGACTAGAAAGCTACCCGGTGTGGCGAGCTATTTTTAGATGTCCCGCCACACGAGCTGCGTGGCGGGTCCTAGCGCTATATAAATGCGCTCGCTGCATCCGCACAGACGCGGCGAGTCCGCGGGTACCTTTGGATTTGTAATTGGCCAGCGGGCGCGTTTTTTCCGTCGTTTTTGGAGAATTTTTTTCAAAGACTCATCAAACGTCAGCTCAATAATTATTTACAGCACGCGCGAACCTCAGGCCAACGGTTTATTAATACGGGCGGCTGCATATGAAACTGCGCACGAAGATGGGCGGAGTATAGCTGGGTGAGTAGGGGAGGTAGAGAGATGGTAGGAGTATGGGGAGAATCTCCTGGGCCTGGGGAGTCTTGCAAAGCTTCCAGATTTAAAATACGACCATTATTCGTGCCGCTGCAGCTCCTATATTCTCAACGCTTCATAGTTTCATGGGCTAACTTGTTTGGAATGTGAAGAGGCACTTTGGGCACTTTTGGGGTGCTATACGGGTGTCTGGTATTCATAAAGGGGCTTGTTACGGTCTCAGGGAGTGTCTATAACTCTCAAATAGTCGTATGGAGACCAGGTCAGGCTGACCACTGTTGTGTGTTAAGTAACAGCCCTGAAACGCTACAAACACCCAACAAACACATTTCTAACAAACGCCAGCTTCTCCTCTTTGCATGCGACTGCTCTTTCTATTATTATTTGTTCACTCTTCTATAGAGACAGAAGTGAACGTCACTGGACTTGAAAACATCTTATAGAGTTTAATGTATTATGTTATTATAAAAAAATGGGAAATAGCCGAAAATGGGCCAAAATGAAGAAAAAAAAACAGCCCCTCATTGCCCCGCCAGGCTTCAAAATGACTACCGCGCCTACTAACGCCTATTAACGCCCTTTTCGAGCCGATCTAGCCCACATTAAATGGTTTTAAACCGACTTTTCCAAAACACATCATTAAGGTTGGAATTAAACTCAAGCTTTTGAGTCATGTGACTGAAAAAACGACACTTCTACAAGCAATAAAACCATCTATCCTTGGGATTATTCAACTTCTTCTTAGCTTGTCCAAAATCTATCATCCTGAATTACCTCCCACCACTCTCAGATATGCTCTAGGATCTCTAGATCGCGAGCCCTAACCCTGTGCACGTGACCTCTAATCCTCCCAACACTCTCCCGACGCATGTCAGGGAAAACGTTAATGTCTCCCTTACTAATCATGACTAAGCATGATTAAGGTTTATG